>JAPSGF010000033.1:5806393-5954863 GCA_035772895.1 Perdix hodgsoniae
TTTATTTTTATTTTATTTTTATTTTATTTTTATTTTATTTTTATTTTTATTTATTTTTTTAAGAGATGGGAGAGGAAAAAATGAAGGAAGAAATAAAAATGTTTTTCTTAGAGGCGCAAAGGTACTCTGAAATTTTGACTGAGGATGGGAATGTTACTTAATAAGCTGTGTTTACATGCAGGTAGAGCACTAATGTTGATTGAACGTAGACACAAGCAAGCGGGGGGGAAACAAACATCGCCAGAAAACTAAAATGCAAGGAAGACAAGAATATCCTAATTTCTCTGAGTGCTGCTGATGCTGACTGCTGGCTGAAAATGGCCCTGGTGTTATAAGCCAGGAGGTGTCTCCTGCTGGCACCGCATCTCAGATGTAAATAAACCCAGACAGCATCAGCATATCTTTTGTGTATATCCTTGCTATCTAAGAACTGAAGCAACTGAAATTCATTACACCCTTGGGCAAGAAAGAGTAGTTTCTTTCATTTTTTTTAACAGCATTCAGCTAGAAACATTTCTCATTACGTGGGCTTCAGCATAGGGTTTTGAAAAACCTGGTCTGATTAAACTTCAAATGTCCCATGGAGAATTATTTTCAGCTCCAGGTAACAGATTCATTCCAGGACCAGTCAGCTTCCCAACAGAGTGTTGTATTAGAGCACTGACCAATTAACATTTTATGTGGCCCATTTAAAGCCTTTGTCTCCAAAGCTTCTAAATACTGGGACATCTGTATTTCTTCTTTTAAGCTGTGTTTGGCCTTGTGATCATAGAAGAACACTTGCAAAAGAGAACTGTGCTGCAGTGCTCTCTGTTTTTCCTGGAATTTTCTATTGCTTGAGCTACTACTGATTACAATTTTCTTTTGACCAGCAACAAAACTGAAGTTTGGCCAGATGCTGTTTGCTGCTGAGAAAAAAGCAGGCTTCAGCTCAATATAACTTCAATTAATTGTTTGATACTTACTGGAGACATTTACTCCACTGAGCACCTTCCCTTTTATGATATCACCTTGAATATCCTTTAATGAAATGGATGATCTAAAGACAACTCTATTTCCTGACAGTAGTCCCAGAGAACACACTAGCTCAGCACCTGTCTCTGTACAAAAGGGTGTTGCTGCCAAGGAAAGCCCAGGAGTGATGTTTTTCTGGGAATCTCAGCTTTCTCCCTTCTCCCAAAAGACTTGCTATGTGGAGTCCAATTTTTCATGCCTATTTCTTAAATTAGCTTGCGTCTAGAAAGCTTTGTTTCCTGTGACCTTTAGGGTATTCAGCTTTCTGTATGAAAAAAAGTGACAATTTCCCTCTGCAAGACTTACCTTAGGCACTGAAAATGCCCATCACTTGCTGGGACTGCACAGCTTTAGTCACTAACCACAGTCATAATCCAAAGTCCTTCTGCCAATGCTGTGGTGGTTCAATAAATCCATAATAGATTAGAGAGTAGCATACACCACAGGCATTGCTAAGTAAGGGTTTGTGCAGCTTCTTTTCCCAAAAGACAAGCTCAACTGCACCTATGAGTTCTTCAGCTGAAAAATTTCCATAAAGATTACAGCCTCCTGCTTCAAGAAAAATACAAATCTTTCAACGTGGATTTTGAGTCTCCAAGGCTTTTTCTAACCCGTCTTCCTCTCAGGAGGTTTTCTTCAACCTCAACTATCATGTATTTGAAAATGAAGTATGCTTTCTTTCCAAAGAAAATCTTGGTATGTTTTCCACTCATCTATGAATGCCAGAATTATCTAAGGTAATTTACTTTACAGCAATTGTTAATATCTGTCAGAAAGAAATACAATCCTGATCTATGCCAAGATCATATGAAATACACTATGTTGTTGCGTGTAATATATGTTGCCAGCCAGAAACAGAAATTATTACAAACATATGCTGAATCACTTAGCATTGTGTTGCAGCTGCTTTGCTTTTTAATGAGAAACAGATAGTGTTAAAATATTAAAGTACAGTGACCAAAACTGAAAGAATTGTGCCAACCAGCCATCCCTATGGTAAGGCAATTGCCAGCTCCAACCTCCTGAGAGCAGGTGCTGAAGATTCATTTCTATATGACTGAAAGAGAAAAACCCAGTGTGTGCTTCACTCTTTCTCTCTAGTTTTCTCTTGTAAATTTAATTTATAAAGAATTTATGGGTACATGAATAATTAAAGTACTTCATTTGGTATTAATCTGGGTAACTCTTTTGAAGTGAGAAGTCATTGGTTGCTTTCGGATTAAAAGAAGTTATAATTTGCCCGGGATTTTTGGATGTTGGAAGAACTGAGATATTCTACTTTGGAACCAGGGAGCAATTATGTTTTGGTTGTATATAAACTTCTTTGAAATGCAGCTCTGCTCCAGTTCCAGCTTCTCCCAGCTGATGTCACTCTGACAATGAATTCAAACACAGCAGCACTCTATAAGATCTGATGATGCTCTGAACTGAAAGGGCACATCCTGAGGTTATAAGAAGGCAATATGTACACATATATGGTAGAGCTGAACTCTGTGTGGGTGGTGTGGGGCATTTCCAAGGTGATGGGATTCAGTGTTCTGCCCTCACTGGCAGCTTATGCTGTCTGATGACATTGCCCCCACTGCGGTCTGGCCTCCACCACTCTGGGGCTGGGTGGGTGATGTCACCCACCAGTGTGGTAACCTGTGTCCTCCCCGTGAGGAATGGGAGCCTGCTAAAAGGAGAAAGTCCTCACTGTCCTGTGTAGCATGGCTGGCTCACCCTCACTAAGGCAAGCATGTCACAGTTGCTGACAAGCAGCACCACTGCTCAATTGCCAGGGCCTTTGCTCTGCCTTGCATTGGCTCTATGCCCTGGGAGTTGCTTTACCCCTGGGCTGTTGCAGACCCATTCCTCAAAACCACTAGGCCAAGATGGGGTTGCTCTCAGTAGAAAATGCTAACAAGGGTGGTTTGTGTGCATGCCAAGGCAAGGAGCAGGGAAAGTGTCACTGCTATGGGTATTTGGCAGTCTTATAGGGGAAGTTGCATGTGGTCCAAGTCTCAGGGGAATCAGTGAGTATTTGTATTCTAAAGGTAATGGTAAGGGTGCTGCCAGCCAAGAAACATGTGAACAATGCAGTCAAGAAAATTAAATCTGGGAAAGAGGTAATGATGAATGCATGCCAAAGCTTTGCACGTAACTTGGTCATATTTCACATTAGAACAAAGCCCAGAAAAATCTGTAAGGTGACATGCAAATGGACAAAGGAACACAAGAGGGCTGGAAAGCAAGCAAAAAAGTAAGGAAGTCATTAACAATGGTGTCTTGGCACATGTGCCCTGCATCACATCACAGGCTTTTTTTTTCCCCTATGAGAAAGATGCTTGGTTTTGCTACAAATCATCATGGAGGCAAGGACTACAGTGACAAAACACTCTCAGGGCCTATGGCCTAACTTTGCAGGGAGTCTGTTACAGCTACTCTTGAAAATACAAATCCATTTTTACTGTATTTTTATTTTTTCATGCTGCTTCACAGCTTTGTCACAAAGCCCAGCAGAGAGCTGCCCATTTGCAATGCTGCACGTGACCTCTCCTGAGGTTTGCTGCTTGCGCATCTCCATGTGGATTGCATTGCTCCTCTTCCTCCTCCCACCATCTGTGCCTGGTTTTTGTGGGTACTGAGCTTTCACCTTCCTGCCCTCAGACAAATCTCATCACCCAGAGTACTGAACAACAAATGCACTGGATCAACTGGTAGTGATTATGCTCTACCCAGCCCTTCTGCAACTGTGAAAATTACACTCCCCCTATCTAAAAGAGTGCTGTGGTTTTCTGCAGTGACACACCTAGACATCATAGAATCATAAAGTTTGGAAAAGGCCTCTAAGATCATCTAGTCCAACTGTTCACCTTCCATGCCATGCCCACTTACTGCGTCCCTCATCCACATGGCTGTTGAATACCCCCAGGGATGGTGACTTCACCACCTCTCTGGGCAGCCTGAGCCACTGCCTCACCGAACCTCCCCTGTCACAGCTTGAGGCTATCCCTTCTCATCCTGTCGCTATTACCTGGGAAAAGAGACTGACCCCCACCTTGCCACAACCTCCTTTCAGGTGGTTGTAGAGAGTGGCAATGTCTCCCATGAAACTCTTCTTCTCCAGACTGAACAACCCCAGCTCCCTCAGCTGCTCCCCATAAGAGTTGTTCTCCAGACCTCTCAACAGCTTTGTTGCCCTTCTCTGAACATGTTCCAGAGCCTCAATGTCGTTCTTGTAGTGAGGAGCTCAAAACTGAACACAGCACTCAGGTGCGGCCTCACCAGAGCTGAGTACAGAGGGATGATCACCGCTGGCTGCCGGCTGCACTATTGCTGATACAAGCCAGGATGTCTTAGGCCTCTTTGGCCACCTGGGCACTTTACTTAATCATGTTGAGCCAAGCATCAAACAAGACCCCGAGCTCCTTTCCTTCCACACAACCATCCTGCAATGCTGATGCTTTCTAATGTTTCCTGATCATTTTGCTAAACTAGTGAGAGCACAGTTATTTGGAGGAAGTTTAGAATCCCAGCACTTCTCCCCTCCCCTGGGGAGCAGTGTCAGACAGTGGCACTTGCACCAGCACAAGTGCCGCAGGAAGGACCGCTGCCTCTCTCTTTGCATGTGATGTGGTGCACATCAGCAGCGCTCTCTTCTCAACACTGATTTGTTCCCCGCCGTTTGAAGTTCTTCAGCTGAAGTAATGTAGAAAAAAGAAACCGTGAGGCCACAAGGATTTGTGGGCCTTGTGCTACAAAACGAGAGGCGCTTAGACTTCCCACGGCAGCGGGAGTCTTCTGCAGATTTCTCTGCACTAACCTTGGGCTTGTGCTCTCCCTCTCTTGCTGTTAAAATCCTGAATGTATGTGTCTGACAAGATGGATGGGGGCTGTATTTTTTCTTAAGTCCATACACAAATTAGAAAGAAATTAATAGAAGATTGCAGTACCAATTATTTAAATTAAAAAATCAGGATGTCATCTTTAAAATTCCTACTCACTTGTGCTTAATTCCAGCTTCCTAATGAGCTGTTTCTAAAGATTTATGATCTTTTTACCTCTGGCTTCAAAAGCAGGACTTTTTTTATTAAAAGTCATTTTCGTTACACTGCCATGCAGCGTGGTATGTGAGTGCCATGCTGTGGGAGCCACGAGAAGAGGGGCAGATCACTCCAGGGCTGCAGCTGATAGCAGGGCATGCACCCTGGCCTGGCTGTTTCTCATCATTAAGTTGCAGACCAGGCAGATGATGGAGGGTCAAAAAGCTGATTGTTTGGGGGGGGGGCATCGTTGCTTTTGCCCAGATTTTATGCTCATTGCATTAAATCAGGTTGGATATCAAGAGAAATTTCTTCTTAGCAATAGTGGTGAGGCAGTGGCTGCCCAGGGAGGTGATGCAGTCACTGTCCTTGAAGGTGTTCAGGAGCCGTGTGGATGTGGCACTGAGGGACGTGGGCAGGGGTGGGCTGATAGTTGGACTGGGTCATATCAGAGGCCTTTTCTTACCTTAATGATTTTGTGATCCTATGAAATACATTTTCTGTCCTGACTTTGGTGCATAGGCTGCTGCCTTTTAAGGTGACAGACCTGGCATCCCAGCAATGAAGGGGGCAATAAGAATTAGCAGGGTGCATGGCAGAAGCTCTGTGAAGTGAGGTTTTGTTGTTGTACTTGAGTGGAACCACAGCAATAAACTCATCTGAATTACGTATGTCAAGTTCTGATGTTTTGCAGTAGACATATTAAAAGTTGCATAAAAGCAACAATATATGACATTTAAGTAGGTATGCCTGGTATTCACATGGAATTGATACACTATTTAAAATAATTGTCACAGTATATTTTGTTAGGGTTATTATTCAGCTGAATTAGCTCTGCAATCTTTTTAATTATGCACCCCTGTAAGCTGTTGCATAGACTCAGTGGAGAAGTTTGTATGGGAGTAGAAGCATATAAACACACAGTACAAGCAACAAGCCCTGCTTGGCCTGGGTTTGCCACTGTCACTGGGATCAGTGCCTGAGACATGGCACAGGACTGAAGCTGTAGGGTAACCTCAGCTCTCATACCTGAAGCTTTCCTTTATTAGTTTACTTGAACTGCAATTTGGAAAGTGAAGGGAAGGACTGGCCAAGACCATTATGTGACATTGGCATGCACAGTGTGCAACTGCCCACACCTCCTGATTGCCAGCAACTGCTAAAATTAAACTGAGGCTCAAATACCTGGGCTGGCAATACTGCTAGATGATTGGAGAGGATCCTGCTTGCATCTAGTTCCATGAGAAGTGGTAGATGGCTCATTGCTGCGTGTTGGCACCATCTCCAGCTCATGCTGTCTTAGAGGGTATCATATTGTCACATGCACAGCAGTTGAAAGGAAAACACATCCTATTCCCCTCAGATGCTTTCTCAGTTGCTTTCCTTTTGTTTGTTTGTTAATACTGTTGCTGTTAGAAAATGTCATCCTGGCAATGCCAGAGCCTATAATTCAGCAGTCAGCAGCAGCCACTTCTTCCAGCATGGGAGTGGGAGGCTAGGTTAGTGGATGCTTAGAGAGAAGCTACAGTGGGATGGCTATTTGCCTACATTAGTGCACTGAAATGCCTTAGTAAGAATAATTTAGAGAAATGGGAGTCTCACATTTTGTAACCATTATGGTTTAAGGAGAAATGAGGTCCCCCTCTTGCTTCAACCACCATATTTGTCTTCTCTTAAAACTATGATATTTTTCAGAAGCTTCCTATGGTGCTTGCAGTCATGCTGAACTCAAAGACAGCATATTCTGGTCTTTCAAGAATCCTCTCTTGAGACAAGCAACAAAATGGAACAGATGCCTGTGTGCATTACTTACACTATTGCTTTCAGTGCAGCTGATGTCAGCAGCCTTCTCCAGGCTCCAATGTCAAGCAACACTGACAGACTGAGACCATGCATAAAGGCAGCCTGATGCAGAAAAATGGATACTCGGAGAAGCTTTCACAGCACCAGAAGATTCGAGCTGCCTTTGTCAAGGTGAAGTCCATTCTCCTTCAATTCTGACTGTGCAGAGGCAGTCACTATGGCAGCGTAGCACACACAAGAAAAAAAGTTTCTTAGTCACAGGGAGTTAACAGACCCTTGTGATAACTTTGGGTTTGGGGTGTTTTTTGATGTGACAACACGCAGCTAGAAATCACTGCCCTAAAATAGGAGTCAATATCCAATCAAGGTTATCCTGTTTTTCTAAAAGACCATTATTTCTGACAAGTTTCATGTAAAGAAAAAAGTCACAAAGTCCCCTGCAGCATTTTTGAGCCTTCCCACACCACTGCCTGCATATACTAAAAAGGCGAAGCAAAATATTTTGTCTTGGCAACCTGCTGCCATGCACCTGAGCAGGGGCAGCTCAGCAAAATCTTTGCTTCTAGCATCTCTCAAAGGACACTGGGATAGCCTGACCTCTCCATTCTTTGTCTTGAGGGAACAAAGAAGCTAAAGTGATAATGAAATATTTTCTCACAGACAAACTGCCCATGTAATAATAATTCTTATGTTGCGACACCTGGTTTGAAATTCATTTGTGTTGTCCAAAAAAGAGATATAAATGATTCAGATATAAAGGTTTGCAATGAAGATTAAATTAGCATTGACTGGGTAACGCTGAAAATACTGTGTATCATGTAACAGAAGGGTGATAAACACAGATTGTCAGAGAAATTTCTCCTAAAAACTTTTCATCCAAGTGAAATAAGAGAGCCCTGCTATGCTCTCAGGCAGCAGCCTGGAAATGAGTGGTTAGACAACATTTCTTTAGGATACAAAGAGAGTGGATTTTCAGCCAGTGCTGAGATAAATGGAGTGACCCTCAGCACAAGGAGAGACCACGCCGCTGGGCTATGTAGTTACCTTACCTTCAGGTTGCTTTTGTGTCTGGGAACTGTGTGAAAACTGCCATAAGGAATTGCTCACATGCATTTCCCACCATAGTGGAAGGCACACAGACGTGTGGATGTCATCAGGAGTGCTTTTTCATATCTGTCTTTCCTTACAAGCATTGAGGGAAGAGAATCAGTGGTTTTATAAGTAAAAGGATTCCATCAGAATTCTCTCATTCAAAGCAATTCATGGACGAGTTAGCTGAGCAGTTAGTTGTGCTGGATATCTGTTTCTTCTCTTTTCTCTCACTGCTGTGAAATTTGGCCCCTACAGAGGTGACCCTAATAGGGCATAAATGAGCTTTAGCTTAAGCTTTGAATTATTGTTTAAATCTCTATCGGCATTACAGATGGGATTTGATCAAATGTGTTAGCACGCTACTAGTCAAAACAGTGGTCTCCAGTGGGTGTTTGTTTGACTAATAAAACTGCAATAGGATTTGCTATGATTGCTGGTTTCTGGTCAAAAAGGCCCTCTCAAGATCAGAAAAGCAGTGGCTGCACTGTGACAGTTCAAGGACTGTCACACACTGCTAGAACTTAAAATGGGAATTAATGCCTGATGCTAATACAGCCATTTGTCTCCTTGTATTCACAACCTCCAAAGTCACCCACAGCTATTAAAATACAATGCAATTTTCTCTTAAGTGTGTATTTTAAATTCAAGTGGGTATTAAGAGCTTCCTGTGAAACTGATGGATTCCACGCTCATGCTTGTCTGTGGAAACATCTGTAGTATAAAAGGGTCTGTTAAATAAACCTCATTATACATCTGTCTGCTTGAATTTACCCAGGTCTTCGGAGCGCAAGAGGCATATTATACTCCATTTTTCTGAGTTAAAGGATAAAAGGACATGGCCAGAAAGGAAAGAAGAAACTTTCCCATATCAGCATCAATGCTGGATTATCAGTTTTAGGTTTTCACTAACAAAAAATTTTATTCACCAAGGAAAATGCATGGTTTGGGGTTTGCCTGTCTTTTTCATTAGAACCTCTGAAACCAAACCTTCCCCCCCCCCCCCCCCCCCCCCCCCAGAAATGAATATATTTTGCCTGAGAAAGCTCTCAGTCAGCCTTCTCAATGGAAGAAAAAACAAAAATAGATCTCCCACCCAAGTAAGTCATTGTCAGAGAAGGGAAGCTATTTTGGCTCACTTCTCTGTCCTCAACCTACTCTGCAGCAGCCAGGGTACAAAGTACATAGTGGACAGAAAATTTGGGTTTGGTATAGATCTCTCACAGCACGTGCAGAAATGAATTTTGTTGCCCAGAGAAAACTGTGCCCCAGAAGCACCATCCTATGGGATTTAGACTGCAACCACTAGACAGTTCCTCCCAGGTATGTAGAAAAATCCCTGAGAGGGTTGGCTATGAGACTTGGGACCAGGACATGGAAGTCCCAAGTGCTCTGGTGAGAACAGTGAACTGCCCTTCCTACTGGCCCTGTTCTCCTTACAATTGGGCTGCTCATGGTTTTTCTCTTGCCTGCTGTGCTTCTTTTGGGGGTTTTCTAGGCTTATATGGTCTACAGAGAAAGAGTAGGCAGCATGGAGAGATGGGCAATGTGATCACAGGCAAAGAGCCCAGAAGGACACAGAGGAGGCTTGTGTCAACCCCTTGTCTGAGTGACTTGGTACGTATTAGAAACAGCTCTGTAACACAGCCAGAAGGAAGCTCAGGGATCCAGAATTTCTTTCTCAGAAAAGATCACCTTCTGTGCTGACATCACACTTGATATCACACTTGATCAGAAGAGTTATTTTCCAGAGGATGACAATTCCTGATACTACATCATTAGCTCATTGGTACTGATGGATGGGTTACCAATGAAGTATATTTGAAAATTATTCTTTGAAAGGATTTATTTCATTTTTGGTCTCCACAGATGTATCTCCGCCCCCCCCCTTTTTTTTTTCCCCTGCTAAACCACAACCAGCATGCCTGAATTTTATATCACCATATTATGCCACAGCAAGAAAGATCAGAAACAGTAACCACATGGGCTCAAAAACTACCTTCCTTTCCTCCCTCAGGACTTTGCTTGGTCTACAGAACCTTATTTCCATTTCTGTTATTGCTTTTGCCACCTCTCTGGGCTGCTCTAGGATGCAGTTAAATAGAATTCATCAATCAGTGTCAGGAGTAGTACTCTGGAGCTACATAGGACTCCACCAGGCTGTCCCACCTGCTGCACTGAGTGCCATTGGACAGAGAGATGACAGCAAAGGGCAAAAAGCAAGGAGATCAGCAGTCAGGAAGTACTTGTTGGAGTTTGACACCCTACTATGACACATCTAACAGGCACTGGACATTACTTAGCCTACAAGGTAGCTTATAAGAATTGGTAATTGCAACACAGTGCAAGAAAAGCCACTGCCTTTGCCTCTGCCCAGGGGCTATCAGGGCCTGTAGAGACCAATGAAAATGAAGTAGAAGTATGTTGTATTTTAATGAAAACTCTACTTTCAGGAGCTCCACCTTACACAAAAGATTTATGTTCCCTCTGCAGCTCTGTCCTCACACCCTCTCAGGGCAAGTCATTCTGGTGCTGGGTTCACTGAGAGTTTTCATGCATTACAGCCCATACGTTTTCTTTGGCTTGCTGTTCTTCTTTAGGCAGAGGATAAGAATTTGTTAGGCAGTGGGTAAGAAGTAAGGAGTGGGTTAGCATAGGTGACACTGTTGGTATTTACTACAGGCCACCTGATCAGGAGGAGGAAGTGGATGAGTTCTTCTACAAACAGCTAGAATTATCCTCATGTTCCCCAGCACTCACGGGGGTCTTCAACTATCTTGATATTTGTTGGATAAGCAACACAGCCAGGTACACAAGGCCCAGGCAGTTCCTGCAGTGTGAATGATAACTTCCTGATGCAGGTGCTGGAGGAGCCAGTGAGGACAGGTGTGCTACCTGACCTTGCTTTTACTAACAAGGAAGGGCAGTTCAAGGACAAGATGGTTGGGGGATGCAGCAATCAGAAGATGGCGTTCAAAACCTTGTACGGAAGAAGCAATGCAGTAAGTAGAATTGTCACCCTGAACTTCAGGAAAACCATCTTTGACTTCTTCAGAGACTTACTAGCCACAGGCTAGAGTGGTAGAAGGTAAGGAGGCCCATGAGAGCTGGTTGAGAGAAGCCTGAGGAGTATCAGAAAGGACTTCAAGGGACTTAGGTTGCTAGTGGGTGGAACAGGAGTACAAGTCATGTTTTCCTCTACCTACTCAGCACCCAGCCTGATGGGTGGGTCTCAGCTGTCTCAAAGGGGGAAATGGATCCTTGCCTAGAAGCTGGCAGGGCTTGCTGAAAGGGCTTCAATCTAGGTGTGAATGGGGAAGGGAATAAAGCCTAGCCTGCAGGAGATGAGCCTAGGGAAGTGATAACAGTACTGGAGGTAAGGCAAGGGGCTCAGCTAAAGTACATCTGCACCAGCATGCTCAGTATGGGTAACAAACAGGAGGAGCTGGAAGTCATTGTGGGGTAAGCAGACTGTGACCAAGCTACCATTACAGAAACACAGTGAGATTGATCTCACAACTGGAGTGAGATAACAGACAGCTATAAGCTCTTCAGAAGAGACAGGTGTATAACTGACAAGTACACAGAGAACTTAGGCTAGTCTTTAGAGAGCATATAGCTAGAAAGATTATCACATCAAAAAGAGATGACCAGAAATGAATGGAAAAGCTTACCTGCATCCTGGGCTCACAGAAAAAGACTCCAAGAAGAGCAATCTCCAGAAAGAGAACCATCCTCAGTGGCAGTCAGTCCTTAAATGGGGGGGTCTAGGAGAGGTAGAGCCAAGTAGAGCCAAGCTCCACCCCTTCTGGTCACACAGGTGAATTGCCTTCACCTGTGTTCCCACAGCTGACTCATTGCTGGCCTCAGGTGATCAGAGGTTCAGGCCATGATTCAGTAGTTCCCATACACTCCACCCCTTCACCCAGTATGAACTGATGATTGAGTTAACTAAAAGGTGACTCTTCTCTGATACAGAAATCCGACACATCGCAATGCTTGTACAATTTTTCTGTCACGATGTATGTTGACACAATTTTAAGACTAGTGATGATCAGTGAAGGTTCATGTTCTTTCATGGGCCAGTGCTCGATGATGTTGCTGGAGGCATGTAGTAGTAGGGGTATCCTACACTCCATCAGTCTGATGTAGACCATCACCAGGTGTCACACATGAACTGATAGCAACACTGGAACATTTTGATGGCATTTTGTTCCTTCTGGTGATCCTAGAGGCTTAAGAAGCCGTCTAGGAGGTTTCTAGAGTGTATGGAAGATAACTTTCTGACACAGCTAGTAAGAGAGCCTACTAGGGAAGGTACCCTGCTAGAAGTTCTAGAAGTTCATAGAGAAAGGGTGGTGGGAGATGTGAAGGTCTTGGGCAGAGTGACCATGAAATAGTAGAGTTCTTGATTCTTGGTGAAGTCAGGTGGGGAGGCAGCAAAACTGCTACCTTGGACATCTGGAGGGTAGACTTTGAATTGTTCAGGATGCTGGTGAGAGAGTTCCTTGGGATTCAGCCCTGAAGAGTAAAGAGATCCAGGAGAGCTGGTTGCAAGAAGGAATTCTTAAAGGTGCAGGAGCAGGCTATCCCCTGATGCCACAGGATGAGCTGGTGAGGTAGATGACTGGTGTGGATAAACAGGGAGCTTTTCCTGAGGCTCCAGGAGAAAAAGATAATCTTCCTGTGGAGGAAGGGATGGGCAACTCAATGAGGACAAAGATGAGTACAAAGAAATTGTTAGGATGTGCAGGGAGGAAAATCAGAAAGACAAAAGCCCAGCTTGAACTCAACCTGGCCATTGGAATAACAGCGAACAAAAATAAATTTTTTTACAAATATTTTAACAGTAAGAGAAGGACTAAGGAGAATCTTCATGCCTTACTGGATGCAGAGAGGAATGTTACCACTGAGGATGAGGAATAGGCTGAGCCTTCCTTACATCTGTCTTTAAAAGTCAGACCAGTTATCCTCAAAGTACTCTACACTCTGACCTGGAAGTCTTGGATGGGGAGCAGAATAAACCCTCCGTGATTCAGATGGAAACAGAGACCTACTGCTTCCACCTGGACTGTGACAAGTCCACAGGGCTAGATGGGATCCACCTGAGGGTGCTGAAAGAGCTGGTGGAGGTGGTAGCCAAGCTGCTTTCTATCAGCATTCCTGGTTAACCAGAGAAGTCCCAGAGGGGTGGAGGCTTGCTAGTGCACTTCCATCTACAAGAAAGATGGTAAAGAGGATCTGAGGAACTACAGGCCTGTCAGCTTGATCTTGGTGCCAGGAAGGGTTATGGAGCAGATCGTCTTGAAGGAGATCACATAGCCTGTGCAGGACAACCAAGGGATCAGGCCTAGCCAGCATGGGTTCATAAAAGGCAGCTCCTGCTTGACCAACCTGATCTCCTTCTATGAACAACTGACCCATCTGGTGGATAAGGGAAAGGCTGTTGACATAGTCTACCTAGACTTCATAAAAGCCTTCAACACTGTCTTCAATAGTACTCTCCTGGAGAAGCTGGCAGCCCATGGCTTGAATAGATACAGTCTTTCCTGGGTGAAGAACTGGCTGGAGGGCCAGGCCCAGAGAATGGTTGTAAATGGAATCACATCTAGCTGGTGACTGATCATGAGTGGTGTTCCCCAGGGGGCAGAACCCCTGTTCATCCAGGGGTCGATATTGGGGCCTGTCCTATTCAATATCTTTATGGATGACCTGGATGAGGGGATTGAGTGCATCCTCAGTAAGTTTGCAGATGACACCAAGGTGGGAGGAAGTGTTGATCTGCCTGGGGGTAGGATGGCCCTACAGAGGGATCTGGACAGGCTGAATCATTGGGCAGAGGCCACTGAGATAAAGTTCAACAAGACCAAGTATCCCACATTTTGTCCACAACAACCTCAGGCAATACTACAGGCTTGGGGCAGAGTGACTGGAAGACTGTGTGAAGGAAGTGGACCTGGGGGTGTTGGTAGTTGCTCGACTGAATGTGAGCCAGCAGTATGCCCTGGTGGCCAAGAGGGTCAATGTCATCCTACTTGTATCAGAACCAGCATTGCAAGCAGGAGCAGAGAAGTGATCATCCCTCTGTACTCAGCCCTGGTGAAGCCGCACCTTGAGTACTGTGCTCAGTTTTGGACCCCTCATTTACAAGGAAGACACTGAGGCCTTGGAGTATTTCCAGACAAGGGCAACAAAGCTGGTGTGGGGTCTGGAGCACAAATCTTATGAAGAGTGGCTGAGGGAGTTGGGATTGTTTAGTCTGGAGAGGAAAAGGTTCAAGGGAGACCTTATTGCTCTCTACCACCCTCTGAAAAAAGATTGTGGTGAAGTGGGAGTCACCCTCTTCTCCCATGTAACTAGCAATAGGACAAGAGGATATGGCCTCAAATACTTCTCTGAGAGAGTGGTCAGGTGTTAGAATGGGCTGCCTAGGAAGGTGGTGGAGTCACCATCTGTGGATGTATTGAAGGAATGTTTAGATGCTGTACTGAGGAGTGCAGTTTAGTGGGAAATATTGGTGATGGGTGGATGATTGTCATGGAAGATCTTAGAGGTCTTTTCCAATCTTGGTGATTCTATGATCCTGAGTGTGGCCAGCAGGTTGATGGAAGTTATCCTCCTCCTGCTGCTCTGCCCTGGTGAGGCCACATTTAGATTACTGTGTTCAGTTCTGGTCTCTCCAGTTCAAAAAAGACAGGGATCTCCTGGAAGGAGTCCAGTAGAGGGCTACAAAGATCATTTAAGAGCCTGGAGCATCTCCTGTATGAGGAAAGGCTGACTAACCTGGATCTGTTCAGCCTAAGGAAAAGAAGACTGAGGGGGAAATCTGATAAACCTTTATAAGTAGGGAGATGGAGGCAAATGGATGAGGCCAGGCTCTTCTTGGTGGTGCATAGTGATAGGACAAGGAGTAATGGCCTAAAACTTGAACACGGGAAATTTTGTACTAACATGAAGAAGAACTTCTTTATGGTAGGAGTGACAGAACACTGGAACATATTGCCCAGAGAAGCTGCAGAGTCTCCTTCTGTAGGGATATTCAAGATCCATCTGGATGCCTACCAGTGCGACCTATTGTAGAGTACATGCTTTAGAAATGGGGTTGGACTCTATGATCTCTTGAGGTCCAACCCCTGCAATTCTGTGATTAACTACTGCTCCTGGTGCAAATGTCTGAGATTATTGCTGTGCAATTCCTTCCAAAAACTAAATAAATAAACAACAACAACAAAAAAACACTAAAACCAAACACACTATGGGGAGCTGTTTGCATGAGGATACCATGCCTCTGGATGAGAATACAAGGATGACAGATGTACTGCTGCTGCTCTGTCAGCCATAGCCTTTCTCTAACCCATAGTGGACGAACTGCACATATCTGCCCAGAACATGATGCTCTCTTCAGTCAGCAAATGGCCCTTCTTTGCTCAGTAGCCTCTGCTCTCCTCTGGCAGTTGGGTGAGAAACTACTGTGACACTTTACAGTTCTGTTCCTGCAATTCTCCCTCATTATCCTGTCATCCTCCTCCTTCCTCTGCTCCGAATGTGGAGGGGTTTTATAATGTTGACTACCCATGGCAGTTCATAGTAAGCCTTATGAAGGGTTCTGCAAGAAAAGACATACAACAATGTTCCCTGTCTGCTCCAGGCAATTGTACCGGCAGTGTGCAGCAGGGGCTCTGGTTCCTTGTGACAGTGCTGTAACTGCTGCCTACCCTCGGGAGAACATCAAATTTCTAAGGGATGAGCAAAAGGAGTAGCTGAGTCCTATTGTGAGTACTGCAGAGACTGTACAGCAGTGGCATCTTGTTAAATTCCCTACTGTGGATGCTTAAGGCACAGGCTTTTGGAGGCAAGGTGTACCAGTGCTCTCTACGGATGTAGACTGTAAAGATAAGGTGGCATTTTTGTTTCTTTACCTCCCATTTTTTTTGCATGCAGTTGCTTCATTCTAGTGTTACACTACTGAGAGCGTTTTTTTTTTTTTTTTTTTCAGGGTTTTATATTATCAGCATTGTAAAAGCCATAGAAGAAAAAAGAATTGAAACCCAGGGGAGGTCAGGCTGTCTGTATAAGCAGGCAAAAGCAGGAGACAACTGCATGGGGAGAAAGTGCAGGGTGAAAGAGAGCGGAGTACAGCCCAACTTAACCTCTACCCTCCTCCTCCCAGAAAAGCTCAAATTACTCAATTACTCAATTACTGGGTTAAGTCATAGGATTTGGCTATAGGATTTTAAAATGAGCTTTTCTGTAATGATCAAGTATTAAATTATTTTTTCCATATAGAGAGGAGTCCAACAGTCCAGCAAGCCTTTTTCCATGCCTATTTCTGGCTTGCATGGTGGTGTCCGAGCCTGAAGCTCCAGTATCCTTGCTAATGGACCAACCAATGCCTCCTTGGGTGGCAGGAAAGGGAGAGAAGTCCAAGAGACTAGTAAGAAATTAACTTTCCATAGGCCTAGCCTGCTATTCCTTCCCTGAGACTTATAGCTTCTGCATCTTCTCTTGGGACCAGAAAGCTCTGCTTATAGGTCCACCTAGAAGAGAAGAGAGCTCCTAGCTGTTGCCTAGTACCTGCAGGTGTAGCATCCTACTGACTTTAGAGAGCACCAGCAAAATGACCTGTAGCTGACAAAAAGCCCAAGATATTTCCTTTGTACTCTTTTTGCAAATCTACATTATTCCTTTTCACTACAAATCCCACTAGAACATACAAGTCCTAGCTGGGATTTGAATGCCAGAGTACTACAGCAAAAATGCTAAGCTACGGCCTGAAGCAGTGATTGAGCACCTGGTGGGAAGGCAGGGCCAACCTAGGGGAGCTCAGGAGCATGCTCCACCAGAAGGCGTGGAGCCAGGATGCACTCCTTCCCAGACCTCATTTAAGGGCTGGCTGTGGATATGAGTCTCATCTGGAGATCCCTGCCTACCTGAGGCCTTCCAAAGATAAGCAGCTCTTTTTCTCCCTTTTTGCATCCTGGCTGCTGCATTTCAGCTTGTTCTCATTTGCTGTAGCCAAAGACTTTGCTACCTTGCAATTATCATGGTACTTCCCATCTGATCATGGCATTACAGGTATAAAACAGGTATTCCCATGTCTGAAAGATTCTTTAGTGTGAGAAAGCACCTGTAGGTAAAAAAGGAGCAGGAAGCATGCAAACATGAGCGTGAGTCAAGGTGAGTATAGCTAGTCATGTCACATGGGTAAGTGATGAGAAAAAGGGGGTCAAGCAAAGAAAGTAGGTCCTTCTCATACCTTGTATTTGGAGACTGGTTCATTTCATAGAGTCAGAATCAATAAGGTTGGAAAAGGCCTCTTAGATCATCTAGTCCAACCCATCTACCTAGCACCTCCTATCACCAACGTTGCCCACAGAACCACGTGTCTAAGCTTTAGCCTCGCAAAACCCATCTGCAGTGGGGTTCAGCAGTTGGTCCCCAAACTTCAGTGTTACAAAATGGTGCTTATACCTCCCAGAGTTCTGGTCACTGATGAAGACATTGAAGTGCATACATCTAACTTCTGACCAGAATTTCTTCCTCGTCAGCTCTGCAGTGTTGTTCTTCTGTTTCAGTTCCTTTTCCTGCTCCAGAATTGCTGTCATGTGAATTCTCATATTCATTTTCTAGTGCACCTAGAGCAAGAGAGAAGAGCAGCAAAATGACCCTGCCAGTGATCTCTGCTGTCAGCCTACCTGAAATATTACTACCCCAATGTTCCTCCAGCGCTAGCTGGCTGTGGAGAGCCCCTGGGGACACTGGGCTTAACAGCGTAATTAACGAGCTCCTGAGGTGGCCAGTGCTGCTCAAACTCCCAGGAGTGCGAATGCTGTCTTTACCTCTCATACTTTCTGCAGTCACATGGAAGGTTTTGTGGTTTTTTTTTCCGTACTTATTTGGAAGGTTATTTGTAACATGACAAATGCCCTGCTGAATTGGATTAATGGACTATCTTGGCTGCCCAGCTTCTTAGCTCTGACAGAGCCAGCAGGAGATGTCATTTACAGAGTGCATGTGAGCACAGCTACCAGTGGCAGTCCTTCCTCTTCACACTCCCCATGTTCCCAGACACTGTGTTTGGGTTGTAAGAGCCTACATCCTCATCAGGTCCATTTGGTATTTATCTATGGACCTGTTATTGATGAATTTGTCTAGCCCCTTTGTGGATGTAGAGACCGTCTCCAGGAGCTCCTGAAGCAGTGAGTGAGGCTGACTGCTTGTGGTGTGGACAAGCACTTGCTTTTGCCTGTCTGGGGCTAATGGCCCATGGGATTCAGTGGGTGCCCTTGAGCTCTAGCTGTGAACAAGTGGTGGATATAGCAGTCTGTAATGGCTTTGAAAGTCCTCACATACCTCACCCCAAAGCCTCTTCTAAAGTAGCTTCCTTTGCTTTTACTGAGCAGTTGATGACCCTCACATGACCTTTAAAGATCCCTTCCAATTCTAATGATGGTATGATTCTACATTCCATATGATGGGGCAGATTGCTGGCTTGTTAACATTAGGAGGAGAGTATATAGCTAACGTATGGGATGTGTAAATACATTTTTAAGAGATTAAAGATAGAATTGTGGTATGCTGATAGTGGTGCGTGTTACATTTATTTTTTGTCTGTCTCTTTACTGAAGTTTCCAAAACTTGTCATATGCAGCCATTTCGGCTTTCATAGCTTAAATATTAATGTTGATTTGAGGTGTGTTAATCTAAAGTTTTTCCTCTAGGAAACAAGCCAACAGAATGTGTATGCCTTAGACAGACTTCCTTTTCCAGCTGTGTTTTGGTCTGCTTTGCCCCATGGGCCTCTCTCTACACACCTACACAGCACACACTGGTTGATGTGTGCTGGTAACAGCAGGCAAAATCATTTGTAATACTCAATGTTGTTGTGGGTAATCAGCTAGCTGAGGTGTCCAGTGAACTGCAACTTGATCTCAGTGGTTTCTTCTCCGCTTCTGTTTCTCTTCACAGAGAGAATTGGAGCTGTCATAGAATGGAAGAGACATTTGAAATCCATTTCCTTTGATTCTCCTGCAATGAACAGGAATGCCTACAGATAGGTCAGGTTACCCTGCCCAGCCCTGTCCAGCCTGACCTTGAGTGTCTGCAGGGATGGGGCATCCACCATCTCTCTGGGCAACCTGTTCCAGTACTTCACCACCTTTATTGTAAAAAAACCTTATTCTTACATGCAGTCCAAATCTCCTCTCTTTTAGTTTGAAACCATTTCTCCTTGACCTATCTATCATAACAGACTTTGCTGAAGAGTCTGTCCCCTTCTTTTTTACAGCCCCACTTTAGATACTGAAAGGCTGCTCTTAAATCTCTCCAAAGCCTTCCTCAGGCTGAACAAGCCCAGCTCTCTCAGCCTGTTCTCAAAGGGGAGATGTTCCATCCCTTAGATCATTTTTCTGGCCCTGCTCTGGGTACGTTCCAGCAGATCCATGTCTCTCCTGTACTGAGAAATGCAGTATTCCAGGTGAGGTCTCACCAGCACAGAGTAGAGGGGCAGGATCACATCCCTTGCCCTGCTGGCCATGTTTCTTTGGATGCAGCCCAGGATACGGTTGGCTTTCTGTTGAGGGCACATTGCTGGCTCATGTCCAGCCTTGCCATCCGTCAGTACCCCCGACTCCTTTTCTTCAGGGCCATGCTCTCTTCATATGTCTCCCAGCTTGTACTGATAGTGGGGGTTGCCATGACCCAGGTGCAGGACCTTGTACTTGGCTATGTTGAACATCATGAGATTTATCTGGGTTCTTTGCTAAAGCCTGTCTAGGTCTCTCTGGTTCCATGGGAAGAAGGAAGACTCTTACTGGCACTTCCAGCAGCGGACTGGTAGTCAGCTTGAGCACTGTCTTTGTTTCTCCTGGCCCTTCCTCCTGCTCTAGCGTCTTAATCTTTACACCATTTTGCACATATTCTACAAAAACTGGCAATTCTCTTTCTGTATTTCACAGAAACACAGCTATTATTTAGTTGAGATAGAATTATTTCTGAGGGACCCAGGGCCTGTTATGCTCTGTGCCTACAGACAGCTAGTGCAGAGACTGTGATTGCCTGGGAAAGCTTGGGATCTAATCTCCACTGCAGTGGGGGTTCATCAAGTCCAGCTTTGCTGATGCAACCCTGGAAGTTCTGTCTCATTGCCCACAGGGTGCACGTAGGACAGCCAACCTCCTAATTTGTACCCTGAACCTTGTGTGCAACAATTTCTCCTCCAGTGTGATAAGCAGCACCCACATGCCATCTGTCTAATTAGTAGTCTGTAGGCGTAAAGGTAAAGGTGGTGTTTCACAGTCAGAATGGAAAAGAAGAAAATGTTGCTGTCTTGCACTGATAAATGTTTATTGTCAGGTGAAGCTTTCTGAGACAGGCATCAGAAGCTTTAAAAATGTCCTCACTCTCCAGATATTTTGAGAAAAAGACTTTAAACTGGCGCTTGTAGGAATACCTGCTTTTTTCTTTTTTTCCTCTGTCCTATCACAGCAGACCCTGCTTAACAGTCTGTCCCTTTCTTTCTTGTAGCCCCCCTAGAACCAGACTCTTCTGCCATTAAGTTTACCAGGTGGGGTTCTTTTTGACTGAGAAGGGCATAGTACATTTATTCTTGTTTTACAGAGTTTCTATTCTAGCTACTTCACTCTAACTTGTTACTCTTGCTCCCAGCTCTGAACCAGAGGCCCTGCTGCAGACCTAGTGACCCCTTCATTTAACAGCCTTCATTATTCTGTTTCATCTTACCTCATTTTACAGGTTGATGTGGGCTACACCTACACAGACTGGGTCCATGAGACCCACGATGATCAGTGGAGAGGCAGCTCAGAAGCAGATGCCTTCATTGTAGACAAAAGTAAGCAAGAGGAATATAGAGGCTGGACAGTGATAATTGTTTCAGGCCAACGTTATAGCTCCCCAACTAGTATCTTTTATTGTTTGTGCTGTTTTATAACAGAAGTTTCATAACAAATACAGCCCTTTATCCTACCACGATAGCTGTCTTCTCTCTCATTTAGTCAATGCTGATCCAGTTAAGCGTGCGATTTCTGCAGCCAAATGTATACATTTGGGATTGAGATGACTCCTTTCCTTGATTCCACTGACCTCTTGACAGAAATGCATGTTGTAAAGCATTAAAGCAATGACAGACTGCTTGGCCTAGACTCATGTGGCTGGAATGGAAATAAGATGGCCTAATCCAACTTAGGCTTTTTAGTGGCGTGTGTGGTGAATTCAAAGATTGGCTCTGCATGCTTGTTAGATGGGGAATGTAGTTTTCATGAGCAGCCCAAAGGGTAAAAAAAAAAAAATAATCCGTTTGTCAGGCAAAACCAAGTCTATATTCCTGCTGAGCTGACTTTTGTTTGAACTGTATTTGACTTGTTCCATCCAGAAGACAGGGACAGCTGAGATATCCCTTGGCATTACAAGAGTGGTGCTAACATTTCTTATAGAGTGGGAAGGAGGGGTGGAAAGGGAGAGGAGGAGAAAACAAGAACGACTGATTGTACCTCACACCTGAAAAAAAAATTGTATTGACTTCAGTGTTTCCGTTAAGAACTGTAATGTGGGGGTTTGAAATAAACCCTGAGATCCTCCATTTGTCCCACTGGTGTGTTTGTTTCTCAGTGATCTGACGTATTCGAGATAAAACTGGGTAATGGCTAACTGGCAAGACTTGCATGGAGAAATGCCCAGGGGCAGTAGCTCCTCTGATCCCAGGGAGGAGATCCCAAAAGGTGACACAGGGTGCCAGTCTTCACTCAAAACTGATGGCCTTGACTGTAGCCTATCCCACACAAAAGCTGGATGTTGAATGGGCACCCCAAAGGTGACATGTCCCCACAAATCCCCATACCCTGGTCAGTCTCAGTACAGTGCTTTCCTGAGAGGAAATCTGACCTGCCCTCATCCTTAGTGAACACACAGTCAGATTGACGTCAGATGTTCACCTACCATCACAACAGGTTTAGCTCCCACCTTTGGCCACTTGCAGGTCACACTGCCTGAACATGATGGAGGAGGACAGTAAGTCCAGCCTTGTGCCATTCAGAAATGACAGAAATAGAAGTTTTCTGGCAGTAAGCTTCAAAAGGGAGATGATGTGTATACAAAATGATATGAGTAGTGACACATTAACAGCAGATGGACCAAAGGACAGCACGATGATTTCAGGAAGGGGTTTCAAGGGGGGGGGAGGCAGGGTTTGGCGGGGTCACTCAGCTTCTGAAAGAGTCTGACCGTATGTGCAGTTGGGTTGTTTAGCCCTGGGGGCTGGATTATAGACACTGAAATAAACACCTTGAACTTGATTTGCAATAAGAACACAAAATGCCTCAGGACCAAATGCTTTGATCAGCAGATCCACACTTATTACACTGCATTAATTGCTAAGATAGGCTGAGCCAGATGTCTCACCAGCTTTCTCTTCATCAAAAGCAGAAGCATGAAGTTTCCTATGCATCTCAGCACTCATTTCCTGCACAACAGCTTTCATATTTCATGGTTCCCTCCTTTCTCTTCCAGCTGCTTGAACAGGTCTGTATAATTCAACCCGTGAAGAGCTTGCATTGCTTTAGCAGTACTGAGACCCATGTGCTCCCAGCTGCTGCCAACACGGCTCCTGGTCATTCACTCAGACTCTCTACTGTTTGTGCTGGGCTGAGCATTCTCAAACTAAAAGAGGTACAAAATGAAAAATGTGAAGTGTTTACAGAGACCACACCTTGCCTTCTTCTGCAATAATCAAAACCTCTGCTTAAGGAAAGGCTAACAGTGCTCGCTGAGGTCCAATCATTTATTATTGAAGAAGCACCAATTTTAGACCAGCTAGTTTCCATCAGAACAGGGAAGAACAAAGGACATTTTGGGAGAGTTTATAGCTTATGCTGTCTGCAGCCAAGTCAGAAAAAAATAATCAAAGCAGAAGTCTAAATAAACCCAAAGTTTTGTGTGTTGTAAATAGAACTAGAGTTTGTTCTTCAGTGTGTAATAGTCCACATCACTGCAAAAACAAAGAGAATGTTACGCACTAGCAAGATCTTGAGGACTTTATTGTGCACATTTACAAAGTAGTTTAGTCAAAAGCATATGGAGCCATTTAAAATGCCATTCAGCTAACACTGGCTTGCCTACACAGTGCGTATATTTAGTATTTATTGTAATTATAGATTCATAGAGATGCATCTACAAGTGTGTATTCTTAATATAGTTGACTGTGTAATCAAGGCTTATTTTTGTTATAGACTTACAAATTTCCTGAGTTGTGTACTTAAATTAATTTCAAATCATCAATGGAAGAGTCTATGCTAATGAGAATCTTGTGCATTTTATAAAGCCAGAGAGCTGTAGACCTCAAACAACTCCCAATTATTTCAAAATAGAAATAATAGCAGCATTTTCTGTCTTCCTTCTCAACCAGCAGGAGAAATTGTTTGATTATATTTCTGTCTTCTCATACTTGTGGGTTACAAAAGGGAATTTACTGGGATTGAATTGAATCTTCATGCTTGCTTCTGAGTCTAACTCCCTGACACTTGGTATCTTTCCTGCATATGGGTATAACATTTTCAACATGTGTATTTTAGTCACGCTAACTTACCAAGATTACAAACATTTAATAGATTTGCTTTCACAGCATGCTGTGGAACCACAGAATCACAGAGTCGTTAAGGTTAGAAAAAACCTCTGAGATGACCTAGTCCAACAATCAGCCCACCACCACCATGCCTACTGCCTGGATTTTGTTGCCTCTAAGATCTCCAACCATCAGCCCATCTCCACAAACCACATCCCTCAGTGCCACACCCACACGGCTCTGGAACACCTCCAGGAACGGTGACTGCATCACCTCCCTGGGCAGCCTGAGCCACTGCATCACCGCTCTTGGTGGAAAGAAATGGTTCCTGACATCCAAGCTGAACCTCTCCTGGCACAACTTCAGGCCATTCCCTCTCATTCTATCACTGTTACCTGAGAGAAGAGGCTGACTCCCAGTTCGCCACAACCTCCATTCAGGTGGTTGTAAAGAGCAGTGATGTCTCCCCTGAGCTTCCTCTTCTCCAGACTGAACATTCCCAGCTCCTCCAGCTGCTCTCCATCAGACTTGTTCTCTTAGACCCCTCACAGCTTTGTTGTTCTTCTCTGGACACACTGTCTTGTAGTGAGGGGCCCAAAACTGAAAACACTCGAGGTGTGGTCTCACCAGTGCCGAGTAACAGAGAATGATCACCTCCCTGGCTCTGCTGACAAGGAAGGTTTTTGGTGTTTTTTGTCTGTTTGTTTTAATGTCAAATTTATAATCCCAAGAGAGCAATGCCATCTTTTGCTCTATCAGATTCAATAGCATTAGGAATTTCACTGGGGCTGGTGATGGACTGGAGCTCTCAATATCCTGCTTCCATTACAGCATCACAGTCCAAGCGACTGCAGCTGAGAGCTGGGAGATGTGAGTTTATCTTCAAGATTCTGAAACGAGGAGGCAGATAAGAATGCATAATAAATTGAAGTCTCAGGATCTTGCACTGCTCAAGCACATGTTTGGAATGCATAGGACTGCTAATGCTGCAGAATGCTCCTTCTTTCAACTAAACATGGCACAGCTTTCAGACATGGCTATCAAAGCTGCATGCCAGGGCTCCTGGTTTTAAGCAGATCAATAGAAGAGCGATGCACATAAAAGCTGCGAGGGTTTTTTAATGTGCTTGGCTCCTGAGTCTCTGATGAAGTCTAAAAGTCAGGATAACGAGTGGAAAGCCCTCCAGAGCAAGCCAGAAAGAAAAATGAGGATGTGGGTGTTTATTCCCTATCCTCAGGGGTTCAGAGCTCTGATTCTGCCTTGTCTTCCTGGAAGGCAATAAATCCTCCCCAGAAAGTAGGTTTGTATGCTTTCTTCTGCCAGAAATTGTGCAAGATTTACTCTTTTGCTCATAAAATAGAGCTGAAGTGGTGGTTTTGCTCCTTGTTTATTTTATGTGAGAGATTTTTGACATCGAACACCACATCTACCCAAATCTGGATGAAAAACCCAACCCCAAATTCATGACTGCCTTGCAGCAACCTTCTTAGACTCTTTTTCATTCCTCCCACCCTCACATAACTGGATGTTATCAGATGGCGTATGCTATCCTCTCCCTAGTGAGGAACATCCATCTCACTGCATAGGCCAGGATTAAAGTGTCTGAAACCACTCTAGGTGAGAACTCAAGCTCTCTCGTACCGCATATGCTGAGAAAAGCCTTTGTCACATGGCTTATCACTAGAAAATATAAACCACAGTGAGACAAAATCTTCATTTGCTGAAGCTGTGAATGGTTCTTTCTCTTATTTACAGTACAGTGAATGGATGCCAGCCAGTAGATGGGCATGGGGCTGAGCTTACACTTCAGGGAAGACAGCACAAAAGGTTCCAGTTTCCTTAGCATGTCTGCCTGCAGCATGGCTGGGATGGACCTGCTTTCATTGCCTCTTTATCACTCTGCTATCCCAAGGGCAGTGGTGAAACCACCGCTGTTGTCCTGCGGTGGGGTGACATGGCTTTGCAGCAAGAGCAGCGGGCATGTGCAGGTCAGCAGGGTGCAGCTAAGGGTAGCAGGGTGGGTGAGCTGGGTCTAGCAGCTCACTGTTCCCGAGCCCGTTCACCTCACTGCACTCTGAGGCTCAGCACACGTAGGTTCTTCTGCTTCAATGCTCTGTGTAATGCTATAATGTGATGGAAAACACAGCAATGACAGCAGGGTAGGAGAGTCCCAGGCTGCAACAAGTGAGGATAAGCCCAAATGGCTCTACCCCTTCTGGTCACTCAAGTGCACTGCTTGCATCTGAGCTCCCCTGGGTTGGTCCTGCCTTCCTACCAAGTGCTCAATCACTGCTTCAGGCCTTGACTTAGCGTTTCTGCTACACTGTGACAAGTGAATCAGCCATCCAATAGATTTTGATTTTCGCATGCTTTTTTAATTTGGCATTACAGAGAGAAATCCAAAATCCCATTTAATAACCTGCCCCAGTAGTGAAAGTACTCTTCTGTCCAGAATTCACATTTGAATGCTGAATCTGCATGTATGTTGTAAAGCTTTAGCTATAAGGTCTGTAGCAACTTTAACTAATATCATACTGAATTCTGATTCATTAGTATTGCCAAAAAGATAGAGAAGGTGGAGGAAAAGCTCTAAGGAATCTGTAAAGTTATCATTCTGATTTGCGTTATGTTGTTTAACCACTGCATTTAAGCATTGTATTCTGTGATAGAAGTCATGCTTAGAATGATAATCCAGTCCTCCTGTAGGACTGATGTATATTCAACCAAATTAAATACTGCTTACTCCCAGACATGCCTAAAAGCACTGGCTTTTATTACAATGTCTCTCTCTCTACTGTGATTCTGCAGTAAGATGCCAAGAAATACTAAAGGCGATAGCAGTGGCTGGGCACACTCAGCACACTCAGTGCAATGTGCCTGCAACCCTCCAGGCACCACCTTGCCCCACCATGCTCTGGATGTGCCTGTGGAATAGAGCCAAAAGAGGTGGTGGATGCTCCATCCCTGGAGACATCCATGATCAGGCCGGACATGGCCTGATGTAGTGATGGTGTTCCTGTTCATTGAAGGGGTGTAGCACCAGATGGCCTTGAAAGGTCCCTTCCAACTGAAATGATTCTCTGATGATTCCATGATTCTATTTCAACCGTGTGCTGAGGACACTGAGTGTGCACACCTCAGGGCTTGCACCAGCTGCCATACACAGTCAGTGGCACCCCTCAGGGAGTTCTGGCAGAGATTAAGAGGGACACTGCAGGGGATATCTAAGAAATTTCCAACAGTTCTGAAGGACAAATTCAGTGCTTCTTCTGGTACAGGAATTGGGGAACTTCAAATTATCACGTGGAAGGCTCAAAAGAAGCAAGAAGGTTTTTTCATACCATATGTAGCAGGCCTGTTTCAGGATGCTAAATTGTATGCTCACTTAAGAGTGGCTAAATAGAAAAGACTGAAAAGAATTAAATATAAAAGCACCAATTCTGGGGTGCTCAGGCACTCTGAGCCACAGCAAGTATAATTTCAGAGGAAAGCAGCACTTCACGCTCACTGTGCTCTTATAGCCTTCCCTATTGTGGCCAGGAGGCAGGGCTAGGTGGGTCTTTGTTCTAAACCATATATCCATTTCTTCTACTTCTCCACTTCTGCTACTCTTCTGTTGTCTCTGTTCTGGGCTGGTGTAGGTGAGCTTTGGTCACTGTAGTGCCACGCAGCAGCAACCAGAGACTTCTGTCCTCTGCACTGAGGTCCTGCTGGGGCCCTACACCCTCAGGAAGATGGTGGCTGCTCACTCCCTGTGGTGAGTAGAGCCCAGCTGGGAGCTGGCTGCACCAGGTTCCCCACACCAGCTAGTGGGCTGAGGACTTGAGGGGCTGACCTGATGCCAGAGGGTGTCTGGGCACAGAGTGTCACAGAAACACAACTTTCCCTTTTCCTCCCCCCTCTCTTCCCCCCCACTTTCCTCCTTTTCTCTTTTAATTAAAACAGAATGAGGACCAAGTTTGTTAAAAGGAAAGTAAACCCAGTTTCTTCAGTATTTATTCCCTCTAGGGTGCTTTTTATCAAAGGGCTCTGGAGATCAAATGCTGCTGCAGGAGCTCGATTCCCTCCTTCTGCTTGGCAGGGAGCAATGCTGCTCACAGGTTGTGTTCTGTACCGGGCTGGAAGGGTGGAGAGCTCTCTCCTCATTGCCTTTTAGGGAAGAGTGATATGAGGTGAAAATGGAGTTTTGTTAGTTTATCCCAACCCCCCCATTTTAATTAAATGGAAGAAAGATGCTGCACAGAAGTGCTCCCAAAGTGTTGGCCAGAAACAGTATTTAGAAGTTGTGAGGGACGTGGTATGGCAGCCAGCAACCACAGAATCACAGATTCATCAAGGCTGGAAAAGAGCTCTAAGACCACCCAGTCCAACCACCAGCACACCCCCCCCACGCCCGCTGCCCACGTCCCTCAGTGCCACATCCACACGGCTCCTGAACACCTCCAGGGACAGTGACTGCACCACCTCCCTGGGCAGCCCCTGCCACTGCCTCACCGCTCTTGCTCAGAAGAAATAGTTCCTGATATCCAACCTGAACCTCCTCTGGCACAACTTCAGGTCATTCCCTCTCGTTCTATCACTGTTACATGGGAGGCTGACCCTACCTCACTACAATCTCTTTACTGGTGACTGTAGAGGACAATAACGTCTCCCCTGAGCCTCCTCCAGACTGAACAATCCCAGTTCCCCCAGCCACTCTCCCGTCAGACTTGTTCTCCAGACCCCTTAGCTTCATTTCCCTTCTCTGGACATGCTTCAGGGCCTCAATGTCTTTCTTGTAGTGAGGCGCCGAAAACTGAACACAAAACTTGAGGTGTGGCCTGTCCAGAGCTGAGTATGCGGGGACGATTGCTTCCTTGCTCCTGCTGGCTGCACTGCTTCTGATAGAAACCAGGATACAACTGATCTTAGTTAGCTGGGCTCAATCTGGACTCAACACAGCTGCCATCACGTCCTGCTGAGAGCCCACTGCATCAGTGTGGCTGTTTCAGGGCTCTGCTTCCAGCAGCAGCTGCTCAGCCCCTGAGGAGGGGTTTGTCCCATGCCATCTATTTATATATTTTCTTTAGCAACATTTCAAAAGAGGAATGTCTGCCTTTTGACTTCGGCGATATTCTATTTGAAACTGCTCTGGATACATTTCTCCCATGAGCCATTCCATAGGAAATGGGCAGGAGACACAGGAGGCTGAGGACACGCGTTTGCTGATGCAGTGTCCAAATTCAGCCTTAACTAAGAATCCAATTAAAGCCAGAATATTTTATTACCTCTAAATAAATCCCTGTACTTACATTTGGAAGCTTAAGGGATTTCCCCATGCAGTCTGTCAAGTAAATTTCCCAGGGCTGTGAGAAGTTGCAGGAAAGGCTCAGTGCTGACTCCTTTGAGGAACGGAGCCAAAAGGTGGGGATGAGTTCTGCGGGCTGCAGCAGGACGTGGGGCTGCTGGCAGAGTGCAGACACTCCCCTTCTCCCGTCCTCCTGCAGAGCAAATATGCAGAACACAGCAGGACGCTGGGCAGAGCTGTTTGCATCCATCCCCATCTGTCATTAGGGTATTTTCAGTCCTGCGGCCCGGAGGCATTTTAACAGCAGCTCACCCACCTTCCACAAACTCATTAGTTTAAACAACAAGGACAAGCTCCTGGGCCACACAGTAATGGTGCTAAAATTGCTTTGGTGAATGCAAATATGAGGAGGATGGTGACGATAGGACTGTGTGAGGAGCCCCGTGTTCTCCATAGACCATCCTGCAGTCAGCACCCCTGGCCCCAAATCAACCGATGGATTCCAGCCTACAACTACTCCCTACTCTGTTTCCATCAAAATAATGACACAGCTTTTCCTATTGCTCGTACCAGCTCAGCAGCCATGGATATGCTTATTTTACTTATTTTTTTCTCCCCCCAAGCATTGTTTCTTCAGGGGTGGGGAGAGGAATTCTGCTCCCAGCCCATGGCTCAGCTTATTGCTGGAGCAACTCACACTCATCCATCCTGTGTTGGAAGCGGGGTGCCCAGCTGCCTTCCTGTCAGCCTCTCTGCTTTATGGGCCTGTCAGGCTGTTTTTATTCACTTCTAATATAATCTTTCCACAATAAGCAGCGTGCATGGCTGGAGACAGGCAGAAGGCTGCTGCTATTACCTGGGAGCTGTGATAAATTGCTTTCAGGCCTGCAGCCTGCAGGAGGGTTAGTGCTGAAGTTTAAGAAACGTTCTTTGCTTCCTGTGCTTTATGTGCACGTCAAGGCGTGTATTTATTGCCTTTCTTTCAAGAGTGTGCCTATGTGGAGAGAACTGTAAAAACGGACTGCCTGATCAGGGCAGTAATGCTATGATTAATTAAAAGTCTGTCCATGAGCAGGAAGAGCAGCACTGGTGTCTCACCGGCCACATAACCCCACACCATGAAACCCAACCGTCTATTATTATTATTGGAATCATTTTTCTCTAACCAGGGTTGCATGGGATTATGGCATTATAAGTGGGATTTGCTTTAAAGGCTGGTGGCCCTCTGCGTCTTAGGGATTACTCCAGCTTCTCCTGAAAGGAATTTTGATAATGCTCCTTTAATGAGACTGCCCTAAATTGAATTACGTCCTGCCTTCCCCCTGAAGCAGGATCTTCTCCAGTGATAGCAGACACGTGCACAGAAGGCAGTTTTACACAGTCCTTTCTAGGGGGCATGTGGGACCTCTGTAACAAGATCTACGATGGCCAACTAGAGTCTTGCTCCAAAAATTTGTGAAACAAAACATTTCTGGTTCTGGTGAATTTCTTGTTGCCCGTTGGCGCCTGCTCACCACCACCTGTTGTGTGGTCTAAACTGTCCAGCTTTAAAGCTTTTTAATCTTACCTCTCGCTGAGCTGTGCAGCCACACAGCTCTCACTGTGGACAGGAATGCCACAGGTGATGCTGGAGAAGAGGCTCAGGCCTGCAGGCAATATAGGTTACCAAGAGTCCTCCCCTGGATATTATCTTGCTGCCTTCACTCCTGGCTCCCCTCAGTCCTGCTTTATTTTTTTCTGAAGAGAGATAATATTTATCTCTTCTGTTAACAGAACACACGCCTCTTGGCATTACCCCACTGCTCAACTTGCAGCTCTGCCAGCAGATCTCTAAGGTCACCTGGAAGGCTCACTGGGTCTGTTCGCTGTGGTCTCACTAAACGGAACAGTCTCATCCCTCCAGATGGGTGGGCCCTGCAGTGTAGGGCAGCGTGCATTGCCTGTGCTGCAGGGCTGGGAATGAAGGGAGACACAGAATCACAGAATGGGTTGGGTAGGAAGGGAGCTCAAAGCCCACCCACCCCAGCCCCTGCTGTGGGCAGGGCTGCCCCCCACCAACTCAGGCTGCCCAGAGCCCCATCCAACCTGGCCTTGTGCGCCTCCAGAGATGGGGCACCACAGCTTCTCTGGGCAAATCCTCAGCCACACTTCCAACAGGCCATAGGCAGATGGTGCCAAGCTGGGGTTTACATACCAGTGTGGCTGATGGCTCTGATCTGCTTCTGTGGCCAGTGAGAGCTGTAACACTGGAGGGGACACAGCTGAGGCCATGCATCCCTGTGCTGGGATAAGCTTTCTGTTGCAGAAGCCCTGTCTCTGGCTTTGCCTGCACAAACAGCAGCACCAAGAGGGCAGCCATGCAACAGACAAGCTGTGCCACCACACCACTGTGATCTCTGTAGCTGTGTGTAGCGTTTTGGAGAAAAAAATGACTGACTGCACTGTTCTCCTTCTCCTGGGCTTCCATCTACTGCTACAGCACAATGCTGGGCTGGTTGCAGCCACACTGCTGCTGGGGATAGAAGAGGAGGCAGGAGGCTGCTCCTGAAGGCTGCTTCTCTGCGCACAGAAACACATCAGTACAGGAGGGCTCCTCCAGGGACGTATTTATTTACATTAAAACACCATCATACAAACTGAAAAAAAGGAGAAAAAAAAAACAAAGAAAAAAAAGCATGTTCCATAAGTGTAGGTGTGCCAGTGATCCTCTGCCCCCACCAAATCTCACTACTGTTTCCCCCACATCAATCAGGCCAGGAGTGCTGCTGTCCCTGAGAAACATCTCTCCCCACCCCTCTCCCAGAGTCTCCCTGCATCAGTGCTTTCAGAATCTACATTTTCTGCCTCCAAAGAAAACTCTCGCCCAGAAGTTCTTTTCTTAATTTATTTATGTAACACAGTGTAGAAAGCTATCAATTCATAAGCAATGGTTCTGTACAATCATCCTGCAGAGGATCCCTGTTAATTTTCGACCAGCAGGCACTTTTCCCCCCCCAGAAGTGCTCACAATTAACAGGGATTCTTTTTAATATTATTTTTTTTTTAAGATCAAAAAGATACATGGAAAAGAAAATAAGGTTTACCTTCCAATGCCTAAAGTGTGCACATAAAACAGGCACAAAAAAACAAACGTGTATTCCCATGATTTCTACATCACTAATACAGCAGGAGCAACAATCTGTACAATGAAACGCAACTGCAGAGGAAAAGAATTTCAATAACCCATCCGGAATACTTCTTAAAAAATGTCGTTTTACTTTAAAATGCATAGTGATCAGAAAAGAACGCGCGGCAAAGAGAAGCAGCTAAACCCCACAGACACAGAAAGCATCCCCCATCCATTCTTAAAGCATATTTCAATTAGGACTTAATTTTTGTCACGAATCACAAGAATAATATACAACTGGCTAAGGAGCTACGTGATAAATAATTGGGAAAGAGAAGCTATCCATGCACTAGTTAAATACAGCTAAACTCTTTACAGTTCACAAAAAACATTCATTAATAATGTAGTGTAAAGACTGAAATGTAAAGAGAGAGAGAGAGAAAATACATTACTGATTTTATTAATTCAAGTTCAGGCATCTACTTGTGTTACAGCACAGCTGTCAAAAGGCGATAATGAGTAAATAATAAAACAGAGTGTTTTTGTTTCTCTCCATATTATTCTATAACGGAACACCAATGGGCAGTGAAGCAATCATTCTGCTGTCCAACTCATGAGGCTGCTGCGGTGTCCTAATTCTGCATCTGTTCAAAGAACTTGTAGGTGGGGTTCTCGTAGCCGTTCTGCTGCATCTTGGAGAGGTGGCGCTCCTCCGGTGTCACTGCAGCATCCACCTGTTGTGGGAAGAAGGAAACCAGCTCAGATCCTTGCTCGACTCACAGCACACCTCATGCTTCCTCAAAGCCAAGATTAATCCCCGGGAAAAGACAGGGCAACAGGAACCACTCTGCAACCTAATTCTTTGCTTGCACTGCAAAACTGGCTGACCCAACTCACCAGCACCGCCCCTGTATTTTGTTGCCTCTAAGATCTCCAACCATCAGCCCATCTCCACAAACCACGTCCCTCAGTGCCACATCCACACGGCTCCTGAACACCTCCAGGGACGGTGACTGCATCACCTCCCTGGGCAGCCCCTGCCACTGCCTCACCGCTCTTGCTGAGAAGAAATTATTCCTAACATCCAACCTGAACCTCCCCTGGCACAACTTGAGGCCATTCCCTCTCATCCTATCACTGCTACCTGGGAGAAGGGGCCAACTCCCACCTCACCACAACCTCCATTCAGCTGGTCGTAAAGAGCAATGAGGTCTCCCCTGAGCCCCCTCTTCTCCATATTGAACAACCCCCACCTCCCTCATCCACTCCCCAGATTTGTTCTCTAGACCCCTCACAGTTCCATTGCCCTTCTATGGACACACTCCAGAGCCTCCATGTCTTTCCTGTAGTGAGGGGATATGTTTCATATCTCTCTGCTATTTCCCTATGATTACTCTTCTTCCTCTTAAAGTATGTACAGCATCTGCACTTGCTATCAAATGGTCACAAAAGGAAATAAAAAGCTCACAAAAAAAGAAAATAGAAGAAGCAGAAGTAAGTGCCTTGAGGCTGCTTTCTATTTGTGCTGTAATCAGATCTGCTGTAAGTGCTATAGTCTGAATGCTATTAAAAGTTAACTGGCAAAAACAAAATGAGGGCGTGAAGGGAAAGCCAGAGCAGCCAGGCAGAGGCTAACATCTCACGGCACTCTCTGAAGCCAACTGCTCTGGCTCAAAGGTCATACTTGGTTAGGCTTAGCGACCAGAGGTTTGACATGTCTTCATTGCTCAAGTATTTCTACTTAACAAAAACTGAGCTTTCTTGATTACCTGCAAGGCAGGTATAAGGACAGTTCAGTCAAAACTTCTTCACTGAATATTTGCTGTTCCACCAATTACTTCCTTCTTTACTGAATATTACAGTAATATAAAATGCCAATTAGAGTGGGCAAGAACTGACTCTAAATCTTTATTAGGTATTTCCCCTTTGCTGGGAGCTCAATGTCTGCTGTGTATTCAAATCCAACCATGGCACGGCCATCTTGCCAACCACCAGCTATTAAAACACACCTGAAGAAGTCTGCTTGTCAGCTATTTCACTTGCTCTTTCAGCTCTGGTGTTTGACAGCTCTTAGAAGGTAGAAAGTGAATTTTACACTGTCAAAAATGTTGTATCAGGAAGGTGCCTAAGACTCTACACTCAAGTACTGGGTATGGACATTTTCCTGTGGATTTCTGTAAGCAGTGACCTTTAGGAAAAATCGCCATTTCTTTTTGGCATAAAAATAACCTTTTGGGTAATGGAAAGTATATTCTCTTAAGAAGTCTTATATAGCAGACAAGCTTACTCTGGCCTTCTAATAATAAAAAAGGAGCAGTAATTATATTTGATACTCACTTTAAATCTACTCTACAATATTCACCTCGGTGAGGCAGACTATGAATGTCTACAAGTTGTTACTTGATTCCCTGGAGGAAGTGAAAAGATGTGTTCTTCCTTGCCTGAGACAATGCAAACTGCTCAGCTTATTTCTGTAGCCCTTCCCTTGCTGTGATACGTTATTTGCTCATACCACCTTCCTGCAGGGCCACCAGAAAACGGATCTTCTCAGAGACATTTTCCATCTTGACGGTCTTTTATTACTTCAGGGAAGAAACGCTTCTATGTGTGGCAAGTATATATGACTGCTCAGATCAGCTGCTAACCCTGAATCCATTTCTCTGTGTTCCCCTTCAAGATTTCACCCATGTTCCAATCAGCTCTGCATTTTCTGTGAAATCTCTTTCTTATACAATAATTACACACTAATGTGAAACATCCAACTTGGACAGTCGCATACTGTTTTTACCTGCAAGATGTTACAAACAGCCCCCCCAAAATCAATTTTTTCACCTCCAGCAACACAGGCTCAGGCAGTGAGGTACTGTTCAGAGATGGTGCTCTTGCCTTAAATCACTTTCCAGATTTCCCTTACACTAGAAATCAGGGGAAACCGTGTCCTTCCCTTGCCTTCTTCCCTTCCTCTCCAGAAGCAACAGAAGAATTTTTTTTTCTTTTCTGCTGACAGAATACACACTTCCCTTGGCCTGCTCATGTAGGCAGAGTGCCTGGCTGCCAACAACCATTTCAATCCATCAAGGACAGGAGAACCCTGAGAACTTCACAGCTTGCCTTCTCTTCAACCTTTATGTGCAGATCCCCAAGCCACCTTAGCAGCCAGAGCAAGACCCCACACTCACATTTCAAAGCCAACTTTTCCCTCCATGTTGACACACCATCCATAACCATGTGCGGTGAATCAGCTTCTGGCGATTCCTTGACACTATCACCGCGCCGCAGACTGCTTGTTTTCAAGTAAGTATTTCATTGTAACAGCACCAGGGTCTAACAAACCCATTCAATACAGGTCTTGTATAAACACAAACAAGGCCTAATCTTTGCCCTAAGGACCATGCAAATTTAACAGCATTAAGTATTTCCATTGTAGCAGTGTCACTGCACGCCATCTGCCACTGCTGCTGTTGTCACCAAGACAGCTGGGAAGGAAAGAGAAGAACAAAGCAGGGAAAATTACAAGTGCTCCTGTTGCTTTTTTTTAGCACTTGCAGAATGTAAGAATACAATGTAAATGCACAGGAGAAGCAACCTTTCCTTCTCTCTTCAATGGGCTGCTATCATGCAGGGTCAGCCATGGTTCTTGTGCACAGCAACGCTGAATTACAGGAATTCTGGTGCTGACCCAAATCAAGAGGTGAGAGCCTCATATTTCACAACAAAACCCACTGACAGTTCTACAAGATTCTCTTCTAGCATAACACCAGTGTTATACGGAGCTGTGGGGGCTGAGAAATCAGAGATCTCCAATCAATACAATCTCCAAGCATCAATACATGCCTGAGAGCATTTTTTTTTTCTAAGAGGCTCACCCCACTGGGATGGGATGCAAAGGAAGGGTGTGCTAGAACCTGTGCTGTACTTCTTCCCATTTAAGCTCCAAACAAACACTGTGCAGAGCTCTGTAACCTGTTTTAGCTTAAGCCTCCCACTCGTCACTTCTTATTCAGGAGTAGGAGATCTGATAAGCACACAGCATAACCTGCTTGTAGGAAAGAAAAGGGGAAAGGTATCACAACATAAATAAAAATGAATCAAAGGAAGAAAAAGCAGAAGAGACAAAATAATTGATGAGAAACTTGGAAGAAAATCAGGGAGAATGAGATTGGGAAAAAATATGAGGAAGGATGGTAGAAATCAGACTGAATTTTTAACATCCTTGAACAATATTCTGTACCAAAAAGCCCCACTTTTATAACTTGTTCACAGATAACCTCTGAAATATGGCGTTTAGAGATGAAAGGGATTTATTGAGGCTTCCACTTGCAGACTTACTCGTTTTTTCAAATTTCCCCTTTAGCCTTTAAAATGACTAGTGCTAGTACTGCCTCTCTTTCTTACATCTGACAGCCACACACTAATCCATCTCACTGCCAACCTACGTGCACTATTGCTCATCCTGAATGTCTCCTCTTCTACTCACTTCTACCATTTCAACTGACAAACTGTTCCTCTCTTTTCCTTCAGCCTTTGTCCCAGGTATTGCTCTGTCAAACTACACGCCCTGACCTTGGCTATCTCCTTCTCAGTAAATCACTGAAGCCCTTTACCGTTTCAAGAAGTTTTCTGCACCCATTATAGAGGTGGCAGAAGTTGAACACAGCATTTAAAAGGTGTGAGTCCTTTCATGTCGCTAAGAAGCAATCCAGACGTTTCTCCGTTCCACAGTGTGATGTCTCCTGAGAAAACAGCTAGGTCAGGTAGATAACCTCTTTAAAGACTATCCATCTATCCCCTCCTGCTCAGCCTATAAATCATTCACACAGAAAATCCTAGTGTGGAGTCAGGAGGATGGCAACAGTGTGGGAAAATTTCCATGCTGCCTCTACACATGTGGGAAAGGTGAAAATCCCAGACAGGATGTGCTTGCAGCACTCAGAGATGTGACCAACACTATATTGTTCTTTAAATGATGATAAGTGGATGCTGCCTAATACACATCTGCAGATTGGTCACTGAGATGTGGATTTTGGAGAGTATTACAACAATTGTAATGGCTCCTCTGCTACTTCTGTGAGCCCTCCATCACTGCTTCTCCACACAAGCTGCTGCTGGAGGTGCTGCTGCTGTGACAGACAACAAACGAGCTTCAAAGCTGAGGCATTGAATGAGGGTGAGTTGTGACAGCTGACTGCAGTCTGGAGCACAGGAGGAGAGAAAGTCTTTTTTTTCTATGTTCTTCCACAGAGATGGCTGAAGAGGGTGCACAAAGCAAAAGCAATCCTCAACATGTCTGTTGGAGTGCAGTGTACACATACAGCAAGTAATTTTCAACCATTCAAAGTGAATTTGCATTCACTTTAGTCTGGCAGTCCCTTTCCTGGGGAGGCTGAGCCACTTTGAAACAGTTTTGTTATCAGACCTGAAGAAAGTATGATGCTTTTTCAAAATAGGACAAGTATATTTCTACATAGAACTTCAAAAAATGCCAACAGGATTTTTAATACTGACTCTTGTTACAGAAATTACAGTGAGATGAGAAGAGGTAGGACAGCCTGAGCTGACTTTTTGGAAGATGTGAACACAGGTGAATGGGACCTGTTTTGTATTTTGCATCCATTATCACAGACAAACTCACAGTAACTTCTGACATGCAACAAACAGATTTCAAGATTTGTTAAACCATACTCAGTCAACCCAGAGCTCACACAGAGTTATTTTTACATCAAGTGTTTTTGCTCTTTTGTGCTTTTTGTACTTGTCATATCAAAGATACAGTAATCCTCTTTAGAATGGGAAAGCTTAATTTTGTGAGCATTTTAATATCAAACATCTATTTTACACATTCTTTGTATGTTGTGGTCTTCTCCAAGTGAATGCTACTAAAATTTTCTACGACTTAGGACGACAAAAGATGTTGTATCTTTCTTGCAAGTGGAAAACTCACAAAATGAAGTTATACAATCTGCTAAGACTACAGAGCAAGCCCGGCAGAATGCAGAATCAATCTTACCTATCAACACCAAACACAATGCAGGAAATCTACAAGGCAATACTATCTATGGTGTGCTAATAAATATCAACTAATATTTTCAGTAGAACCTCATGCTCTAGGTTTTTATTTCCTAAGAGATACCGTAATTTTAACATGAATTACTTGTTCAGCTTGGGCTTGTTGTTTCTACTCCAATGTTTTCAAGTTCACCATCACTGAAGAAAGCTTGTAAAAATCTATGATTATTTTTGCCACATCATTCCATCAGGAGAAACATACCCGAAGTTCCAAGGCCATACTGCCACAATGGTATGTGTTCATTCAATGTCTGGTTCAGGGCTTTGGCATAAGAACTTTCCTGACCTATTTCTGTTGTCACTAAACTCAGTCAGAAGAGAGTCTCAGCTGAGGCAAACCCAGTGAACAGCTGTGAGCGTCCTTCCACCACCTCTAGGTGCCAGCTCAACAAGAGCTCTGTTCAGCTGTACTGCACTCCCAGGAATGCTGCTTTGGCAGCGAAATGCACTGATTCTGACCTCACACCTCAGCTGACATATAACCATTGGCAGCAGAAGCCAGTGGTTTAAAATTAAAACCGGTTTGAATTTTCTACGAGACGGGTTGGAAACTTTCATAGGGAAAGTTAAAGATGAGATTTGTGCTTGCTGTTCTCTGTAATTTGATCCATAATTCTGGATGGCTTGCTGTACGCTATAGTCCCACCCCAAACCATTAGTGCTCTTCCAACTACATCTCTTTAGGAGGTTTCACACCAAACAGGCCATGACAGCATGGACACAGAAACATGCAAACACAGACTCAGGACAAAGGTTAACAAATATTTTTAAGACCCTTCAATGCCCCAGACTATGGAATGTATGCCTTATGAAGCGTGTATGTATCCAGAAAGAACCAATCCAATGTTTGTTTGACTCAGGCTGAAACCAATGTAACTGCTGACAAGAACAACACCTGGTTTCAATCTAAAATTTGAAATAACAGTTTTGGAAGATAAAAATATAAGTGTCTCAGTGCTGATGTAAGTATTACCTGCAAATCAGGTACCGACACAGCAAATCGATACACAGGTATAGATATACATGGGAAAAAATACTATAGGACTCCCTTTCTGGGTCTTATAATTTAAGTTTTACTCTGTATGGAGATTCTTTCTTAAAACCAAGCAACATAGAAGGCATTTTATATGCCTGTAAATTGACCAGAAATGTACTTGGTAGACTGGGAAGACACATGTATTTTCATCTTTTAAATCCCATGTAGGAGTGTTGTATTTTATTTGTGTTTCTCAAATCTACGTGCCTCAGATTACTCATAAATCACAATCTGCCTGTGGCAAAGGTAAATCTGGTTTAGAGAATAAAAAGCAATGAAGTATCTGTACAGAGAAAATTCTTGTAGCGTAAGCACAATCCACAGCAAATCAACCTCATAAATTTATCTGCAAAGTAAATGAAGAAAACTGTGCATGAATTCCCACCAACAGTAAAAATAGATTTTTCCTCTTGTGTAATATCTGATCATTAGCTACCGTAACATTTCCTATAGGATCAACTTTTTCATTATGAGGTGACTGGTCTGGTACAGTTCCATGATAGATTTTTGTGGTTTTGCATCCAACTTAACATGGTTTATACAGTGTCTGAATGTACAAAGTGAGGGAATTAAATTCCTCTCTGCTAGATGCAACCTCTCAGGCTGTGAGCGTAAGGCCAGCCAAAGCAGAGGTTTCTTTGTAAACACATTCTGACTGCTGTACACGTGACACCACTTGTGCTTGGTCGTCGTTTCTTACCTCCACAACCCCATGATGAATAGACGTGTACTGCTTCTTCTTCAGCATCACCAGAGTAATGACAATCACTGTCGCTATGACAACACCTCCCACCATCAGTCCAATGATGGCACCTTTATTTGAACCCACATCTTCAGCAAAGAACACCTACAAAGAAAAATAAAAGAAGGCGGACACCTGAGTATTTGGTTAACTTCTCCCCAGTGAACACAGCAATAGAAAGCTTAATGGAGTATCAGTAAATAAACATTGCATATAATATGAATTATTCAAAAGTGGTTCACTGTACCGCAAAGCCCTCATAGTTGGACAAGATGTACAAAAGCAATTTAGGAAAACTATTTGGCCTTTGGTGTAGTACTGCGGCTAAGGGGAAGGCACATCTCCAGTTCTCTGCTTTGAATGGGACTTAATGACAACAGAAGTGTGAGCAGTGGCTTTTTTGGTAAGCAGGTGAAGATAATTGCAGAATGGCTGATATGCTTGTAGAGAGCTGACCAGGAGCATACAGATGTCTTTATATTAAGAATGCAGATTGTGAAAGTGTTCATAAATCTGTGTCTTCTCAGCTTGTTTGGATTACATCTGATGCACTTCAGTAAGGGAGCAGCGAAGACCTGTAGTATAACAGCGAAACTGGCATGCAATCAGCTGTGAGAAAATTCTCACACCAAAGGGACAAGGGTCCAGCAAACACCAGCATACGGATCTAAGTGACCAGGCAAGGGGTACAGAGAATGAGCTACTATCTGGATGGAGACAATACTCATGTGTGACCTACGTGATGTGACAGTCATATGGAAAACAAAGAAGATTCACTTGAACTGTATGTACTGATAAGGGAAATCAGCAGACAGCAAGACGCTTTACTACGCATTTAGTAAGACTGGCTGTTAGCAACAAGAGCAGATATGAAATGTGAGCAATTGTTTCCACTGTTCCCTTTTGTATTCAAAGTAAACACTGGATTATTTTACATTTATGTGTGCTTTACAAACCTTTTGTCCCCTTGTCAATATTAGGCTTTTATTATTATTATTTTTACAAAAATGGGCAAAAAGGATAAAAGAATAAATTACATTCACAGAATTATAAGACGACCTCACTCTGAAAGACTAAATACTTTGACAAGTATTTAACAAAAGTACAGAGGGAAGCAGGAAACCAGCTGAGAATTATAATGAGCTGTATAACATTTGCAGTCTTTAAGAAACACAATCTTCCTCAGAGAGGTATTAAAACAGCAGTATAAATATTTATATTGTTCCTAGTTGTAAGCAAGAAATAGATTTCAACAAAGTTAAGAATTCACTACAAAGTACACACAATAGACAGCGTTGGCATAAGTTGATGTGAAGTAATAATTTCTTCTCTCAATTTCACCTGCACAGGAAAGGAAGTCTTAGCATGCTATTTCAGAGCACTGTGAAATGCCCCAGCTAATATATACGTGCAACAGAGGAAGGCCTTAAGCACTTTGAGTCATGAAAATCAATTTACGTACTGCTAAAATGTGAGCACCCACAAAGGAGAAAATAACTGCAATTTCAGAAGTTTGCATGTAAAATACAAAGCTGAATTCAAGGCAATTTCCTAAGGAGACAGTAAATCTTTCCAGGGCAAAGAACTAAAAACAGATGAAAGAATTTTCTGCTTACTGCTTTTAAATTAAAGCTAATGGAGAAGGGGATCAGCTAGGACATGGCATGCAGTAAACAAGCAGTGTGCTCCAGTGCTTTCTCAACAACATCAGACTCCTTCCTCGGTCTCAACTGAAAAGATAACCTAGAGGACTGCTTGCTGATTTTTAAATAATGGCTGTAGCTATCAGCAAGAAGCATGGCATTAAATGCTTTAAAAAGCATGAAAGGTCCCATTTTAAGCATGACACAGATTGCACAAGTGCATGGCCTACAGTGCATTCCCCATCAGCTACCACAGGCAGGGCAGCTGGCAGCTCCAAACGGCCGCTATCAAACCACTTAAATGCTAAAGATTGCTGCAGGGAAGTGTCTGTGATGCAGGATCAATAACTAACGAACAAGAGTCTAAAAATGCACTTCTGCAGGCTCCTTCCCTTCAGTAAACTCACATGGTATTTCTCCATCAAGATGTTTAAGTCATCTGAGCTAAGCACGCCAGAATCTCCCAAATTAGCGCTAATGCATTTTGGATTAGCTCATCAAACTGGGAATTCTCAGTTCTCAGCATCAAAGAGACAGCAGAATATCTTTTCACACAGTGATTGCCTAGTTCAAATGCAAATCTGAGTCCCATGTTAATTTTAATTTTCAGCACTACTTAGCTTTAAGAATATATTAAGAAAAAAGCTTTCAAGTTTAATATGATACTGAAAGTCACGGAACTGAAATCTCATCATGTAATGTACCTTTACAAAAGAGGAAGTAGAAAAGTCAACACTGCTGTACTTCATTACTTATTAAGGAACTGAAGAAAAGCTTTTAGAAGATGCTTATTCTTACTTACATTTAATTTGATTGTTATTTTTGTATACTTAAGAAATACAGTTCAGGGGAGGAATGGTATATTTATCCTATTTGCCCTTAATCTGTTAGTAATTTAATACAGCTTATGGAACAAATGCACAGATGCACAAAGCTAAGGCAGCATCCTCTTATCCCAAGCAGGGGATCTTATGAGAGGTTATGCTCCATGGAGTTCAGCTCCTCCATGCACTACTTCCATCTGTTCCGAGAGAACAGGAGTCTATTCCTGACTAGGTGCCACTCTATTTCTAGCTGCACCATGCTGTGTCTCCATGCGACTTATTTTCTTTTAAACTTATGTAGCATTTTCTCTGTGTCTCTTTGCTTTAGTTATGCGACAAAGGCAGACAGACAGCAGGACAGGTATTGCCCAAATACACATATGGCCATGTGGTGGTATAAGGGTAGGAATGGCCAGAATTTCCTCCTATGTAAGATTTACTGTCTCTTATCTTCACTACTGATTTTTTTCCAGCTTTACTTCCATGTCAGACAGAAGCACTGGAATCATTAGCTATTCACATGAAATTTTTTTTGTTGACAGTTTCAGCATCCACCCAACCCAGAGGAAACAGGGCCACAACTGGCCCCCAAGTTCAGGAATAATCAGCAATTCACACCACATGTACAGAGCACCATTTGTTCACTCACCAGCTTTTGGTGATGCACTTCATATCCTGAGTCATGTCGGAACTCTGCATCCATCTTTACTTCAGATACCTCTTCTGTTTTAACATTGGTCAAGCCAGAACCTGCATTGCAGCACAGTGACGTTCTGTTAGAGTCATCATTTCAATCACACTCTGCTTACCTCCACCATTACAGGAGCAGAAGGCAATGGTATCATTCACACGGAGGAGGTGTGATGCAATGTGAAAGGGAACTGGGAGGAAAGTGAGGTACGTCTGACATGTCAGTCACTGAGGTGACACAGAATGAGCTGGTAAAATTTCTCCTCTGTTAGCGTTCCTTAATTCTCCACAGCTATGCTGGTACAAGCATCAAAGGTTTTCAGTATGTAACACAGCAAGAGCTAAGCTGCCAGGGACCAACGAGGTCTCCTGAACTGGCTCACAGGATGCAGATGGATCTGCTCTGACAGCCTCTTTAGCCATGTCAAGCACATTTAGTGTTCAGGCTGAAATTGTTTTCCTCCCTAAGCTCAGGCTGCTGTGAATTAAAAACACATACCAATGGCATGAGGTGGGAAACCACCTATATGTTATCTTCTTGCTTCCTGTGAACTTGTGTCTTATATGCAAATATGCATAAACAGCTCACTATTAATGTCTGTGAAGTTCTCTTCTTACCCGTGTATTTCAAACTGCTCAGAGCTGACTCCTGCCAAGGAGAGAACTTATCTCATGATTAGAATCATAAAGTAAAACAAGTAATGACAGCTTGAAGAGATTTTAATTGCAGTTTGCAGACCTGCTCTCCCCTTAGGTGCAATGGGAAGATGCTGTGCTTGCCTAACTGGGAAGAAGGGCAGGATTTTCTCTATAAGGTAGCCTTTGGAGGGTGAGCCAGACTTAGAACAGCTGAGCAGTGCATCGTTTCTGTGTACCTATGAATGTTCTGTCCCCAAAAGCTGGCTCTGGCTTGCGGAAAACATACGTATATTCACATAGCTGGCTAATCCCCTTCTCAGTACAACTGATTGACATTCATATTGCTTGGAGGTACAAACATTACAGAAACATGGTGTTTATGACAAGTTATTTCCTCATTGTCCAATGTGATGAGAACCAATGGGTTCATATTCCTTGTCTGTATTTATTTTAGTATTTTACCAGCCACCTCTGATTCTTAGTATTTTGGGCTGATCATAATCTCTGATGCAGAGGAAAAACTTCTAAAATTCTTAGCAGTACTGATTGTGTTCCATCACCTTTCCAGATTGTCTGTACAATACTTCAATGTGCCAATGAGCTTCACAGTCTGAAGTAGCACTGAATGAAAGCATCATTCCCCTTTTATTGCCTTCATGCACTTTTTTTTCTCCATTAAATACTGACTTAGTTTTGTATTACAAGACGGTGAGAACCTTCCCAGGAACTTCTACAGACTGCACTGACAATCTCATTCTGAGGTACTGATCTTGTTTTTTAAAATAAACCATACAAAGGTTAAAACAAGAATAAGCTTCACACAGTAGATTATTTATGGTTATTTTCTTGAGCAGCCCGACTGCCCCATATAATCTATCTTCTTTTTAAAGAATAAAACACTTCAAAGATCTCTTCTTTTTTTTTTAAATTAAGCATCTGATTTTTGATGCCACATTACGCTTACTGGCAAGTATATTATGACACTTATACATAAGAGGCCATTTCTAAATGCAAGAACAGTGAAGTACTTAAGGAACTGCAGTTTGAAAACAAACCATGATGATCTGTCAATGAAATGGAAATGAAGGAAATAAAATCCACGTGGTGCCTGAAAAGAGATTTAATTGTCTATACTTGAAGCAGCCATGGTTAGCTTTCCAAACTAAGAATGTGATTCGTTCTTTTTTGTGCATCACCTAAACATAGCCCCTATACATTCATCAAGAAGTGAAGAAAATGAGAACACATATCTGGACACACCGAGGCTCACATCTTCAAGTCCCCTGCTTCTTTGTTGTTAGGATTAAATGGGAGAAACAATAGTGAAAAAGCAGCGTTTCACACAGTTTTAATTGTTCCCAGGTGCTTGCTGCTGACTGTGGCCACACTGGTTGCTCCTCGGGTACGATGGCCAAACCACCAAGTTTGGGAAACATGCCCAAGGTAAGGACTGGGGGAAATGTACAACTCAGTTGCTACAGCTGGCAAATTCACTGAAAATACTGATTTGAAGATATACATATACGTACATATTGGTGAAGAATCAACTTGAGTTTTGTAGAGAAGCCCTGCTCCTGAATCTCTCTGATGTCACTGAAGAGCTAGCAAGCACTTGGGAAACAGTGATCTGCCTCAGAGTGAATCGCCATTTCCAAAAACAACTGGGAAGATCCCTCATCAAAGCTGTGGCAGAAGCTAAGAGGGAAGGAATTACAAAGGAAAGTCCTACTTGACTTTGCATAACCAATTAAAAGACAGAAAAGAAAGTGTAAATATACAGCCATTTTTCACAATGGAGGAAGGTTACCAGCTGGGTCTCACGAGAATTTGTGTTGTGATACTTGTAGAAGTGATCTGAATAATGGAGTGAATGGTGCAGTGACAAAGTTCATTTACAAAAAAAAAAAAAAAAAAAAAAAGTCAAAGTAAATCCACTTGCAAAGAACTGCAAAAACATGTTACGAATTCTGAGTGTGCAATAAAAGTAAAAGGATATTTCATATTGATATAACGGAAAGTGGTGCACACAGGGATAAAAGGCCCTAACTATACATACACAATGGGATCTATATCGGCTCTGACCCAGGACAGAGACCTTGGAGTCACTGTGGATAATTTTCTGTGAGCACTTGTCTCAGTAGCAGTCCAAAAGACAAAGAGAAAGACAGAAGTAATTGTGAAAGAACAGAGAAAACAAAATGTCATTACACCACTCTACAAATGACGCAACCTTATTTTACATATGGCTATCAGTTCTGGACACTCAACCACATAGGAATACAGAAGAACTAGAGAAGATACAAAGCAGGGAAACAGTCACTGGTATGGAATGGTTTCTGGACAAGGAATGACTACACAAATCAGGAGTATTCAAACTGGAAAAAGACACTACAGACATCTATGTGACTGTGAATGACAAGGAGAAAATCTACAAGAAGTGATTCATTATTTCTCCTGTGGAAGTATAGGACAGCAACACGGTTATGAAACAGTGGATTAAAAACTAACGTAAGGAAGTGCAATGAAAAACTGGACTGCGGAACTCATTGGCACAAATAATAAGAACATTCAAAATACAAAAGAACAAATGCAAAGAAGAAAGGTTCATCTAGCATTACTGACACAATGGTGAAAATATGATTTCCAGTCCTGGAAGTCTATCAAATGCTGGCTGCCAGAAGCTCAGTGAATGTGCTGGTAGTACTAAGGCAGAGGTGAAATCTCTAATTATTCTGTAGGCATCACTGCCAAAGGCATGATAATGGACTTGGGTACCACTGCTCCTGGGCTCTGACCACGGTCATTGGAAACAAGCTATGAGACCTTAGACAGTGGGGCTTCAGTCAAACAGAGCCTAACACGACAGGCAGGAATTACAGAAACACCTCAGATTTATTTTTCAAAGGTAGTAGAAGGAAAAGGTTTGGAGTCTTTTTGAAAGACCACTGTACTCATTCAAATACAAAAGCCAACATACAAGTAGAAAAATGGGAGCAAAAGCCTCACTGCAAACTCACAACTAATGATAATTATTAGCGTTTTTTCTTCTGAATTACATACTATCTTTAGGGAGTTGCATTCCTAATTACTCCAATTTTAAAATGCTACTGTACAGCTGGTAAATATTTTAACTTGCATCTTCTTAGTAAAACTGACAAAAACTATTTCGCTATCAAAACCACAGCCTTAACAGCATTCAGTAAAATCCAATAAAATGGGCTGGTTAATATTATACTTTGATAAAATAAACTGTTTATTAACAACAAATATGTGCCAAGCAATTAATATTCTGAATAATATTTTTGAATTTTGTATATGAAACAGAATAAGATTTAGCTTCTTTTTCTTGTTTTCCTCTTGAACAATTAGGTTGTTGAATAGTGGTCTTTTAATTAATATTGCTGCTAATTAGCAGTGTTAGCTGCTTTTAAGCATACACACGTTTATACATATGCACACATACACACTTGGACATTCCAAACATCAAAGAGCAGTGTATGTAAGCTTAATTGTTCCTTGCCCTTACAGGAAACAAACAAACAAACAAATGAAAACAGTAGAACATGGAGTTAAAAACCACACCAAAGAAAAAAAAAAGCAAGGCAGCTGCTTTGAGGAACATTCTACTCTCACACAGAACTTCTGCTCCTGTAAATCTATATTTAAGCTTTAAGAAGGACAAGAATGAATATGGGCTACACTGCCTGTGACCGGTTCACCAACTGGTTAAATAGCACATTAGTAAGATTTTGTTCTGCAAAGATCTGAAACAATTTTAGCCATGTCTAAGGTCTTCCAGATTTAGAGTTAAAAATCAAACCTCCAAGTGAAGTACAATAGAAACTGCCAGAATTGGATAGTCTCTATATAGAGGGGGGGAAAAGGAGCACATTTTAAAATGGTTTGTGCAATAAAGATCTAAGCACAGAATTCAGGAAAACGTTTAACTCCATGCCCATTAACTACATTTAGGAAGTCTTAAGAAAAAGAGATTTGTTGAGCCAGAGCCTCTCATTTTCTAATGAAAAAATCCACTAGATCTTCTTATTTAGTAGCTGAAGATAGTTGGTTTAAGAGCACTGTATTGAACTAACATCACTAAGACCAGAGAAAGACCTGGCAATTTCTGGCAAGAAAATCACTAATAATTTCCTAAGCTGCTCCATGCCCTCACCTCATACAGACTGCAGCATATGTGCTAATGATTCTGCAGAGCAGTCAAGAGCCTCTGTAGCTGTGCAACACGTGAATATGATCTACCCTGAACAGAACTATGGCTATTTTCTTTATCCTTGAACTTCAGAGAATCTGCTGCTATGCAGCAACATCCACTCTGATGCAGATCTTTTAATTGCTCCTCTATTCTATTTATATTTACCCTGTTCCCATAGATCAGACCTGCTGAGTTAACATGAGTAACAGGGAACTTGCATAAAGCATCTGGATGTGTTTTCATGGATGTTTTTACATCTCTCTCTACATACAGAGACAAAACAAAGTTACCAATAATTACACAAAATTCAGCTGCAAAAAAAAAAAAAAAAAAGATAAATTTTTATCCTGCAGAAGTGACACAACGGAAATACTACTGAAAAAGCTCTTAGACTGTCAAAGTGGTATTCATGTCAGCAGCTCTTCCTATGGAAGCTTCCATGTTTTCAAACTGGACTGAATTCTTCTGTCTTCCTATATGAAGCCATTTCTAAATGGCAAGAAACATGCCATATGCCTCTTAACATTTCATGGTATATTAATAAACACAGCTCAATACTGACCGCTTAGTACATCTAGATATTTGCCTTCTCTTTGACCTTTTTATTAACTCTGTTTATTTGCTTCTTGGGAAGGAGATGACAGGAAATAGATTTAGGCATAACTCTGTTAACACCATTGTGAATTAAAAAGGGGAAGCAAAATGTATGGAAGCATTAGGCCTCCTTTCAAATGCCAGTGTGAATCATTGCAGATGTTGTATCTACACTAGAAAACAGGGATTTCCCCTGAATTCAAGCTTCATCTGCTGCTAAGCAAGGTAGAATGCAACAGAGATGGAGATTCATACCAATCCCGCTTGAATCTTAGCAAACACTTTACACTTAGTCCTTTCCTGTTATGGATCGGGCAACTATTCACATTTCCAGGCTTTTCTCTTATATTGTTTTGTGGTTGTTGTTTGTTTTTTTTTTTCTTTTTCTTTTCCTTTTTTTTTTTTTTTTTTAAGAAAGAGTATGATGTGATGAAGTAACAAGACTCCAGTTACCATAAATACTACAAAAATCTAAGTACTTGCTCTGCTCATCCTTTCTGTCCTATGACCAAACAACCTCTCTTGTAGGAAAGGGACAAATTTCATCTGCATGATCTTGAGCTGTTGTTAAGAAAAGTGTAGTATTTATTGCAATAATGACGTATGGGGCAGAAGTAACAAGGTAGAAGAAAAAGGAAAAAAGGGTGTGTGTTTGTACATTTGTGTTGGTCCTTCAACAGGCAAGTTTCTCCAAGGGTTTTAAACACCTGAAGCAACTAAAAAACATTCAATTGAACTTAAGCCCAGGCTTGGACTACTGCAGGTTGACATGAAAGCTATATTTTTAGCCTTGAAGAAACTGGGAATCACCTACTTCACTTGAGCAAAACAAGTCAAAGCATGCAATGAAAAATCAAGACTACAACAATGGCAAAGCTTTTGGGAAATAAACAGTAACACAGGCAATTAAAACAAAACAGAAAGTTGCAAGCAGCTGTGAGTATTAATCTGACTCCAGGCCCTCTTTTAACACTTTTCCATTCTGTAATAATATCCTCATTTGTCAGACTTCTATTCCTGAAGAATAGCTCTGAACTGTACAACTGACTACACTAAAAGTACAGTGGCTGCAAAAAAACCTCTTTTCCTTATTTAACCTCTAGCATAGATATGTTACTTTTAATTAGCAAGTACAACAAATCTAAAGCACAGTAATTTTTAAATTGTCAGAATCTCCCTGTATTTCATGCTATTTAATTAAGCGTCCTTTTGCTTTCCACAATTGCTAGTTTATGACAGCTACTCAGATCGATACCAATTGTTTGTTAAACTGAAATTCTAGAACAGGTAAGTTGCTATTAAAAGATGATGGAAAATCAGATAGCATTTTTAGCTAGAATTTGTGGCAGTAAGGACAAATTTGCAGAAGCTGAACGTGGTGATTAAAGATGTAAGGATGAAGGTCTACCAGGAATGGTGCATCTATTACAAATATATTTAGCACTACTGTAAAAATCTTGATGCTGTCAAATTTGCAATGCAGGCTTAACAGCCAGAGATTTCAACCTCTCTAGTGAAGTGACTATTCATCTTTACAGAGGAACATTCATATGCATCCTTGTTCACCTGGAGGGAATCAATCTCTTTGCCAAAAGCAGATTGGCCTCTGCAGCACTTAAACTGTGCTAAAATGCAACAACTGCTGCAAAGGCCTCTGGATGATACTACTTTTAGCCCATGTTCCTTCCTTAATGCAAAGCTTCCCTTATCTGCTGGAAATTTCAAGCTACAATGCTCACATGTTAAAATATTTTTACAGCTCTTTAATAGACTGTCCTAAACATTGACAAATTACCTCTCATAGAGAATGCTAGCCATATTCCTCATGCCGTTTGTATAAACTCCAACCAACACCATGCTTTAACACAGCAGCCTAAAAAATCCTATTTCCTTCTGAAACTGGAGTGTGGCAGCATGGGAAAATTCTTTCCCTAGAGAACTGACACCAGCAATTTCCATCACTTGTATGTGAGGGGGGATGGTAATAGAGAGAGAAAGGAATAATTGTTAGTAATAAATATGGGCCTCATAACAAGGGATTGATTGTTCATGGAGACTGAAGGGTAACCATCACAAACTTGAATACTCAGAGAGCTCTGTACCAGGCTCCAGGTTCTCTTCACAAAATTAATCTCCAAGCACAAGTACAGGTATCAGCCTCCTAAAACAATGCTAGGGACATATCATCTGGGCAGCCTCAGTGTGCATCCCTATTGCTGTAACATATGGTCTTATTTAATTCCCCTCTGTACCATTCACTGTAGCCAGTAAACATCAGTGAGCTATCGGAAAGATTTAAACACATTAAGATGTTGCCCATAATGCTTTCCAGTGGAAATTTGGAGGAAAAGAGGAAGGGGAAAAAAAGACAGATTGAACAGTTTGATCTCATCTGAATAAAGAAATGACACACACAAAAATGATGTGACACTGAAATAATTCTGATTCTAAAATAAACAAATCTAATTTGTGTTGGAAAATAATCTGAAATTAAAGCTTGTTTGTGCTTGCTCTAATTAGCCATTTCAAGGTATTCCTAAGTGGAGATGAGGGAAGAACAACCTAGAAAGCAGAAAATTAACACAAAAAACAATCTTTTACTTTTGAGAACTGAATTTGTCCAGCAACTCTAAATGTTTGCAACCTGACTCAAGCTAGTCAGACTAGGAAGATGAAGGTATCTATGGTACTGAGGGCAAATAATCACCTTTTTCTATACTGTAATGGCATGAATAATTGTCTAGAGGTGTCTTAATTGAATTGCCAGATGGACAATACACATATCAACTTTTAGATACCTGCCGTTACCTATGACAAATATCACTGGAAAAAAAAATCTTGATGTCCCCAAGAATTCCTAAATTATATACACAAATTAGCCACAATTTACAAAACACAGTAGACTTGCATTGAGCATTAGACATTTCTGTCATACACTGCAAAATTGGAAGTGCTCTCTGCAGTCTGGCAGCTTACCAAGAGTGTCAGTTCTGGGCCGCACTCCTGCACACACATATACCAAACACCTGGGATACAGACAGCACTCACATGTCCAGCAGGGTTTTGTGTACAAATACTTGCCTGAAGTACCAGCTGCTGGTTCGTGATATAGCATTACATTTAAATGGAGGGTTATACCAAAGAAAAGGTGGTCATTTCAGCACAAGCATACCATGCTGGGAAAACACAGGTTAGATAAAAGTCATGCAAATTCTATACCTGGTCGTGTGGTGAGTCCTCTGTCTGCAGCTGGGCGGGCATCAACAGGCTCAACTGGGCAAGTGCAGAAAAGAAACAAAAAAGTAAACAGAAAATAAGCAAAATCCACCAAGGTGATAAATTCAACTTCTGATCTCTTGGGATAGTGTAGGACAGACATATTGCATAAAACAAGTTACAAAAGCAACAGCTAGAGAAGATCTGCCTTCAATTAATGATGGAAATAAAAAGAGGGGATTCACACAACTTCCAAAGAAAGTTCCCCAGCTATGTGTCAATTTTACATTATATTTTGGTTACCGCTTAAAATGAGAAACTATTGAGATCAAAGACTTTCTGTCTGAAGAGTCAAACTGCATTCCTTACTTGCAGACATCTCTCAGTACCTGATTAGAAGTGGCAGCAAGAACTGACACCGTGAGTTCTTGCAAGCTGACTTACAAACCCACTGAATCCTGACTCTTTATTCCTTTTAAGAGGGATTCTTTTCACCACTAGCTGAAAGGTTTGAAAAAAAGTAAAGCATGTTTTAAAACTACACTCAATATTCCATTCCAATATGCTCTGAGCTATGCTAGACTTTCAATATCTTGTTAGACTATTTTAACTAATTAAGAAAAAAAATAGCATAGAACTGCTTGCATGAAACTTACCCTTTTATCTAAACATGCAGTTTATAGGGAAAATTTCAAACAGATTTATGAAACTGTAAGATTATGTGGCAGTTTATCAATTCAATATATAATTAATATTTCTGAATGAAACCTGGGATTAGGTCATGGAAGAAAACAGAGATGGGAAGAAATGACAAATTTAAGGCATTCTTGCAAGTATTTTATCGTGATCACTTGTATGCAGGTCACTGGATACTTTGAAATTAAGACTTTCTGGCTGCGTTGCCTTTCACTTTTTTACACAATTACATTTTAGTTTAAGTATTCATGAATGGTTCATTAAAAGGAAGCCACATTGCTGTGACTGTGGAGGAAGTGGACCCCAGGTCTTACCTGCTAGTTCCTGGATCCAATAAGCTTGCCTCTCAAATATCAATGGCACCACTGAAAATTTTGACAGTAATGCAAGTCTAAAATGAGGCGAATTTATCTAGCTTAGAATTTATCTAGTAAAGAAAACTCTTGTTTATATAGTGTAGTAATTCTTTGCACTGAGGAAGCCTGAGCTCTCAGCACTCTGGATTTGTATGAAAGAGTTTTTAAAAATGTAAGGCTTCCAAACTACAGCAGCATCAACACCTGAACTGGCAACTTGCTGGTAGTCCTCTGTTAGTTTCTGTTAAATATGACGGAGCAATTGCTCAGCAGGTTTTACAGGCAACAGGCCGTTTTAAACATGCTGTGATTTTCTTGATGGTGTTGGTCCTCTCAGTCCTCATCTAACAGGAGCAGAGGTCCTTGGTTCTCTGACCTTCGCTCCTGTGCTCAGCATCTCCAGCAACCTGAGATGCTAACCATCATAATCACAGCACCACAGAATGGCCAGGGTTGGAAGGGACTTCAAGGATCATGAATCTTCAACCCCCCTGCCACATGCAGGGCCACCAACCTCCCCATTTAATGCTAGACCAGGCTGCCCATGGCCCCATCCAGTCTGGCCTTGGGTTGGGGACAGGGCATCCACAACCTCTCTGGGCAGCCTGTTCCAGCACCTCACCACTCTCTCTGTAAAGAATTTCCCCCTGACATCCAACCTAAATCTCCCCTCCCTCAACTTAAAACCATTTCCCCTTGTCCTGCAGTTATCAACCCTTTCAAAGTGTTGATTCCCCTCCTCTTTGTAGGCTCATATAGTTTGTTTAGGTATTGAAATGGTGCAATAAGGTCACCCCGCAGCCTTCTTTTCTCTAGGCTAGATAATACTGCAACTGTTAGTCACTCTACAGTATTTGAGGTTTCTACAGGACAATAATTTTTAAGTCACTTGACTTGCTCAGTACTGTATATAACTCAAAACACTTTCTGCATCAGTGGATCTTACTGTGTTAAAAACAGATTATGCAAAGAAACCCTAGGAGAGGGAGAGGAAGGGAGAAAGTAGAAAAATGTTTAAATTGTTATTTATTACATGCTACTTTACACGACATTATTATTATAACACGACTTATAACACGACAAACACCAATTTTTTGGGAGCAATTTGAACAAAGCCTGAGATTGGACCATGGACACAGAGGGAAACAGGTATAGGAAGTGAGGACAAATGGTGCAGTTCGTCCTGGGATTCTGGAACAGTAAGATGGGAGGCAAACACAAAGGAAAAAGGTGAGTGTGAAATTGCACTTTTGATACTATGGAAAAGGGTACAGAGAAGATATCTAAAGAGAAAAAAAAGGTATTGTAGAAATAATGACACAAACAACACCAATACTATTTGCCAGTACTGTCTGAATAGGTGACAGAGAAGTCAAATGGGAAACAAGAAGGACTTGCAGGGCTTAAGTCATGAGATGATTTCCAACTGTGCAGACTTAAATGTTAATAATGATTGAACTAATGAAATTGTTTGCCTGCAGGAACTTCACTGGTAAAACAATTCTGGTATCAAAATACCCAACAACAAGGATTCATAATTAAACAGTACGTTATTCAAGGCAGAAGAATTTTTATTATTTGCTGTCATACATTTTAAAAAGGTAACTACACTCAGAATACTTGCCAAGTGAATTCAGCATCACACTGAAGAATGTACCTTTCATTATTAAATTCTGCGCTTAGACTGGTTTCTGAAGGAAAAAAAGGGATTTAACTGTGGTATGTCTGAGTATATCACCTGTATAACTAGTAACCTCTTAATCGCTGACTGAAATCAGTATACTTGGGAAGGGAAGGTGGGCAGATAAGCTTCAAAAGGTGTTCTTTCCTTCCCCTTCAAGTTTAATGAAAGCAGACAGTGGGTACAGAATGGATGTCCTTATGTCTCAACTGTGGGAAACGCTGCAGTGAGAGATCTACTGAAAAATTCCTACAGGACAGCTGCCACCAGCTGGACCATAGTCTGCTCCTGGCAGTTAGCTCAATAACTGCGCTACAGCGAGCCACAGCTGATTCACCAGGAAACTGAAGTTTAGCACGTCAGCCTGGTCAGAGTTTTGTACTACTTGTCAGCATCTCATGCAATCCAGACAGTTGCTCTCATCCAGTCAGCACATAATGGATCTACAGCCACCCTCCAGATATGCCCAGAATCCTCATCGCCATCTACTTTCTTCAGGTTCTTATGGCTGGCCAGTCCATTTAAATTTGCCCATCTCCTTTCTGCTGACTTCTTGATGTTTTCATTTTAGCCCCACTCTCTTCTCTTCCCCTCATATTTGATATGCTTCCATTTATCTTATTAGTCAGCGTCTACTTGCACCTTAGCCTAGATCTTTGGCTTCTCTGACACCTGGCAATTAACCACTTTGATCACAAAACTGGTTCTAGCTTCACTGCAAGCATGAAACAGCCCACAGCCTCTCACACATTGTGTTGGAGTGAGACTAAGAGGAAAGCACAGAGAACTGCACAAGGTGAGTGATCAAAACTTACTCTCAGAGGAGGCAGAGACTAAACCAATGGTTTCAAAATATTTCTGGAATATCTCACTGTCTGCACAGCTCAGCTATGCTTGATCCACAAAGCACAGAATTACACGGAAAAAACTTCTGTAACTCTGGCGTTTGTAGAACTAGCACTCTTCTGCAGAAACAAACCTCCACTGCTGGGATTAACTTAGCACTAATGAGGATGGATTTGAACTGGTAAAGGAAAACAAGCACAAGAGAAGGGACTCAAACAACATCGTCAGAGTTCCTTATATTTCTAATTAATTGGCTCTGGCACCCAAGTGAACCACCAATTCCAGATTATACATTAATTATTAAAACATTAGGCAGCCACTTCAATACATTTGCCCATGAGCAACATAAAGTATTCCTCAGAGAAGACATCAACACTAGCTAGTTGCATTGCTGTGTATGCACAAATATTTCTGCAGTACATTCCATATGACGAAGAAAACCCAAAACCAATCCCCAAACCTCTCATGCTAGGAATGTATTAGATCTGTAGCCATTTTCATGCCAGCGATAAAAAGCTCTTTAATGAAAACACTTATTCTATCATGACACATGTCTGACAACTTATCTCCATTTGCTCATTCTCATTAAAAGACAATCATAACATGCAGAAATTTATTTTTATCTGTTTTTAAAGAGAAGTAAGTTCAACTCTGAAATTTATTGTGTGACTACACTGACATTTAAGTCAGAACTCTGTTTGATCAAAGAGACACAGCAGGCAGACCAATTCTAAAACTTCACAGTTGAGACCTCTATCCTTCTAACATCAGAAATATGCCAATTTTCAATGAATGAAATGAAAGAATCATCATAAAATACAGTTGAGAATACTCTGTAGTTTCTTCCACTACTGTTCCTACCTTCATTTTCAGTGTTGGCTGGAACAGAATCAACACCAAAGGGATGCCATGGCTGAAGGTCATCTAGACTGAACTCTCCATCCACTGGAAGAAGTTCTACTGTGGTCTTAGTTTCCGTCAATGAAGGCATGAGAGCATCATTTCCATAGCTGATTCTGGGTTCGCTGATCATATTGGCCAGAACATCATCAGAGTAGTTTTGCTCTTTCTGAAGCAATTCATCTGCAAGGAAATGAACACCAAAATTATCTGAAAAAAAACCTGCATTTCTGAGCATCTGTTTCCAGGGCTATTATAGTACAAATTTACAGTCATGAGATCCTACTTTATTATGATAAAGGAAAACATCAAGAGTTGGAACAGTTGAAACTCTGAGGAGTACCACTGCTAAGTAAAGCATTTTTTAAACATCAACCAGAACTGTTTACTGTTTTCTACCCATGTAACACCACAGATCACAGGGTTGTGCTTTACAAGTCCCTAGATTCTTCCCCATTACTTTTAAAAGAAGCACGAATCAATTCCTTTCAACTCAACACATTCCCACACCTCAACATGCAAGAGGTCCACAGGAAAGACTGTCTTTGTTATTTTCCCTTCTTCTGAAATGCTCACTTACAAAAGCCTTGCTCTTAAATCCTAAATCACTGCAACAGTTATTGTATTAAATTGAGCTCACTATATCACTGAATCTGAAGAAACATTTGTTCTTTTAATGATGTAACTTTACTAATATGGAAGTAGTTCTTTTCTAACAATTATAATAAGTATCTGTACACAAACTGTTTGACAAACAACCAGGTTCTAAAGCCCTGTAATATTATCTAGGTTTTCTTTGTTTCGTTTTGTTTGTTTGTTTTTTGTGGTTTCTTTTGGGACTCCAGCAAGTGTTTGCACACAAGTACACACAGGACAGTTGACAATACAAAAGCTTTTCTTAAGACTATCTTCTCTTTTCACTTCTTTAATTACTAAATCAAGTCACTGCTACTGCTTCACATCCATATCTGAAACCTGTGGCAAATCAGGGACAGGAATCACCACTGTGTTTTGCTAGACCGTTTATGTAGCTCTGTAGGGGCTCTCTCATTTCCTAGCATCACCAATGAGAAATGCATCTACATTTCTAAATACACCGGAGCTTTACAGACATCAGTTGAATATTTTCAATCATATTTCCCTCTTAAGCGTACAACAGCATACCACCACAGCAGCACACAGTACCTACGCAGTAGCCCTCAACAAGGATTACCATCAATTCAAGAGCATTAGATTCAGCACTGCTTCCCTACCTCTCTCAGTGATGATACATCTAGGCTCTGCTTTGCAATAAATCTCTTAGAGCTCATGGAACTACTACTACACTAGAGATGGAACATCAAAACTGAACAGAAAGTTACAACCCAAATCCTGGGGCCAGCACGGGTCTTAAATCTTACAAATTGATGTTTCAATACCAATTTTCCTACTGAAACAGTAATCACATTAGTAGACAGTAAGCCAACATTACTGTTAATGTGTACAGAAAATTAAATTCTGTCAGTGAATTTGTTCATAAGAAGGACTTAGTAAGACAGTACAGAATGCATGCTGAACACTGAATTATTTTTCCATTCATGTTCACTTTCTTGAAAACAATACTAATTTATAAGTTGTAACTTGATATTCTAAGCAGACACTGTATCACATGGTATATGTTAATTTTTATTAGCTGCAGAAGATGAGACTTACAAAAAAGGAGCTGGATGTTAAAAAGCCTGGTTTCCAAGTGCCAGGTGCCTTGCAAGGAGTCAGGGGTGACATCTGCTTAGCACATTATGATGCCAAGTTATGTCTGATCACAGAAAAGATGAGTATCACTGGGAAGGATCTAAGCACGTGCAACCCAGGAACTGCTTTGAGGTGCAACTTTCCTCATCCTCACTGTCCTCCCAGTGCCTGCGGATTCTGTGGGACAGATGCAGAGTGCTGCAGCTTCAGCAGCAGAGGCACAGAGGTTCTGTGCCTCACACATCCCTTTTTTTTTCCCCAGGTAGCGTCAATCTTTCACTACTTGTGCACCAGCACAACGCTTTTCCTGCCTTATTCCTCCCTGCTGATGCACAGTGTGTGACCTACAGACAGCTCCTGCCCTTGGAGAGCAGCATTCTTGGAGGGGATGGAGCAGAGGGATTAGGACCTGCTCTTCAGCATAGAGACCCATGCTCAAGGGAAAGGCCACAGCAAAAACACAGCAGGGCTTACTGAGCAGCAGAGATGGGTTCCAGACTCACATCATAAATACTGTCGCTACAGAGGCTGGGAGGGACAAGTACATAAAACCTCTCAGTGCTGCCCAAGTGCGTGCGAGTTGTCACCAGCTCTTGCAGGCTCTGTTGTTTGCTACTCAGCTGTGGCACATAACACAGACTTTAACCAACTCGCACAATAGATCAAGTGATGCAAACAGATATTACAATAAGCAGATTATGATTGCATTCATTTGACAAGCAGGGAGACAATGGCCAAAACGAATCAGCCCATCTGACATGATGAATCAGGCAATGAACTATGTTGAGAAATGGGAAACTCTTGGCTTAAGAACTGTGCTTGAGTCCATCAGACCAAGGCATCTGTGTCTGAATTGAGTAAACGATTTGCAAACAATTGCTTCAATCTCCGAGCTGTTAAAAAAGTTTGCCCTAGGATTTCCAGTTATCGATGCTAGCTGGCAAATCCCAAGATTGATTCTTTCAGCGTTGATTTTGTTCAAAGTATTGATGTCTACTTGCATCGTCAACTACGCTAATGGAAAGCCATATAGCCTCATTGTTACCCATCAATAAAGTACTCCCTCCCTTTCTCACAGTTGCCAGTTCTATTTCCCCACCCCACGAAAGACAATTCCCTAAATAAGTAGTGAGTACAGATGCAGCTGGAGGCTAGGATGTGCATTCAAGGCTGTTTCAGGGGTTTTCTTTGTGCAGTGAATGTCTTCATTATTAGGTGCTGAAAATACACAGATTCTAGGCTGCTTTTCAAATTTTCATCTCCCCTCAAACCAACAAGACAAAAACCCTCATGACAATCTTCATATAATAGACTTGTTGCTCTACTCATTATCCCTTTGTAACATTCTGTTAAGTCCTGCCAGAGAAAAATAAGAAGGATGTTGAAACATTTTTTTACATTTTGAGAGCATGTCTCAAGAGTAACCATGACTTCACAGAAACAAAACAAAACAAAAAAACAACAAAAAACCCACTAAGTTGGGACCTCAAATCCCCCAGCAGCTGGATTTGCTGTGAAAGTGCAACTGCTCTACTAACAGGAAGCCTGGGACTTGCAGCATGGCCACCTTCAGGCATCCAGACTTGTCCTTCATAGGATGAAAGAGGCTCAGTTATGCTACTTCTTAGACTTACTGGCATTTGTAAAGAAGTTTCACTCATTCTTACACTCACTGCAGGCATTCCCCCATGGGTTATTACCACTAAAAAGTAGCATCAAGAAAAACTGAAGCAAAATATCTTTGGGACATTAGTTACAAGAGTAAGACCACTGCAAACTCCTTTCTAGACTAGTCTCTTATCTACTTCTCTGGAAAAGAGAAACATGGAGCAGAAGAAAATAAATTCATTAGAAATATCTGGTGGACGTTAGGGCTGTTTGAAAGCAGTTCATTTACAATATCCCATGACCATACCCTCTGTCAGATCAGCTTTGTAAGAGCACTGTAATAGTGAAGAACATGACAAATCCTAATAGAGTCACTTCTATTAGAGAAACACAGATCATGACATTCTGCCACTGGAACTTTACATTTTATTGGTATACAATACTGTTTACCACATTGGACTCTGTTGTATTTAATCTACCTCCTAGCTAGCACAGATACAATGAAAAAAGTTTAGTGGAGAACATCTTTACTTGCTGCTCTACAATACAAGCAATTCACTAATTACCTTTCAAATAATCATTTTTACTTAAATGATTATTTATTTAAAATTTCCAAAAGTATTTACATCATTGCTTTGCTTTATTTTGTTTTGTTGGATACCTACAGACAAAAAGCTCTGACCTTATTATTGCAATTCTTTAATCTTCTCAAAAAGTAACTTTAAAAATTGGCAGTTAGAATTTTGGAAGCTCCGTATGTCAATTTAAGGCTTAAAATCAATTTAGAAAAGAAATACACTCAAAACACCTCTTCTTTCAAATTATATACATGCCAGAGTTTCACTCTATAAGCAAACTTTTTTTTAAAACCCACAAATACATGATAGACTGCATATTGATTCAGCAAATAAAGGTTTGGGAACCAAAACAAATAAACTGGTGCAAAAACAGAGTCTTATTGCCTCATAATTAACATCTTATCAGCCCGCGCTCAGTGACAAATAAGCATGTGGTCCCCTCAAAGTTATAGCTGCTTTTGAGCACGTTTTCAAAATGACAAATTTAGAATTGTCAGCAACCACCTTACTGTTCCCAATGGCAAAAATTAGGAGCATCTGAGTCACAGTGATTGCTTCATTTGCACATGTATTATATCATTTGGAAGATAGTTTAAATCAAGCGAATGTTTTATGTCATAATTAGGATTACTAAGAACAATTACACAATCATTTATAATAATGCATGATGTAAGACGTAACATGGTTAGATGCAGCTTTCAGTTGTATGTCTACTTTATGGGCTAATTCAGTATGCCACAGTTCATAATCCTCAACACAAATGCTTGCCCAAAGGAGTAGCATGGATGTAATATAGTTAGTTTTTAACTAAATCTGAATGTCTGAATTTTGTCAGCTGTATAAATCAAAACACCCTAAACTGGTAACTGTGAAAACAATACCTACTTAGAGGCTTTGCATTAGTGAATATTTAAAATAAAATATAGTATTATTTACCTGAACACATGCATTTGTATTAAAGCACCTGTATAAACTGACAACTCATACTTCTAACCATCAGTTATGCTGGTAGTATGGCCACAAGACTAATGCAAACAAACGAATGTATTTCACATGTATTGCAGAAACATTTGTCCAGAAGACACCTTTAGTGAAATGCATAGTAATTAATGGTTTGCGTAAGCAACTCTGAAATGCAAAGTGAGGATCTCACCATGAATAAGGATTTCATAGGTAACTTTTCCAGTCCAAAGTGCTTTCTATACCTGCAGTGAACGCAGATTCTACAAGTCAGAAAGGTAGTTAAGTCAGTTGTATAGCCTGTAGGTTTCATATACAGAGTTTATCGCATCAAGTAGGATTTTCTCCTTTGAGATGAAAGGAAAGAATATGCCAGAAAATAGTGTCTATTTCCTCCGGCCTCTGTCCAAGTTAGAAGAAATTTCAAGCACGTGCTTAAAATTAATCCGACTTGGTTTGCACCAAACCATAAAGAGCTCCACTAAATTTCAAGCATGAGATTACTCTAAGGTGTTCTGCTGAATCAAGAATCATATGACGATGTTGCATACTGCTAGATGTCATAATGATCAAGCTGCACTATCAAGCTGCAAAACACAATTATGTGGTGTTCGGTGTTGAACTAATGCATTTTAATGGTACAAGACAAATATAATTTAGGAATCGATTCTGATGAGAACTTTATTGAAAGCGACCTGCCTACAGGAAGGCGCGAGTGGTTTCATTTGTCTGTAGGCTTTGACGATGATGATAAAAGAGTGACGTGCAATATCAATCCTGTGAAACACTGGAAATGAACCCAGCCTATAATGTTCTGATCCATACTGGCAAAGAAATTTCATTACCTGATCCATCAGATCTCAACTTTCTCTCTTATGGCTAGCCTGTGGAATTACATCACAGGTCCCCTTATCTGGAAACTTCTACAGTGCATTATGTCTTTGTTGGGGTTAAAATGAGACTGCAAGAACAATAACCATGGAAAACAGCATTTCACACTTCTTATTTTCCATTCTGTAGAAACATCACCACTAGGGCAAAAGTAAGTAGCAGCAGCAGTTTTTCAGACTTAGAAGATTCTTATGTGTATGGCAATCCCTTTCCGTAAGGTGAAAAGGCTCTCTGAGTTCTCAGAAAATGACATTTGAAGTATCGTGAAACAGTTGATTTTTCCCCTTGAAATAAGTTAATAAAAGAACCATCCCAGAGCCCTCAAAAATACCCCACTGTCAAGTATTGAAGTTAAAAGAAAATACACCTCTGAACTTGAGAACAGCTGTAATATTTAGAAATATATTAAAAAGAATGGCTGTAATATAAAAAGAATGCTTCTAATACATTAAAAAAATTACAAATGTATCATTTTTTTTCCTATTTCTTACAGCTTCTGCCACTTCAGCACATATAGATTTCAACGCTCCCCAAACTGTACTATACAAACAACCCATATTTAACTATCAGCCATATTTATTTGCCAACCTTATAATAGATAGTAAAACCCAAAACCAGAATACAGCCTAAAAATCCTTCTAACACCTGAAAGAAGTCAGTTATCTTTAATTTTACATAAACTCTCCTACAGGTCACTGTAGAAATCTCACAGATTTTTAAATTTTTTTCTGGATGGGCCCTGGGCAGCCTGGTCTAGTATTAAATGGGGAGGTTGGTGGTCCTGCTTGTGGCAAGGGGTTGGAGATTCATGATCCTTGAGGTTCCTCCCAACCCTGGCCATTCTGTGATTCTGTGATTTTAAGCTCTTTGGGCAACTTGGAAACCATTAAGTATTCTATAAAAAAACACACATTTGAGCATTTTTAAGTTCTAATTTGTTGCATCTGATTCCCTTGGACATAAGAGAGCACTGTATATTTGACTGACTCATAGTAACTTAAATCAGAACTAAATGGAACTGCACAGCATCTGCTTCAGACAACATATATTTTGCCTATTTTTAAGTCCAGTTTTAGCACTTGATAGGCTAAATATAACTTGGACTAAGTATTCTAAAGAAAAATGTTTGTTAAACATAGCAAATAGATACATGTAGGAGGATATGGTCTGTACTGACATCTTTTTACACTGTATCTCATACGTAGGCTCTAATAGCAGGACGCAGAACAGCGAGAGGACTGGACTCCCCCCATATCAAGCACAATTCATTTTTCAATTAAATTAGGCATATGAGAATTGAACAGCAGGAGAAAGCTGTGCTGATGAAAAATTGGTTCATTTGTAATCCCATGTGCATGGCAACTAAATTGTGGAGATTACTGTAATATTTCCATCAATCCAGACATTCTGCAAAGTCAAATATCCTTACCTCAGTAATTTTTTTCTCTTTTTAGCCTAACAGTAAGAGCTTGCCTGGCAAGAATACATCAGATACTCTTGATTATAGTAAGCACATGTGAATTTTCTCTGAGCACAAGGGAAGATAAAGTCATGGTCAAATAGAGTGAAATTTACCACACCATTGGCATTAGAGGCATACTTAGATCTACCCCTCAGGACGTCTGCTTATGGTTATGCATTTCAGATTTCAGTGCTTAAACTCCTCTGGATAGCAATTCCTGAGACTTGCTGTGGGAATGGCAACTGACATGCTAGTTCTATAGCTTTTGCAGACGGTCTGTAACAAGTTCTGAGTGGATACCTTCAATCTGATAGCAAGTAAGAATTAAGATGATTAATCTGCTTCTTTCACAATCAAACACAAAACAATCAGGAGTCTGATTTTAAACTGAATGACATCTTTAATGCAGCAGCCAGTAAGATTTGGAAGCTGGTGATGGAGTGGTTGTGCTCCTATGGTTTTGGGCTACTTCAGCCCTCATGGAAACTTGCATTAATAACTCAATTTATGGTGACAGGAAGGGGAGCTTGGCTGAGGTGACTCAGTTCCCATTAATTAACAAAGGCTGGGATAGACGAGCACAGTAAATATTTCATCTCCCCACAGCCCAAAATCTTTTTGGAACAGATGTGAAACTTTGTTGTTATCCATTCCATACAATTTTGCTTTTTATATGCACACATATCCATGACTTAAATTGCATGCATAGTCAGTAAACCAAGAAAGTTTCAATAACTAAGCATATTGACACTTCTGTAAGTGGGAAGTACATTCAGCAAACTGCCTCTGCCACCTGAATGAAACCTACATATTCACAAAATCAAACACTTCCAACCCAACCTTTTCTTGGATCACATTTGCAAGGTGGACAACTTCAAGATTTTTTCAGACTTGTCATCCATCTAATGAAAGAATGACATTTTAAATTCGGTACATGATGAGATAACTCATTAGTTCCTTAAAACATAGTGGCAGAAGTAATATAGGAAATACGAAGAGAAAGACTGGGAGAAGCCATCCTGCTTCACAGAGTAGTACATAAGGCTTTAGAGAAAGGTCCCAGTTTAAGCAGTGTGTGAAAAATTTCAGTACCATAATGTACTTTATTTGTATCATCTTGCAAGTGAGTGTTCCAGCTTTTCTTTGTGTTCATGACAAAGAGCAAGTAAATCAAATCAAATATATGTCTATGGGCATATCTGTGAGTTAATGGTGACCTACAAAGCTTTCTAGTACCAAACATATTCAGTTTATTGATTTAAACACATATATATTCACTGTTTTTCTACAACTCTGTTTTCTCCAAAGGGAAGCATGTGAAACATCTGGAGAAAACCTTTTGCAGCCATTTATCTCATTTGCAGTATCTGCAGATCTGGAGAAAGCTGGCTCCTTCACTGCCTAAAGTCGTTTTCATGATATTTATGAGATTAAAAGGGGGCTTGCACATACAAAAATCAAGATTCATATCTTTCCTCAAGAACATTAATGTTCATGACCAGATACAACAGACCATTTAGCTACAAAAAAATGGAGAGGATATAGCATGCTACTAATGAAAGCACTCGAGAACATCAGTGTCAGCAAAGTGCATTTAGAAAAAAAAAAAAAAAGTGCATTTACCATCTTTTATTCTCTGCCTAATTTTCTAAGACAGTTAAATAAGCTGGACAGAAAAGTATGAGAGGCTTAGAAGAGTAAAATGTTGGATCTATTTCCCAGATTTTTTTTTCCTTTTCTCCAAAGTTGCAACAGAGGACATATTTTACTAGCAAGAGTTGAGTCTCCAAACTAGAGTAGTAACAGGTTCATCAGCTCTGCCAAGCCTGTGGAGTGTTGAATTTACAAAGGCTCAGCAACAGACTGTTGTTCCAGCTGGAGAGTATCTTTCTCTATTAAAATGCAACATAGTAAAGGAAGGCATTGGTTAATTCCCCTCATAAACAGAATGCACTGCCTTACTGCAAGAAACAGCTTAATGGTATCTTGCTGTATTTCAAACATTAGAGAATGAAGTGGCAAAACTGGTGGCTTAGTACATACTGTAGGGTTATGATGAAGCAAAAAAACCTGAAAAAGCTGAATTATATATATAAAATAGCCAAATGATTTTAAAACCAATGTCCTTTGGTGGAAGAAGTCCTAGCTGGTTATAAGTATTCCAGCAGGCATGTATCATGTCAGTATTTAAGAACATAAAACCACCCTAGATAATGTGTAAACTTTTATATATAATTAATTTGCTTTTGTGCAAGAACTCCATGCTATCTTTGGTTTGTGATCTAGCAATATATTTTTTGCTAGAGTACTAATAAATCATCCATTCAAAGGAATGTTATAAGATTTCAAGGGAGATTAAAAAATAAAGAATAACAGCATAGAAAACTCTATTTCTTTTCTTTGGAAGCCTTCAGTTTGTACTGGAAATCACTGTAGGGTGACCTGTGCAAAACCACATTCACTAAGGCTACATTCAACTGTTTGTTCCTGTCACATTATTCTCTTGGGCAAAGGCAGCAGAGCAGAACTGGGGGGACAGAAAGTTTGTATGACACAGCCCAGATACACAGAAACTCTCTCCTGAACCTTAGAACATAGGATTTACAGTACCTTAGGTTAAGATCTGCACATAAGTGTGCTACTTGCAGAAAATCTGTTCTGGGTTTATGGAGAATTTTTGCTATGGTGTAGAAACAGTCATCAAACCTGAACAGAAGAATTGCTTTCAAGGAAAAACGTGCCAGTTTTAAGGAGGGGAAAAATACAGTGCCTATGATTTGGCAAAGATGACATTTCCTTGCATCCAAAATCAAAGACCCTGCTTCTTAAGAACTAGACAAGTGCCAGGGGCAATTTAGAAACTACAACTCCATATAACAATGGAATGGTGGAAAACACAAAAACTTAGCAGGAATTGTCCAACATTCTTCAACTGCAGAGTTTTGTAACTACTGCAGCTGCAGATTGATTTACAGCTGTTTATCTTATTCTAGGTGAAAAGTTCCAATTCCATTTGATTCCACCTAAAAAAGACAAGAAGAAATACGAACTGGAAAGCGTGGATAACTAGCAACAAAGAGGAATTGCTTCAGAAAAATAATTATTCTCTGACTCTTTGTCTACTCATAGACAGTGCTCTATTTAACAACCAAGCTGAACTCTCCATCGTCAAGATCAGTCAGAGACCATGTTTATACTATGAAGAAGTGGAACAAGAATGTAAATATTGATAACTGAAGCAGTCCTTACAAAATGTGAGTTAAAACACTACTGCAGACTCCAGATGATTAGCAGTGACTTGATTAAGCAGGTTTGTCAAAACCTGGTGCAAAACCTTACCTGTGCTTAGGAGGTACACTACAGATGACAATTCCCTATCCTACTCTGTGCTGATTCACCGCACTTATTCTGCTCCAGAACAGAAAAATCCTAGGGTGCTTATTCTTCTATGATCCATGCTTCAGCACCCCTGTTCTCCTTCAACAACAGTAACAACATAAAACCCTATAGCCACTCTGGTACGTGACATGAATTGTAACAACTGTTACCAGTACTTTCATCCCTAGTTTTAAAAGGAAGACTAGAATTGATCCCGAACTTTTAGCTAACATCTTCATGATCACTGAGCATTTCAAGAAGCTCCTCAATTATTTCATAGCGTAATGTAATGAAATTGAGTCATAAGGTAATTACTTTTCTTACTTGATATATGAATGATATTATTACCATACCTTACAATATCATTTTAAAAGCTACTGACACGTACAGATATGTCAACTTCCCTTTATTATTTTGATACCTTAAAGATGGCAACCCAACTTCAAATAAAGGTGCAGAAATCCCAAGCATCACTTCAATGATTTTAAATATCATTTCTGAAGATGGACTTCTCTTAATTCAGATAAATCTTAAGAAGAGTCTCAAAAAAAAGGAGATGCCAAGAAGTTCCATTGTAGTATGAAAGACATCACCTGATTACATATTAAAATCATAATATTTTAAGAGGAAGATGAGGAAAACAATCACAAAAGAAATGGCACCAATCAGAACAGATACACAATTTGCTTTTGTGAAAACCTCAAGGGTTTGTTTTGATTCTGCAAAATAATTTCCAAACCGCAGTGGTTTTCATTTTGGACTGTCAGCCTGCAGCAAACAGTTAATGCCCTCACAATTTCCTAAGAAGGATACCAGAAAAGGAACAGAGAAAAGCATCCTAATTCAGCTTGTGGCAGGAAATGCAGCGAGGCTGTGGATTGACCATAAGTAAATCAGCAGCTAGAAAATAAACGGCTTTAGAAATGCTTAAACATCAGACGTAGCTCAGCGGTTCAGTAACAGCAGTACAGTGTAATCTGGTTAGCCAGGCTACCTGTACAGATGCAAACTGACTGGTATAGAGACCTAAAAGCTAAAGAGAAAGGGTTAAAAAAAAGCAAATCTTCAAACATTTTTAGTCTGTGCCTTGTCCTATATTTACAGCTGTCAAGCTTTTTCTAAAAATACTTACAAATCTTACAACAGAAGTTGTGAACTAAATGTCAAGAGGCAAAATTCTCTTGCTCAAATGCTAAGCTGGAGCATACAAATAATTCAAATGGCACATGAACCACCACATTCTGTATGCATTTGAATGCATGTAATGATCTGGAGTTTGCTTGTGTTTGTTCACTCTCTCTGCTATATAATGAGTGTGCTGCAGAAGAACAGGATAGGCGCAATGGAACAGAATAATAAAATAATGGCAGCTTGATTTTATTTGCCAAGGGACAAATGAAATCATATTCTCTTATTACTCGCTCATAACTCACAACTGGATGGCTCAGGGTTACTTATGATACTGCTGAGTTTGGTGGTGCTAAATATTTCATCAGTGGGGGGCTAGAAAACACGGACTTGAGGACATCAGTTTGGAAATAGAGCAGCAAAGACAATTAAATATTCAGCTCACTGCCTACCCATTTGACTAATATCCAGAACTCTGCAGTAGCTTCTTATTTAGGAGCAGTGATGGCTATGCCACTCCTGGCAATAAACTGCCTTTTAATACATGGATAAGCAGCCTAATCAAATAAGGATTTAAAGCAAGATGTGCTAAAACGAACTGCTGATTTCTATTAAAAAGTCCACCATTGCTTTCTCTGAAGTTGTATACATATTAAGGCTATAGAGGGAAAAGGAGAGTACAAATAGCAAGGTAAGTAAATTATCTTGCAGCGTCCAAATACCACTTCTCAGATTTTTTGGTCCACTCTTTTATTTATATTCATAATCCTTGCCTGTGAGAAACACCATTTAATGCCAAAGATTACATCAGTTGCAGAGAGCGACCTGGTTTATAGCACATTTGCATCACTGCAGTTTGAGAAATCACTTGCAGCCAGAGTGATAAATGGTCTCTTACACTAGCCGTCTGCCTGTTTTCCAAGTTCCGTCATAAAAATCACAGTCAGAAAGACCATTCCCTGCAACTGCTGCACTGATCCTTTATCCCTCTGCCTCATCTAGAAGTCTAGATTGGCAGCAGCATTTTTCCTTACACACCTTGAATTTCCTGTGAAAATACATTCCTGCCATCCTGATGTGGCACTTGCACATTACGTGTTTGTCAAATGCTAAGCAACAACAACAACAAAAACAATTACTTCATTTAAGAGATACTTTCTATTCCTCAAAGTACTTGTGGGTCTTCCTGTACATCTATACACTCACGTCATTTTCTGTTTAATCCAACAAACATAAACAGGTCACAAACAAATTGCTGATAAGGACTACAATTGTCTTAAGTTTTATCTTAAGTTTTATCTTAACTTCTTGCCATGATATCTGCTGGAGTTTAGTTTTTTTTTTATAGAGCCATAAAATGGCTTTGGTTGGAAGGGAACTTAAAGATCATCCAGTTCCAGCACTCCTGCCATGGGCAGGGCTGCCCCCCACCAGCTCAGGCTGCCCAGGGCCCCATCCAACCCGGCCTTGAGCCCCCCCAGGGATGCGGCACCACAGCTTCTCTGGGCAGCTGTGCCAGTGCCTCACCGCCCTCTGAGGAAAAAATTTCCAGCTAACAGCTAACCTAACTCCCCTTCCTTTAGTTTAAGATGAGTATCCTCGTCCTATTGCTATCTACTCATGTAAAAACTCAGTCTCTCTCCTGTATATAGGCTCCCTTTAAGCATTTGAAGATTGCTATGAGGTCTCCCTGGAACCTTCTCCAGACTGAACAAGCCCAGCTCCCTCAGCCTGTCTTCACAGGAGAGGTGTTCCAGCCCTCTGATCATCTTTGTGGTCCTTCTCTGCACCTTCTCCAACAGTTTTATGACTTTTTTGTGTTGGGGGCTACAGACCTGGATACAGTAGTCTAGGCAGGGCCTCACAAGGACAGAGCAGAAGGGGATAATCCCCTCCCTCTCCCTGCTGGCCACCCCTCTTCTGATGCAGCCCAGGATGCAGTTGGCCTTAGGGGCAGCAAGTGCACACTGCTGGCTCTTGTCCAGCTTTTTGTCCAGCAGGGCTGCTGTCAATAAATTCTTCTCCCAATCTGTACATATATCTGGGTTTGCCCCAACCCAGGTGTAACGCCTTGCACTTGGTCTTGTCGAACCTCATTAGGTTCCTGTGTGCTCACTTCTCAAGCCTGTCCAGGTGCCTTTGGATGGCATGCCTTCCTCTTATCTACTGTACCACTCAGCTGAGAGTCATCTGCAAACCTGATGAAGGTGCACCATCTAGAGTTATTGATAAAGATGTTACAGAGATTCCTTGAAAAGGCTGCATTTAGAATAAAAGCTGGATTTGCTGCCTAATAACTCCCAACATAAGAACATATTTTTCATTGCTTTAAATTTTGTAATGCTTTGAAGAAATTATACTAAATCCAAAATCGCACCCCACAAAAAAAATCAAAGTACGGAAAAAATACTTTGGAGACTGATAAATTCTTAGCTCCTCTCATCTCATTAGGACATAATACCCTACTAATTTTAGCCTCTTTTCCTCCTAAAAATTAGTATTACATTTGAGATTAGGAGTCAGATTTTTGTAAAGCATTTAGCAGTTAACAGATTTCAGCTCTCACATCTCTTCAAAGCCTCTGAAGTTCCCATTCCATTTCAGTATTCAGGAAAGAAAATTAAGATTAATGTCCTCACCAACAAGCATCAATTTTACTAATAATAGAAAAAAATGAAACTTCAAGCAAAAATACAACCAAGAGAATGACAACTGTGGGTAAAACAAACAAACAAACTCAACAACTGAGTATCTCCAACACCTAATATCAGCAGGTCTTTTCCTACAGAAATGATACACTTTCAATTTATCAATAGGAGTTTTATTTGAATAGTTCTCTACAACTGCAAACTGAGACTGTTGTTTGTGTCTTGTAATTATGAAGAACAGAAGAATGTAGTTGAATTAATCTCTCTCCTTATGGTCTCATATAACCAGCTGCCCAGCTCTGTTTTCTGAGCTCATCCCCCACTTTCTAAAGTTACTTTACAAGTAAACACATCTGCTTCCTAACCTGTGCTTTGGGTGCAGAGGAATCCACCACTACTCTCTGTCCTACGCATACTTATTGCAATGGCACAGCTCACTCCCTTGTTCCATAAATAATTCACCAAATAAATGGATTTCTGGTAAGATACTGCCAAGTTGTATTTAATAGCCCCTAGTTGTTACCTACATTTTTCTCAAATTCTTGTGAATTTAACTATTCTTTAGCTGGGAGATTTCCCATATGACTGCATCAGTTAAAGTAAATGCCACATCAAATTAAATATCCAAACTTAGGAAGGATTTAATAAAGCTACTGATTGTTAACAGCTGCTTCCGTATAGCATGGAGGCTCCAAATGTATATTAACATATTACAGGGAATATATTAACAACAAAGGCTGTATGATTATGTTACTGCATAGATTACACAGGAATTAATGAAGTTTAAATATAATGGTAATGAAATTGGATTTTTTAAAGAAACAAGAAAACTCTGAAAGCAAATTATGAACAAGCTTTTCCATTTAGTCTGTCTGACAGTTCATATTCACAAGTTTACATTCATTATAATTCATAATTCAAAAGTTTGTTCTATTTGTAAGCTGGGACAGTGTATCAATAGGAGTAAGACGCTGCAATTTAGCTGTTAGTGGTGATTTCTTATCAAGCAAATATTTTTGTTTTTCTACATTAACAGTTTGCATACCAACTTCATCCTGGATCTCCTCAGCTACAGCAGGCACATTGTAGAGGAAGGAGAGAGACTGATTCATGCGCTCATATATCACACGTAGATGTGTCATAACCTAAAGAAATAAAAATATTTTAAGGAGGGGGAATACTAATACTATTATTAGTAGCTATTATCAAAAATTTTACAAATTCTTTTTTTTTTTTTTGCAAAGCAAGACTGTTTTTACTTGAAGTAGGAATAGTATGCTCCATGTGCTGAAATTGTCAAACGCACTGCGACATTCACCTCTCCTACACAAGTAGTGTGCTAGACATTCCTCCATAGCAAATACCTGAAACACCATGGGAATGAAATAACTTCAAGCAAGAATTTACATTTGCTGTGAGGGTACACAGACAACTATTGTAGCAGAAATTCACAGCCTCATTTACTCTCCAATAATGTGTACACTTGCCCAATACTGTAACCTTCTGCATGCCATTCAAGCCAAGTGAGGTGCAACTGATCGCTGGATCAAAATGTGTCAGCTAGTTGTTTTTTTGTTTTTTTTTCCTTTCTCCCTATTCTAATACTGCAAAAAGAAACATCTACTCTATGAAGAAAGACTGAATGCTCTTGTTAAAAGCATTTGAAAGCATTTCAAAAATATTTCCAACCAGAAGCATTATTGTGTTGTCACAGGTGATTCTAACTGTTGCCTTAGGTTGTGCCTCCATGCTGCTATGGGTAGAATTTCAGCATCGCACAATATTCCTCTCCAGGGTACTCAGCAAGTATCACCTCTCTACAACAGAAAGGAAAACAGAGGTGCATCTTGGAAGACATAGACTACTGACAAAGGCAATTTTAAGCCCAAACAGGAAAATAGGTTACATAGAGCAATTTCAGTGAAAAAATGTATGCTTCTGAACAATTTTGTTTTTCCATTGAAATAAAAACTCCCTGGTAGATCCTCTAGCTTACATTCCTTCAACCTTCTGACCTATTCAAGAAGCGTGGATGTTATGGAAACACACATACCTATGGCAATATACAAAACAGTAACTGTATTTTTTGTATCTAAATGTCACTTGCCATTCTTCATGTGTGCTGCCAAACAGCTTGTAGCCTGCAAAATTCCATTGGTTTTTGTGATTTAACAACCCAATGTTTTAGAAATTAAAGTAATGTGAGATGTAAAAGGACATGCTATCATATTTAAGAGAAAAGAAAACCAAGATCGCCGCAGAAGATGTTTAGAAGTGTGCATTTTTAATTCCAGCAATTTCAAGCTAGCGTGATCTCCACGTACAAGTCTGGCTGAAATAGCTGTTTTATAATTCTAATATGCAAATCATGCCATTCAATGAGGTATATGGTTTTGATTTGGCTTTTAGCAATGCCAATCAGTTCATAACTGTGTGGCTGGAACAGAGCTTCCTATTGCATCCTGCAGAGGGAACAGAGGCAGATTCTGCAGATTACAGCACATGCTTTTAGCAGCTTATCCATTTTGCCTACAGTTTTAATTGCTGTTTTGAAAGCCAACTATATCTTCTGTGTTTTTTTGCTTCCTCACCCTCCATGATTTACAAAGATAACATAAAAGCTGTTCCAAAACACACACATTGAGGACTGCAGTAACATTCAGCAGTTAAAATGCCACGAACTACCACGCATATTTTAAAAACTATGTTAAACTCAAGTGCATTGCAGTAATCACATTTATAGCCATTACAAGTACCTCTGCAATGACTACAAAAAGACTGGTTGCAGTCAGATGGCTGTACCACTTCTGGTTTTGCTGTTTCAGTTGAGTGAAGCATAACCATATGTGTTAGCTAAATCTATTACAAACATTTTCCTCAAGGTATTATTTACTGAAGCAGTAAGAAGGGCTCTGGGCATTACTGCTCTAGATGACTTCTTGGGAAGCACTCATGACTGGCTCACTGTTTTGACAGACAGAAAACCTGCTTTTCAGTTCTTCTCAAAAGATAAATTACACCCACACGACTACTACATCACTTTGTCTTGATCTTCTACAGGAAAACAATTTATTTTTTAATGCAGGTAAAACTGCCCACAGAAAGTAGTCAAATGTTTTTTGAAAAGTAAGTTGGCAGAAAACTCACAATGGTTATGAGAAATATGACCCCACTAACACTCAGTGGGGATTACCTGAGATCTAATTTGGGCAGCTTTCTTTGGGTCTACCATCCGGACGTGTTCAAAGTGTTTGAGAGTATGCTGTCTGTCTTTCTGCTCAGCACGCACATACTTCTTCAGCATGTTGAATACGTGACGAGGCTATAGGGAAGAAACAGGAAATAAATTAGATTTAAATTGAGAACAACACATGTTTTAGTTCCATACACTGAAGGTATGCCCCAAAACAGGAGCACAGAACAACTATTACGTTGTATGCTCAACTGAGATCGATATCTATTAACTATAGTTAAAACTGCAAAAGACTAAAACTGGTTTTATTAACCAGTATCAACTATCAAATAGAACGCATTCAGAATCAAATCAGTTAGTAAACTGCTCAGCACCCGCAGAGAAGATAATCAGAAAGCACTACTCTATCAAAGCTGAGGAGTAATCAAACAGATTTGACTGCAAAACTTTTTAAACAAATTCAAGACTGCTCTATCCTGTTAATACTGCTATGTGAGCACAAGAAACAAAGAGGAAAGGAATAGCTGAGGTACAGAGGGCACACATCTTCTCGAAGTACCCAACTTGGATATCAGATTAAATAATAAAAGAAAAAGTTTATGTATACATTTCAGGCAGTTTTACTTACTAAAAGCCATTAATTATGTGCCTCAAGGCATACAACTGAACATGAACAAAGAACTGCAGCTGGAGGGATATGAAAAATATACACAGACTGATGGTACAGCAGTGAAGACTGCAAAGAGGGGAAGTTTTTCCTACCACGAAACTAAGACATTCACTTTTAATTCAGTGCTTAGGGTAACGTTGGAAATCCAGTCCCCCTCACCAACACTGCTTGCGTGGTTGTGCTTGTGCATTTTTTCTGATGCTGCTGAATAGTGAGAAAAATGAAGTTGACATGGGTGAGAAGGAAGGGTATGGTGATCTTACTGTGCAGGAAATTAAAGAATGAGAAGGAGAAGGGAGCAGCCTCACTGGGTACTGGCACAGATCCAGAAGAACGGGTGGGGAAGCAAGAAAATAAGCATCAGAAGCTCTGTGCACAGCTTTCTGAAGCAGAAAGAACCGTGGGCGAAGCTGAAGCTTTAGGAAGACTTAGGTTCATGGTCAAATATAGCTACTAAACTACTTTAACATTTACACAAGATATGAACACTAAGCCACAGAGCTTGAAGAGTGAAGAATTTCTTTGCTTGAGAGAGGCAATAGATTTTAAGACGTCCAAAGAAACTAAAACAAAGGTTATATGCGGATCTTTCAGACAGAGAGATGTGAAACCATTCCCAACCAAAGGATTAAACTTAGTAGTTCCATGACAGAAAATTCATTTATGAAGAAAATAACTCCAAATCACCAAAAGTCAAACAGCCTGTGATGAAGTTGCAAGAAACTATGAACAAATGTTGAAAAGTAAGCAATCCCTACAACATTACTATAATGGCAAAACAAAATGAAATGCCAGCTGTGACAGTTTATAGGAATAAAGGCTAGAAGACCACTAAGGTTTAAAATAGTAATTTTCTGAAGACAGAAAATATTGTTCCCTTTCCTGACATTTCATCATTTGTTCCCCTGAAGCACATCGAGATAGCAGGTTTGTGTACATTAAAAAGAAATGGATTAATTTCTATTTCTTCAAGGAATACTCAAATTGAAGTGTCATGTCTAATGCCAGAAGGATATACATATGTCACTCTGAAAGTAATGCCTCCTATTTATTTCCATGGAAAGCACAGCAGATACAAAGTGCACAATAACACCATTTGACAGAGCAAATTGACAGCTAGAAAATACTATCTTTCAACACAGTCACCACCATTAGCTGTACATTTTCACTAGAGACTGCATGCTGTACTCACAAAAATCTGCACCAGTAGAGGCGACCCACTATCGCCATCACCACTGCCCCACTGCACTCACATCCACTGTTTGGTCTCCAGAAATGTACAGCAAGTGTCAATAAATGTCAATGGGTGCCATTTTTTCCTCATGGAGGAATTCAATGACACATCTTTGACACATCTCTGACTTCCATGTCAGACGCCATTGGGCCAGACTGCCCCTCTGCTGCCATCTGTCACATGGTGATGAAATGTAACAGAGTATTTGTAGGAAGGCTTAACTTCTACTGCCGTACCACCATCTGCCTCTGAAGTCATGGACCAACATAACATACTATAATGTGAGGCATTACTTTCATAAGACTACTCTTAAAATGGCTCTGCTTCCTCTTCCTAAAATAGCTATTAAATTTCCCAGATGCAACAGAGATCAGGTAAGACCTCCAACCTTCCCCACAACTTTGAAATGCTACTGGCTAAACACTTGAGGGCCTTTGCTGAAGGCTAACCTGCTAGGGCTGGTGCCAAGTAGTCACAGACCTCTGCAGGGCTTCGCACCCACCTGTGGTTACCATAAATAAGGACCAAATTTAACAGGCAGAAGTTATTTTTCTCCTCTACGCCTAGAATTGCAGATCTATTGCTTGCGATCTTTGAACAAATTTGTGGATTAGCAAAAATACGTCTAATCCCAAGTCCCATCTCCATACTGCATTACATCCACATTGAAGTGAACCACTTCTACTCAGAAATTACACTCGTGTATGTACTTTTTGCAGCAGGATTTGCCCCCAAACCTCTTGCATCAAGTGGTGGTATGAACTCTTGTAATGTGGTAGAGTGGAACAGCCACACTAAATGGTCTATCAGAGGAAAGGAATGGCTCCACGGGCTATCTCATAAAAAAATATCACACAGAATAACTAACCTGTATCAGCCACCAGGGGCTACCTAACCATCATGAAATAATGCTGTTATTTTCAGCTGTATTTGCTTTGTCAGCTTGTTTTTATCAGTTTTCCTCTAAAAGAGACCAGGATATTCCCAATGTGACTTCCATTATCTGCATGTTTTTAGTTACCTTAAATAAGTGACTAACATTTCTGGCAACTGCAATTGAGCTAGTAACCAGAATGATTGGTGACTTCCTGAGCAACAGGATCCAGCACCAAATTCAGAATGCATATCAGTTCACAGTATATCGTGCACATATTTATTATTCAGGCCAATGTAAAAAATAATATGAACACATCCAATAAGCACACATACAGTAATGTTGAGTGAAGTAGTGCAAAGGCTCCTGTTACATGCAGCTTTGAACTATTTCAAGCACATTTAGACATGTCATTTATGCCCTTTTTCCACACTTTTTAACTTTTTCCACACTTGCTTTTTATCCAACACTTAGCACAGCTGAACAGATGACCTGTCATTTTAGTTGTTTTGACTGTATTTTAGTTGTTAGACTCAAATCTTGTTAGTTTTGTAGCATGTGTCAAAGTATTAGCTTTTGTGTGTTGGCACCTGCATATATATTCAACCTATCTGGACCACTGTAGACAAATTCACAGACTACCTGTGCATCATTAAAAAGATATCTTTACCTAAAATTGTAGGGAGTATATCTGTACTCTAATTAGTAAAGCAATTCTTTTGTGGATACATAGAGGCAATCCTGACAACCTATTAAAAAGTTTCCAGCTGTACAAGACAAGCCTAAACAGAGCACAAATCACCAATGGCAACTTTTGCTACCCAGTGGTGAATCCCAACCCCACTGACTATTTAATCAGCATGAAATAAAGGTGCCTTTATTTCAGATAGAATCAGTTTAGAGACAAGATCACTGACATTCTTCTTTAACAATGAAATAATAATATTAATGTTGCAGTTTATCTCCAAATACACACCAATGGGATCTGCTGGCCAAGGATTGTCCTGTCCTTTACTATGGAAGGTGTTCCCAGTATCAACTACTGGAGAACATGGGCTCTCTTTCTACATCACCTTTTAAGGCATTTCAAAAGGCAAGAATTCTATGTAATAAATGCTTAAAAGCACTTCAGAATCCTTCTGGAGGAAATAAATTGACACACATAAGCATATGAAGACAATAATCATATTGTAACATGACTGAGATTGATAGTACTGGTTTATCAAACACAACAGAAGAACCCTACAGATGGCAGCCCTCCAGAAGCTGTTCAAACACAATTCTAAATGGTGAATATTTAGCAATTACATTCTCTGTTGGTCTTAGCAAGGATTTAGCTTTTGTTCTAGCCAGCAGAAAATGTTACTTACTATTTATCTATAAAACAATTAAAATCATTTACAACTTTCACGACTTCTTCTATACTCTCTCACTTCTAAGTTTTGGCTCTGCTAGTATTAGGATTTCCTTGAAACATAGATAAGGTAAGTTATTCACATCTGAAAATTTAGAGAACAAAAACCTAACTCTTTCTACAAGTCATTTACAAGGAAATGTAACCCACTGGTCTACTCCTAACCCCAACCTCACTAAATCATATATGTGGTCTAAAATGCCTGAGAACAGTTTCTAATTGGTAAAATATACAGGCATTTATTTTGTACATACACATATATGCATACACATATATGACCTCTACACAAAATCTAGCTTATCAGTTCAGATTTTAAGGGAGTGGTGAAAAAGTGCTATTTCATTGAGCTTGGAAAACAGAAACATCAAACTTATTTTGGATTGCTACAAATATAACCATTATATATAATATATATTATATAATATATATATTATATAATAAAAATTCAAAATACTTTCTGCAGAGAAACAACATGAAAACCATCCAAATGTAATTCTGCGTATTTAAAATACAACTTCCCATGTCTGTGTGCCACAGAAATTCTATGGGAAATTCTGAGCTGGCTTGTCATTTTGACCAAAATTCACTCTAAACCAGAAAGGAAAGATCCACAATGCTGTATTTTACCATTTCATCTTGCCTTTAGTGAAACATCAATCACCAGTCCTTTCTGATTACTGCTCTTGAAATGTGCAACAATTGTTTCTTTTCATTCCATTTTTAAGGATACCTTATATACTATATTAGGTATTTCTTTTACCTGCTACGTTATTGATTCATGGGCTGCATTTGATACTAGAAATGCAGTTCATTTTAGGAACATTCAAGGATGGCTGGCTAGGATGATGAAAGGACTTTTAATTCATGTGAAACCCCTATCCTACATTTTATGTCAAATAAAAGATGTCTTCTCATCATTCTCATCATGCTAGTTTATAAGAAAGTGTATTACCACACATAACAAATACATTGCCATTAGCAATCAAAACTTCCCTTTGCCTTCTCTCTCAAGGATTTTCCTGAGAAAGAACAAAGTGAAAACAATATTTGATTCCACCTCATTGTTTGCTTTTACAAGATTTAAATTTATATCAACTCTGACAAATTAAATTTTGTCTCTGCTCTTTTAAAACTCTGGATTTTAGTTATGATGAATCTGCCAAAGTTTTGCAGACCATAATATCCATCTGGAATTGCCTCTCTGACTTTAGTTGCTCATAAGAGAAATCCTACTGGGCAAGATGAGTTGTATGACTATGCCACATGCTCAAGTCCGCAGACTAGAGAAAAAAAAAGGAAGTGTGGTTTTATTCACTTAAAAGCCTCAGAATCTACTCTAAAACTTGAATTAAGCAACCATCTTTCTCAGTCTGACCTGGTTTAAAAGCTGAGCTCAAATCCATGCTGCCTATTTTATAAATACCACAAAACTCAGCATATGTGAGAAATTGTAACATGTTTAGGTGAGCAGGATGGAGAGTGGAGTATTAGAACTGGACTGATCTCTCCTATAGCATAGAAGGATTTTTATCAGATCAGCAGTTATACTTTTGCCTGCCTCCAACTGTGTATTTCCCCAGCAACCTTGCTGGACCCCAAAAAGGCTCTGAACTTCCAGAACACAGAAGCACTGAGTAAGGGCCCCTCTGCAGATCTTTCTTCCAAGTCCAAATAGCTGAACATGACTAGTTTCAGTCCACAGTAAGCTCTCATGATAGGAATAAACTCAAGGCACAAATGGTACCAGAAAGGACATTAAGGGAAACAAGAAAATATACAGGAAATAAATTCAAATGGGTTAATGTACAAGCTAGGGTGATCTTAATTATCCATGCTCTGAACAGCGGTAATTTGCATCTTAGTGAAACAGTTCTGAAGTGCAAGAGAAACATTTTAAACTGAGTTTAATTATTATATGCTCATTTTATTCTGTGCAAAATACAAGGAGGTTAATTAATTACTGATCATAGATTTCCTGTATGTTTCCTTGCTCTGAAACCCTTTATTTCACCACTGTGAACTTCATTTCTCTTCACCACACCTCCTCCCCCTGACTTCCCACAGAGAATGAGCCTCTGGTACCAACAAAGATTAAACAGGGAGACATAAATCCAAGTAAATTTGACATGCACACGAGAAAGGAAATATAAGCAAATTATAGAACCAAGTTGCTTGCAGAGACTGATGCATTTGAATTCTTCTATTTAACTTCCAAAATGAAGGGGAAAATCTCCAACTGTTTTAAAAACTAGAAGCATATTAGTTCCAACTGCCATTAATCCTCCTTTTCTGTACTGAGACTGTAAGTGGGATGAAACAATATGGCATTTTGACACTGGACACTGAACAGCTACACTCTATTTTCAAAGAAAACAGTATAGCAGCACAGTTAAGCTGCACTGGGAAGTAGAGATGAGGATAAAATTTAAGTTTCTGAAAACAACAGAACAAGCAAATAATGTTGCAAAAGACCTTGAAGTTATGTTATTTAATTTTTGTCATTCATTTCTGAAAGAGCTTCCTGACTCCCTTGCTGCTCAGAGTGGTGTCCTGACAAACTCCTGTGACACTGGCATGGACAGTGATTCATGTAACATCTGAAAAACTCCTGCAGAAGAGACAGGATATGTGAACAACATATCCAAGTGATTAAACAGCACATGAAAAATACTACATCCCCACCCACCAACACACATACATACTTCAATTTAAGAAAAAAAAACAAACAAAAACTCTTTTTTCAGCTTAAACTCTAATACTTTTCTAATTTTATTTAAGAGACCTTACCACTTTAAGTACAGACTTGTGCAAAGTAGTTGACATGACATACTTGTCTCAAACTGCAAAGATTTGACAGACAACTCAGTGGATAAGGAATCGGCTGCTCAGTGGATAAGGAATCACACTTGAAATGTTGTGACTTCATGTCCAAGTGCAAATTCTTGATGAGCAGTGTTCCTCAGGGGTCCATACTGGGACAGGTGCTGTTTAGCATCCTTGTCGGTGACAAGGACAGTGGGATTGAGTACACCCTCAACAAATTAGCAGACAACACCAAGCTGTATGATGTGGTTGACATGCTGGAGAGAAAGGATGCCATTCAGAGGGACCTTGACAAGCTTGAGAGGTGGGCCTGTGTGAACCTCATGAAGTTCAGTAAGGCCAGTAAGTGGAAGGTCCCGCAACTGGGCCAGAGTAACTCCGAGCACAAATACAGGCTGGGCAGAGAATGGACTGAAAGTAGCCCCAAGGAGAAGGACTTGGGGGCGCTGGTTGATGGAAAACTCAACACGAGCTGGAAATGTGCACAAGCAGTCCATAAAACCAACTGTATATCCTTGGCTGCATCTAAAGAAGCAAGTGAGGTGATTATCCCCTCCTGCTCTGCTCTCATGAGACCCCACCTAGAATACTGTGCTCAGCTCTGGAGACCCCAACACCAGAAGGACATGGATCTGTTGGAGATGTCCAAAGAAGCCCATGAGCATGATCAGAGGTCTGGAGCACCTCACCTATCAAGACAGGCTGAGAGACTTGAGGGTGTTCTGACTGGAGAAGAAAACAAAATAATTTTTCTGGGATAGTTTTCAGACAGAGTCACAATCACACAGGGCTCAACTTTACAGCAAGAACTGATTGCCTGAAGACACATGTAAAACTGCATCTGAGGTGAACTCGTCAAAGCCACAAAGCAGAAGAACAGGACCTGCAGCAATTCTGTGAACTCAACACATCTCACTTTCAGTTCTGAGTGGCAGATACCTATCTCCTAAAGAAAGCTGCACACCAGCCCATAACTTGCAAATGTGTCTGCTGGACACTGGAGTCCAAGCTCTTCACCTACACTTGTAACAGTCATAGATTACAACACACAGCATCTCACAGTCAGACCAAGTAACATCCTCCACCCAATTTAATACACATTTGCTTCATTTTCAACAAATCACTATGCTGTAAAATACAGACTAATTGTTCATACAGCTACTCTGTGAGAGACAGGCAACTCAAGATTACTCTTTTAATTCACAGTTTTGCACCGAGGTGGCGAAGAAGTTTGATGATGATAAAGAATTGTGATTATGATCATTTTTCCATGCTCACTGAATGAGTAGGTTTCTCTATGAAAGAAAATTCACTTAAAATATGTAATTTTACCAGGGTAGTCAATATTGATGTAATTTCCTATGAGACCAAATTTTGGAACTGGTGGATCCATTTTACTCTAATGATTCAAAAGGCTTTTAGTCACATAATGTTTTTTCCATCTAGGAAGCATTCAAGAGATGAGAGTTATGTAAAATATTTGACTATTTTCCCATAGGATTCGCAAAGATTCTCATTTTTAGAAGGCTATAGACTGGCTGTTTAAAGATTAAACAAAAACATCACAGATATAGTGTCTTTAATAATTCCATTCAAATCCACGTTCTGGATTTACTGTTTAGAGCACTAAGAGCCATAATATCATTTGAATTGCTAGTGGGGTATTTTCACACCATCCAACAATCCTCCCCAAATCCTTCACCAAACATTTGAACAGTTCAATATATGAAACAAGAACACAAGTACCCTCATCCTTAAGCTCCCTCTTGACCTAATGAAGTATCCTACTGCGTTCCACTCAGAATGACTGCATCATCATCCTTTATCAAGATCTGTAAACAGCTACAATTTCAGGCATTTTCATGTTATTTACCGAAGTATCTAAGTATCTGTATGTATGTATGTGTATATCTACCTACATGTACGTATGGAGTGTATTTGTGTGCAAACAATATGTCAAAACTTTAAATTTTCAAACTGATAGCTGAGTAGATACTGTGCAGTCAGTGCTTCATTGCTGGTCTTTATTTGGCATACATTCTTCTTCCCTGGGATGACTAAAGTGACCTTGACACAGCCAACAGAGATGGTGATATTGCACTTACTCTAGGTGGGACAGTCTGCAATGCTGTGATGTAGTTCTCCAGAGCAATGCGGCGACGGTCATTCAGCATGGCCTCCACCCGTGCCATGTGAGTCTCCACAAGCTGTTGCCTTTCATTTGCTGCTTCTTGTTCCAGAGATTCCACTTTCTCCTGGAAATGCTGAAAAAAACACTCATCACAACAGAAGCAGTGAAGACACCAACAGAGAACAATAGACATGAAAATCTGCTTGCAAATCACCAAAATGATTCCACATGTCAGTCTGGCTCCCAGAACTTCTGTGCTGAATGTCCCTCTTCTTGATTCCAGTAGGAACTGCTTCTGAACACCTGGCCACATTTTTTTTTAATCTGTCAAACATTCCTTACATGTTCAGCATAACCACCAGTGAATCCTTCACATGACCACTGTGACTGTGTTCAGTGTTAGGGAATTCAGTATAGAAAAGGATGGAGTTTGACAAGACTTTGTCTCCTGAAATCACAAAGGCTTTCCACGTATCAAAGTGACTTTACAAACAAATCTACATAGTGGAAAAAAAAACATTCAACCTGTACAGAGCCACTGTAATTCCTTATAAATTGGACACCAGGAAGAAAAATTGAACCCAGAGTCATTCCATTAAAGAAAAAGCTTGAGTGGATATAATGCAGAGAGAGCAAAGTTTGGGATTTAATATGCAACACAGTCTGGTTCTGAATGTTACTTTTTTATAGTTTTGCAGTGAAATCGTTCTAGCAGTACTGAATAATATCTAACACAGCCACAGTGGGTTTCAAGTAGTGTCTGGCTTGTCAGAATTTTTGAATTATAATATAATTTTGGATAAAAGATTTTTTGGCAGAGAGTTTCTTCCAGATTAAACTGATGGTGATTCCTTCTTTAAATCATATTTTCCATCTCTGCTTTGAGATTACATCCCATGGCTTACTAGTTTATCACAGCATAAATTCTGAAACAGGCTTATGGGAACTGATTTGTCAGAATCAAAATTCTCTCTTCTGCACTTTTGTTCCAGGGATTGGGTGCTAAGTACAGAGGCACCAGCAGCTTCTAACAGCTGGAAACAAGGATAGTAAGAGCAGAAAATAACATTAAATCTCCATGTAAATATGTTTTGAAATTACATCACCACTCACAACCACTGAATTTTAACTGCAGTCCCAGTTGATAAGGTTGCAGAAGTATTCTCTTTTACCTGAATAACAGCTTTCTTGTCAGCCTTTGGCAAGTTCTTTGCTTGGCGTTCTGCCTCCTCCCATTCTCTCATGACCTAACAAACAAAATAAAGAGTGTGAATTTCAAATTTTCTTCTCTCATCTTAAAACTCAGCAACTCCAAGCACTGTAGCTTGGACACAGTTATCTTTCTATATTCCTCCCCCTCCTTACATCGCTATAAAAAAGCAATTGCAACATTTAACAAAGGTAGAATCCTATTATTAATTTAAACAAAGACCAAATTTCAGTATTTGAACATCATGACAAGCTCTCATAACTTCACAGATGTTAATCAACCTTCAAGCAAAGGAAGTGGAATCTCTACAGGTGAACACACCAGATCATTTTCATCTCAGAGAAAAAGGAAAACGTTTCCACCTATAGTCAAAAAGAGTGAATTTCCACTCATTCTGTGTGACAATTTTGGGGGTATCAGAAAAATGTTTAGCTTTGGACTATATCATCTGCTTTCGAGTAGGACAGACGAAGACCTACAAGCAATTTGTGTCAGCCTGTTCAGAATTAGGTTCCAAATATTTCAAGAATTGAAATTCTTAAATATTACTCTTATCTAGCTTCTCATTACATGTGAAACATTCTCATGGTCTTTATCAGGCACCTTCCTCATTTCACGCCTAAAGAGCCATCTCTTTAGATCAAATATTTTTATGAAGCAATTGCTGTCATCAAATGCAGTGCACACAGATAAGTGGCTTGTTTAAGTGAAGATTTAGCACAATGTCAAAAGACAGAAGAAACAGAAGCAATTTCTCAAAGTGCACATTCCCTTCCCATCTTTACCTGAAAACACACTTTCATAGCATTTGTAATAGAAATTCTCAATGGGGATTTAAGAACAGCTCATAGTTAATACACATAACCAAAATTTTACAGAATAAATACCAAAGACAAGACAAAGTGCTGTGTCTCATGCTTGCAAGTTAAGCCTCAACAGAAGATTTTAATCCTTCTCCAACAAAACAGTAGAGAAGAACATGAAGCAAAAAGCCAATTTAGAGTGTCTTGATATATTCTGGAAAAAATGTACCAGTGTTTGGAGTGCTGATCTGTGTTAAGGGTACATTAGATATTCATCTCTTAATTATGCACTTAGGCTACACCGTTGTGGTGACCTAGAAATCTTAATTCAATCACAAACAGCATCTTTCTAGAGAACTGTTATATCACCGGTGCCAGGACATGACCCAGAACCCACAGCATTAATTCAAGTCATAAATTAAAATGATACCAATTAAAACTTGGGCATTGACTTAGACTAGCAAAGCTCAGACTTTCTTCTCCCACCCCTTCTTATATGCCTCCATATCTCGTCTGTTTAGCACTCTATTTCACTGTGAATGAGCATCAGTGGGTTTTCAGAATAACAGCTCCTTGCCATTTTACGCCTAAAATAATCCTGAAAAACATAAAGGCAAAGACACTCTGCTAATCCACATGATGAAAACAAGTCTTGTGGATAATGCAAGAAGGAGACCTTCGGCTAGAACAGGTCTCCCTGTCTATTTATTTCTTTAAATCTTTTAAAGCACTGAAGGTGGGATGATAAACTGACAGCCTATACAGCTAGCTGGAAGGAATATAAATTACTGGATTCAGCACCCAGTTCCAGTGCAAGAACAAATGGCTTGTGTAAAAAAGCACAGAACAACATGGCTGTTTTCAGAAATAATATTCAATTTAAAGATTACAGAAGTTCTGTTTTGAGTTTTGTTTTTGCAACTGGGAAGACTTAAACAGTTGAAAGCAGTGTGGGTGGGGAGGGAGTGTGTGGCTTTGTTCCAACTAACTAAACAGTTGCCCTACAGATATCTATGGGCAAATGCTACTACCAAGAGAAGACGTGGGCTCTTACTGAAGGCCGTACCTTTACAGAATTATGAATGATTAGCAAACGTACCACAGAGATGGGAAATCATCAAGCAGAAAGGAAAAAGAAAAATCATTCTCCAAATATGGCTGTGTAGAAGAAGCGCTGAACTTGTTCTATGTGCAGTTATAAACCTATCCTCTTTTACTGAAAGCATAGACCTATCAAAGCCATATAGATTTATAACTCTCCAAGGTTTGGCTGATTTTTACCAGGAAAATGACAGCTACTGGTTAAGATTTAAGAAGCAATCTGCTTTAAAGTCAAACTTCTTCAGGACTTGGGACTTACTGCCTGGTAGATTCCTTTAGAAATTGGACTGTAGAGGACAGCAAGAGGGAGAAAGGATGCAAGAAAAGTGTCATTCACTATTAAGAGAAATGCTAAATAGAAAATCTCATTACACTGAAAGCAGTAGAATTTATTCACATTTTTTACATTGGTGAACACAGAAGAATACAGCAATGAAAGAGTTTTGAACAGGCATTTGAGTTACACCAATCACAACAGCAGAGGTCCTTGACTCAAGGCTTGCTTAGCTTCTCAAAGCCATTACAATATGATGACTATGTTTGTCAAGTGCTTTTCTTGCACACTTAAGTCTTGACTCTTTTTCCGGTAATAACATCATCAGACCTCTTCAAAAAGCCTCGAATGTAACTGGGGGTGGGGTGGTATTTTGTTCTCGTAACTAAGCTGACAGTTTTAGAGAAGGTAAGAGTTCCCACGCAAAACAGCTGAGGCAGAGAGATCCAGGGAATATGGTGCCACTGGTACTGAAAGTCAGCAAATACCTCAACGATGAGCGAGCAAGCAGCACGCAATGATCCTTAGTGCTGTTGAACAGCCAGAGAACTCTGGTTACCCACGTCCTCTTACAAATCAACATTATCATCTACTATGGGTTTGCTGATGTGACTCTACCTGATAAACAAACAAAGGAGCTCCGATAACAATCTGGCACCCCTCCAAACACACTGACTGCAGTAATACTTGGTCATACCTTTAGTATGAAATAAGAAGTATACTTTATATTTAATAAAAATGTTTTACTCTCACTTACTAAGGGAGGCTTCTTCCAAAAATGCTTTAAAATGTAGGTACACTGTATACTGAGAGAGAAGCTGTAAAGTAAGCAGCCCATGATTAACTGAAGCCTGTATTTAACATGGGGAAAATACTTTCTGAGTTGTTTTTGGCCTTATCTTCTTCTCCCAGGAGTCTAGACACAGACAATGCATTTTCCTGTACATCTTTTGAAGACAAACGGGATCAAACACTTTGGTTTAGACCCACTTTGTGTTTCATTTTTAAAACTATCCTCTCAACACAGTAATAAAATCTTGAACCCAACACTAGGTTTTTGCTTTTACGTTCAGCCAGGTTGAGGACAGTAGTGTTTTCAGATGCCTGTCTTGGAACTGCAGTTCCAAGAAGCAAGACTATTCTCAGACACAAAGTATCATTAAGTTCCTATCTTAAGTACTAAGTACAGTATGATCCCCAAAACACTGTCAATACTTATACAATAGGAAGAATAAATGTAAGCCGCCAAGATGTCTCAAGATGTTTTGCTGAGGGAAAAAAAAAAAAAGTTTAAATATACTGCTCTCTTGAGTAAGATTCAATGTTTGGTTTCACCAGGCTATTTACCAGCAACTGCTTAAGTTAGGGAATTGTACTGAGTTAACGATCTGGAAAGAGGAAGAGAAGGATTGTATAAAATCAGGAAACAGCTAGGGTAGCCTGAGATAAATAAACATAACTTCCCCCTGTTATATATAAAAGAACAGCAAACATCTAAATGTTGCATGTGCTTGGTTGCCCTGTTTGCATGGGAATGTAGTTTTCCTGTTACTTTGGAAAATCAAGAAAAGTTAAAAATCATATGCTAATGTAATGTTCTTTACAATGCTGCCTAGAAAAGTTTATAAGCATTGTTCTCCTGGTGCGTGCAGACATAAAGGCAGAAAAACTTGGTGGTCTGAAGGCATGGACTCCTAAGAGCAAAAGGGATTTAAACTGCATGAACTAGAGGTGTATCAGGTCACTGTACAAAAAGAACATTTTCTAAGAGTTGATCATTTCCTGTCTTTCCATAGAAGAAAAATGGACTTTTCTGCTCCTTAGTTAGTACCCACTTCTCAGCTTTAAAATAAATGAACTTTGAACTACTATTTGAGTAAACAAAAAGGAATGAATATATTCAGTGGAGCTGGAAGGCAGAGTTAGTGAGTCTCATGATCTTTTTTTAATTTTAAAGAAAAATGTGACACAAAGGTTCAGGTAACTTATTCAGCATTATTTTTAATATAACAAGTAACAACTTCAAATTAACTTTTAATTAAGAAAATCCACGATTTTAAAATAAGTATAAAACCCAAGTTTTAAACAAATGGCCAGAGAAGACTGTTATGGGACACAGAGATATCACAGTTCCCACTGGAAACAAGACACGGACTGGTAAGCTTCTACCTACTTCTACCTGCTAAGAAGATCTTTTCTTCTTAGAACAATTAGTGGGAGAGCTTAGTTCAGTGCTGTACAGGATATTACAGTGGTAAAAACTAATTGTTAAAAACTTACGTGAACTTTCTTAAAAGCTCTGCAGGTGTTTTGCATACTTCAAGACATATAACTTTAAGCTGCCTGGGCATACTACAGATCAATTCTCTCTTTCTTGAGGTTCCTATTGTGCTGCTCTTTCCCAGATCTGATTTAGCTTGCTGAACTGTCCAGAGCTGTGTTTTTTTTGTTTTATTTTTTCAATAAGAGTGACATGGCAATGAGATGAGGGAGCTGACCTGCCTCACCCCACAGCTGTATGCTCATTAGTGTTGACAGCAAGGATGGCTGGAAACGTGCTAATGAGGGCAGAACACACGGCAGCACCAGCATGATCTTCCGTCAAACTCTTGAACCACAGCATTAATTTATAAACTTCCCCCAAATGCACATGGCTGAATGTGCAGAGCATTTACCCACAAGTTTTCTGCAGCTACAGTTCAGTAGCTTTCCCAGTTAGCTTTATTAGCCTCAAGCACTGACAGTGTTCTCTCCTATGTATTTCATTAGTTCTTCTGCACAAACCTTTCAGCTTTGTGGAAAATAAATACACAGTTTTAACAGAAATAATGCCCTTTATTACTCAGATCAGTCTTTACACTGCATATTTAATGTTAGAGGTAAACCTGAAAATAAGCAGAGAATTCAACGACTGTTTTGGGAAAAGCTGCCTTCCCTACTGACTGCTCTTCCATTTCAGGGCACTTGTCTTGACAGCATTCCTAAAAGGGCTTCTTCAGGAAAGGGAAGGGAATAAGTGGCTGCAGAGGACTAAATGTCTCAGCTGCAATGAGCTGCTGCCTTAGTGGGAGCACAGCTCATCTTTGTCCCATTAGCTGCTGCTCATCCGTCTCGCTTTCCTGCTGACCCACACTGCTGTTGAGTTTAGTCTCCAGCTGCACCCCTTCCTGCTACCAGCTCGGTTACAGGTCACCTCCACGAAATTGTTTAAACTTCCAAGGGAAAAATAATGACCAGAATTTTAACACTTTAACAAGCAGTAATTTGGATCAGTTTTCTCTTTGTAAGAAAGAGATGCCTTCTTCGTGCTATGATTCTTCCGAAGTGGAGGCTAGATGAAGAACACTTACGTTGCTACCTCATAAGCGTCATATCTACTGTATGGGGTCTCAAACAACGACTGCTTCATGTAAGATGCCCTGGCCTACTTACAAAAAGATACATATCTACAGTGCTAGTAGAGGGAGACTTTCTATGAGTCTCATTTCAGGCTTAGTCAAACTTTATAGTGAAAAGCTAAAGGATAATGTGTCAGTAATATATGGAAGCTGAAAATGCAACAGAGGGTAAAGTTATGAGGAAAAAATATACTGAAGTATCTATACGGTATACAAATCTCATCTGAACTGTACTATATTAATTTTTTTTAGTTGTTCCATCTTAAAAAAAGTACTTATATCACAGGCCGTCCTTTAAACCTTCTATAGTTTTTCTTCATTATTACTGAAGTAGAATATATATCACAATTTTTATTGCTATTTCTATTACAAACTCTATTTCTGAAAGAATAAATAGCTCATCTCCTAGTGTTCAATAAGATTAAAAACAGTACATAGTTTCAGGCTACACCAAACTCCCTGGTTTAAGGAAAATGAAAAGGATTGAGTCAGTTGGATTAGTTGAGATCAAAAGCACTGATTTTTCCTCTTTGCTTCGGCATTAGATGCACTGAGCACCTTGAGGCTCAAGAGCATTAGATAAATATATACAAGCTTAAGTTACCCGAGGGCATTGCCATCTATACACACACCTGGAAAATGAAGCTAATCACATGCAATCTAGCTTAGCCTCTTCAAAAGAAGGATGAGTAACAGTGGTCAAGTTCTTTCTTTAAAGATAGGAATAATATTACAAAACAAACATCTTCAACAAGATGAGATCAACCGTTAACAGATTTTATTTTTTTTTTTTTCCTTTTTACCAGCACAAATAACTGTAGCAGCTTAGGTTTACAACTGTAATTCAAGCACCAACCTTTGTCCTTGCCTACTAAATTCTTAGATGTATTCAGAAAGGCAGTAACTGGTAATATTTACAGCACTGCAGATGGGCAGGGCAGCTGGCAGAAGCCTTGAGAAACAGGAAAATGAAAACATCTTATGACTTAAGACAAAGCTCTCTACCATATTCATGGACAAAGAGATCTCCTCTTACCTGAGACATCCTTTCACGATGCTTAGCTTCAAGTCTCTCCTTGGCTTTCTGGAAATGAGCATGTTCATTTTCATCCCCGGGTGTCTCCAAGTATTTGTCAACAGCATCAGGAGTGCTAGCAGCTGTGGTAGGGACTGAGGTAGAATTTCGAGATAGGGAAGGGAGAGGGAAAAAAGGCAGAATTTCTACTTTAGTACAGATAAATTTGGTTGAACCAGGCAAGAAACATCTGTTCTAATTTCCATCAGAATAAAGCCATTAGCGTAACCTCACAGGAGAATAACAACAACGTGGTTTAGTCAGATATAGTACGTGCAGGAAATACATATAAATATGTAAAAAGATTTCCCTCCCATTATATAATCCAGGAGAAACTCTTCAGAATGAGCAAAGCAGTATCATTCAAGCAAGTTAGAAACCATTGCCAAAGGAAAGAATTACAAGGGAAAAGAAAGCCCAGTGTTGACTAACGTACATAAAACTGCAGAACGCCCTTTGCAGAATGGCACGCTGTGTATATTAGTTTATTTTTTGAAAGGCAAACTGTAACACACAAGTGCCAACGCAAATACATTTTAAAGCACCTCTGGACCTTAAGGCACCCTAATGAAATACTTCAAATCCTTCCCTTAATAACAGTTTGCCTCATAGGCATTTACTTTATTTGTAACAACTCTGACTAATAAAGCCTTTCACAGATGCTGGAAGTAATCAGAAAGCACGCATAAATAACTAGCCATTCCTGTCAGATAACTAGGCAGTACCTATCACACTGGTGCATTTAGGGTAATTCAAGCAACAATCCTTTAATTATGTAGTAACATCCATGACTCCTAGATTAATTAGTCTAGCATTTTTGTGCTATGGACATAATAGCAATTAAAAAAAACCAAATCCTTTAGTGATGACTGACCGTTTTGTTTCTACTACATTGCCCCTAAAGATCTTTATTTTATAATTAATCTCCCTGATCACAGTTTGTTCAACAACTGCTAACTTAGTTTAAAAAACTTAATAAAGAAATAAAGACTGTACACACAGCTGCACAGGATTTCACTACATTCCCATGACTACACATACAATAGGTTACTCACACAGATAATACATTCTACTGCAGAGACTGATACACGTAAGAAAAAAACACCAGAATTCTCTGGCCCCACCCTCCAACATTTCTCGAAGAGTTCAGCAGAAGCAAACTTTAATCTGAAGTTTAGGCTGAGCAATATCAACCAATATTTACACTGCCCAATATGTTGAAATATAAAGACACACTGGCTGACTTAATTTTTTTTTTTTTTTTTAACAGTTATAAGTACATGTCCCCCATTTGTTAGTCATAGAATCACAGAATGGCCTGGGTTGAAAAGGAAAACAATGATCACCCAGTTTCAACCCCCTGCTATGTGCAGGGCCACCAACCACCAGCCCAGGCTGCCCAGAGCCACATCCAGCCTGGCCTTGAATGCCTCCAGGGATGGAGCATCCACAGCCTCCTTGGGCAACCTGTTCCAGTGCATCACCATTCAGTGAAATATACCCTCAAATTTTAATAAAATCTTAAATTAATATACAACCTGCTCCTCAAATTTTCCATTAGATGTCTAAACTCAAATGCAAAACAAAAACAAACAAAACAATGACCAGAAAGCCTTTGGCCTTGATTGCATTTGGGATCTCATTGCACGTTCCATGTAAAACACACAGATGGGTTCAGGATGCTGTTGATGGGAATTGCACTGTGGATTTTATAAGTTACTAACTGGAAGTAATGAAAGGTTTGCTTGACTGAAAAAATCTACAAGGAATCCAATGGAGAAAATTACAGGCAGCAAAAATTATCCTTCCATCACATTCAGATGTTTCAAAAATATTTAATTGAAAGATATACGTTTCATAAACCTGTATATTACTAAGTATTGTAACAAACAGGAGCAAATAAGCTTCCTGACAAGCTATAAAAGTTAAAAAATAGAATACTACTCTTAGTATTTAGTGTCTCTTACAACTTCAGACAATTTAAATCCTATAATACCATTATAAAAGCAGAAAAGTTCTTTTGCTTTAAACTTTTCATGATAAGAACTTATCTTCAATGACCGATGAATATTTGCAGTATTAGAAACATACAATGTCAAGTGTCAAACTAAGGAAGAGTTAAAATGAGATTTTTAAATTAACTACAAGGCAGTCAGGTAAGAGTTCTGTAAATCTCATCTCCTCTGCCAGGTCTTTAATGTACAATGATCAGTGGAAGACAGCTATCAGTGCATATATTAATATGTAACCTCCTGTTAGCTATCTGTATTGTTCACTACTAGAAAAATCAGATCCATGAGCCTACTGTCCCCATGTGCACAAAAAGTCTAACTGGATTTTAAGACAAAAACTTTCAGTTAGTAAAGACTTCTAGAGCCATTAAAGTTGTGCACAAGTGTAGGAAGCGGTTTCTGCTGGGGTGCAGTGCTGCTGGCAGGAATGGCTCTAATCACCGGGGAAAGCAAATTCTAAAAACAACTCATCCAAAGCTTGAAAGGAGCGAAAACATTTCTGTAACAGTACAAAGTATTTTAAAATATCTTTCCTCTTTAATCTCTCATGCACCAAATTAATTTAATCTTCATTTTTTTCCTTGAGCTTTAGTTAAGTGTAATACATTTTAATTCCACTTAAAAAAATCGAAATAAAAGTTTACTTTGAACCAGGGAAAAATTTAAAAGCACTAAATTGCAAGGAACTACTATTTACTGGCACAGGCTAACCAAACACTCCTAGGAATGAGGTGGGCAACTTTAAAGCAACACTCTCCCATTACACCCATTGGAAGCCTGGGGGCATCTGCGAGAAATGCAATACCCTGTTGCAATGTTTGACTGACATTGCTGGGTTTGTCTTCTATTTCTCTCCAAACCAGCATAAAACTTAACATTCACAACACGGTTAGGCAAGCAAGGCAGCAAGTTCTGCAGTTACACCGGGCCTTGCATAGAAAATTTGCCCTTGCCTAAGCCATCCTCTGCAGGAAGCAGTAGCTTTTGGCACAGGGCAGAAATGGGGAGGAGCTCTAGCATGTTATTCTCCATCTTTTCCCATCTTTTATAATTCCCCACGCAGCTCCCACCTTAAGTCTGTACAAATGTGAATGGAAAGAAGTGATGATTCAAATAACTGTCCAATAAATTATGCAAATTTAACCTTTAATTTATTGAACAGGAAAAAAAGGTCACCAGAATTTGCAGTGAGATCAGTGAAGACAGTTGTACATTTAAGGTTTGATTATCAAAAGCTCCCCACCTGCACATGTGGCCTCTCCAGTGTAGATTTTCCAACGATACACAGGACACTTACCAAGGCAGGGTCAGAGGAATGGAAAATTCCAAAGGGTGAACAAAGAATTCAGATAGCAAAAGAGTTTTTTAATGTCTATACACAAATAAAACAACTGATGTAGAACTTTAGCTCAAAACTAGTCCAGGCCTGAAGTACAACAAAGGTCTAATTTCAGTTATGTTAAAGAGCTCCATCATTTACACTCATCCATGACTAAGGTGGATACCAGCTTGATTTAAAAAATCTTGAGAGAAGATTTCTAACAATAATTTTATCAGAATGAAGTAACTGAGGTATAATGGTTTGAAACAGTTTGAAGCAATTCTTTTATGAGTAGTTAGCTATCCACATAATCTGAAATCAGTAGCATTTTTTTTGACAAAATTATCAGTTCTTAAAAACAAATAACCCTACAAGATTTTGATCTCCATATCTACAAAACATGCAAATGTTTATGTGAGAACTTCTCCATCTGATACTAAAAAGCATATTAACTATAGTACGCTTAAAGGACTTGTGATTCCAACATAACAGTAACTGGAAGCCCATTGCCTCAAATGAAAAGAGAGATCCAAAAAACACTGGGCCTCCCTTCTTCTGCAATACAGCAGAAACATTTTAATGTCTTCATGGCTCTTGGCACAAAGTCTATCTTTTCCATTCCAACATGTTTGGGAGTTTTATTTCTATGGATGTATTGCATGTTTTCTCATAGTAAATTGGGAACATTTGGTCAGACAGCAGATATGTGTAAGAATTCCTTAAAAATCTGCAGCTCAGATCTTATTTCTGACCACATCTGCTTTTTGAAGGAGGCTTTGTTTTCTATGCATTGCTTGTTTTCTAATACAACTCATTTTAGTATATTGCTTGAAGACTGATCAACAACTGTTGATAGCTGTGGAAAAAATGCAGTATCAAATGAAATTTTCTTCAAATTTCGACTTGTCAATTCCCAAACAGATATATATTTTTTTTCAATTACACTTAAAAGTCCTAGCATTTGTAGAGACATGGGTTCAATAGTAAAGCTAAATTATGCTCTAAACACATTTTGCTATCTAACAATTACTAAATATTAAACTAAAAAAAACCTAGAAAAAATATCCTCCTCCAGATCCTATGTCCTATTTTGCATAAAGATAAACAATCCACATCAGTATTTCCAGTGAAATGAATGAGAGTCACTCACCATGCAGACAAAGTATAGGAGGTAGGTAGATGCCATCTTTCTGGATGAGTGTGGCTGTTGCACATAATATGGGAAGCTGTTTGTACTGAGAACATTACCTAACATTACACTACCTACATTCAGTGAATGCATTCGTTGCTTCTAATTTCCACATACATAACGGCCATATCAATGTTAATGAAGGATTAAGATCAAAGCTTTCAGTTGTTGACTGTGATCACATCTAATTATAGCACTTATGACAATCACAAGTGCTTGTGGTGTAAATTTAGCAAGAAGGTTTTCTTTTATTGCTACTGCTACCTTGTGAAATGAACAGCTTTACAAGATGGTATACCCATTCTTCTGTGAATAAGCTACTCCTGTTACAGAGCAGTAGTAAATCCAATGAATGGACTCTAAACAACAGTAAAAGAAAATGCTGATTACATTTTTATTACAAAGCAGGTAAGTTACTGGCTGCATGATATAAGACAAATGAAGACTGGAAAAGGCTTGTATGAGATGTAAGAAAATTATCATAATATATGCTGGGAAAAGGATATACGAGGATGAGTTTTGTGAAGGTATGCTTAATTAACATAATTTTATTACTTGGACAGAAAGTGCCAAACAAGTATGTTTTTCAGAACTGAGATCAATACTGTGGCACATAACACTAAGTGTATTTATATATGATACATAAATAACGATCTACTGCACTATAAATACGGACAATTGTTCTCACTCCAGAAATGACTGCAATCACATCTACAATGCCACCAAATACCTCAAAAACCTACTTTATAATGAACTGCAAGAGACACAGCTGTAACCCAAAGACTCAGAGGGGCCATTCTGAATTCTGGAAAAAGAGTTCCCGTATGCTTATATCAACCTTTTGAATATTCTCCATCATCAGTCTCCATAATTGTTCAGACTTTAAGACTGAGTTCTGAGGACCTGATCTTTCACCTTGCGACTTGCCAGCCCATCTTCCTGCTTACAAGCTAATGGCAGAACTGTGAACTGTGCTGATTATGCTCAGAGCCTGGCATTCCTGTCCTTCAGATCACTCAAGTCCTTTCTAATTTTCAGCAGAGATTACAATAATATGAATTCCCCCTAAGGTTTTCATTGATGTTAAGGTCCATCTTTTTCAACTGCGTATTTATTATTCATCCTGATCATATCATTCAACTGGGTTTTATTTATCCTGTACATTTATTTTCTCCTCAATGTGTTGACAATTATCTTTAAGATACCACAGAAGTCTTTGAAAGTAAAGCATTCTTCATAAAAACTGAGGAATTCTGACTGCAGTACTGGGGACTCAGAAGACATAAATAGGCTAAGAGACTAGACAAAAAGAAATATATATGCATCTTTTTACCAAAGTAAAAATTGCTCTGTGGTAGTTATAGTTAGGGATCATATTACAAAACCAGTAGAAGGATCAGCAGTTCTGGGGCTTTCCTTCTCAGAAAGTCTCTTAACTTCCAAAATTCTTTTAAATTAGATGAATATTCCTAAAGCAGACTAGAAAGTATATTGTTTAAAAATGTTTACTACTTTAACTGAAAGAGATTTCAGGCAGAGGTGACATGAAGAGAATTAACACACCAAGGAGAAGCCAATCCCATTCAGTGTTTCAGAGTGATGTGCCTTCCTTTCTTAATATATGGGTTTTCCCATTGTTTTTATTACCCATCAAGGCTAAAATCATGCTTAAAATTTAAGTTCCATTTTGAACTCTACACTGCAAAGACTGTTCCCTATCTTCCTTTGATGTGTTGTAATTTTATTTCATGGAATCACAGAATCCAAGATTGGAAAAGACCTCCAAGATCATCCAGTCAAACAATTCACCTGCCAATCAGTATTTCCCACTAAACCATGCCCCTCAGTACAATTTCTAAACATTTCTTGAACACCTCAACAGATGGTGACTTCACCACCTGCCTGGGGAGCCCATGCCAGTGCCTGAACACTCTTTCAAAGAAGTAACTTTTCCTAAAATCCAACCTGAATCTCCCCTGGTGCAACCTGAGGCCATTCCTATTGCTAGTTACACGGGACAAGAGGCTGACTCCCAACTCATCACAACCTCCTTTCAGGTGGTGGCAGAGAGCAGTAAGGCCTCCCCTGAGCCTCCCGTTCTCCAGACTGAACAACCCCAGTTACCTCAGCTGCTCCTCATACGACTTGTGCTGCAGACTTCTCATGAGCTTTGTTGCTCATCTCTAAACAAGCTCTTGGGCTTCCGTGTCTTTCTTGCAGTGAGGGGCAGTCCCTTGATGGCCTCACAGACATCTCTGCAACACTTTGCTCCATGATCCTTCTATTACAATTTGTAACCATGAATTTAAATATTTATCAGAAAAAAACATGTAATTCTTCACATTACATCAAATCAGACCACTGCCAGTAAATACAAAGGAATTCTCCCAGTAAATACAAAGGAATTCTCCCAAACACTCCTTTATGCCAAGGTTGTAACTAAGACAAAGCAAGCTGCACAGAGTATACACACACACACACACACACACACACAAAGATGAAGGAATGAAAAAAAAAAGAAAAAAAGAAAAAAAAAAAGACTGTGAGAAATGTGTTTAGGCACACTCTTTTCAATCCAAAGCTTTATTCCACTGCTTTTACAAAAGGTACTGGATCCACAAATGAACCAAGGGTGAAAAATAATTATAAGTTAATAAAGGTGAAGAGATGTGGTAACAGAAGTTATCCACTTCCATTCCCTAAAGATGATAGTTAAAATTTACAATTTAAACAGATAACTGAATTTATCCAGTTATAGCTCCTACACACTAAATGACAAATGTAAAACACTCACAATGAACTGCAAAAATATGTTTTTCTTAAGATTTCATCTACACTATTTGAAATTGGCCTCAACTTCATCAAGATGCATGATTCAGTTCTGTTTTCATACCAGAGAAAATAAAACCCAGCAGATACAGGCAATTCATGCTCAAGATGGCAGGAAAGGGACACATTTATGTGAAGTAATGTCCCATTTATTGCTAATTTGGGAAGCAGTAAGACAACTGAATACAAAGAGCCTTTATAACAAAGCAACAGGTCGTTGTAGAGTGACTGGCATAAGAGTAACTGTAGTAATTTTTTTTATTCATTCAAATAAAAGACTTTGTACTTATTAAGTGAGATACTTCCTTGCAATAGCACTACTTAGAATTTGAAGTGCTAGCACTAGACTTCTGTATTTTAAGTTATGCATACTATAGTGCTGTGACAAATTGGTATTACAGCCAGTTGCTGTGATGAATATTTTCCAGCACTAAGTGCATTGTCAAAAAGATGCATTCCTGGCACAAATTAACTTGCAAGCTCCACTGCTTTTATAGACATAGACCTGCCGACTATCCCATAAACCTCAAGAACAGTGAAAGGGCAGTGGCAGTTATTTCAGATGAATGTGCTACGCATATGGGTGGGTTGCTTTCTGTCTTAAGCCTCGTACCTGACCTCAAGCTCAAGTGTAGAAGAAGTTGTACAGATGAAACAAGCAAAAGTTTGATAAATTAAAGCATTAATTAAAGCATTAAAGCATTTAAAGCATTAATTTAAGATTAAAGCATTCTTCCTAGCTAACTCAGTATATTTTACTACTCTGCTTACCCAAACGTGCTGCAGCTCTCTAATGCCTTATCACTTATGATATGCTCTGGAAGTTGAAGCTGGCATGCAAGTTCAACTGGCAAAGTCTTTTACTTTCTGTTAATTGAAGAGATGTCAAGATCCTGAACAAGCAGTAAATAGATAAAGGAAATTACTGACAAAAGGAAATGATTGGAGTATCATCTCATAAGTCTTAGCTGATAAATGGTACAGATCATTATATAAACTACCTTGGAAAAGAAATTAAACTGGATGATGCAAAGTGACAGAGGTTGTGTATTTTTCCCTCACTTCAAAGCATGAACTGGAAACAGAAAGAACGCTGTCATCAATTATTAGGAAAAGACTGGTGCTAATCAGCCTGTAAGAAGAGCAGTAGGAGTAGATCCCACATATTATTCTTAATCTTGCACACAATATTTTAGTATATGTTTAAATAGCATGAAATTTCATGCACGTTATGAAATTGTAGCTTTTATTCTCTTCATATCTTTATCTTGAAACTCAATAAAGTATTTGACACTTACCAAAAGATTTAGCAAGTTGTCTATTTACTGTATTTAGCACAGAGGAGAAATACTGTTGTACCTAAATGCATACAAAAATATGTGATCACGCTGTAAGATATCAAGAATATAACAGTACATGTTAACATTTGAACTTATTACTACACTTCACAAGGAACATGGAAGAGGTAACTGATAGTACTGGAACCTAATCGTTTCCTATATTTTAAGCCACCAGATTTCAGTGCAATAATAAAAATCCCTGTTTAAATAAAAGATTATTTCAATTGTAAATCAAAGTTTTTAAAAACAAACAGTGCTACCGGAGTACAGCTTCCTTCAGCTGCAGTTGCAGAAAAAAATGAAAATACTGCAGCAAGATTTTCATCGCATTCTGAATTTATGGCTACAGAAGCTGGAAAAGAGCAGTATTGTGTGCAATAGCCGTTAAATTGAGGGTATTTAAGAGCTCCAAGTTTCACACATCTCCAAGTTAGGGCTGGAACATTAACACCATTTCAAAACAGTTTTTAAAAATATGTATTTCCTACAGCTTTAAGGATGTTTAACTAGCAGCTATTAAATAAACAAGTGAAAAAAATATCTTATAGTAAATTACTTTTCAGTATGACAATAATTTAATTCCTTCAGCAACAGCATTTCATCATCTTCTGCTTACTCTTGTCAATATATACCCATTTTGAGGTCATTATATTTGAGTTAACTATCTGATAGATTCTAATAAATTCAAAGAGGCCATTATGGCCAGGCACAAAGTAGAAGTTCGAGTCCTTAAACTGAATAGAAACTGGAGATAGTATCAAATATTAAAAATCAGAAGAGAGAGAGAGTGTGTGGTCTGGCAGCCTGAAGGAACTGGTAACAAGATATTTAAAGCCTTCTACTTCTAGAATAATTATATATCTATTCCAGTGTTGTGGGAGATAAATGTGAAAATTTGTCAGAAATAACTCCTACCCAACACACAAATTATTTTTCTCAGACCTCAGAGCATCGCCACAGTCACTGATAGCAGAGAAAGCCTAAGGCTTTGTATAACCTGACAAAATCACCTTTTCAGATCAAGGCTAAGAGACTTAAGATTTCCTAAAGTCTCTTCCTTAAGAGACTTTACAAAGCAGAAGAAATAAATTTTTTCAGAGACTGTGTTCAGATATTAGTATTCAGTAAACATATTTTCATTATTCACAGCGTGTATGTATTCCTGACAATTCAATCTCCTCAGTTTTTTGTTCAGTCCAATTGCAGTGCAATACAAGAAAATTAAACTCATATTACACCCTTTCATCCTTAAGCAACTATTTGAGAGAAACACAACCACTGCCCACTATTTCATACTACTCTCCATAAAGCCACAAAGCAAACTTCAAAGATAGATGCGCTTCAGTTTCCATTAACAAGCTGAGAAGGCTCATACAGGACACCAGTGAGCAACAAAAATGAGATCATTGGAGAGATGGAAATAAATGATGAAGCAAACAAAAAAGTACAAATGCAGACAGCTGAGGAAGGGAAAGGCATAAAGACCAAATAGAAAGATTAAGGCAAGGGTGACAGAGAAATACGAAGGACATTGGTGGCCTAGAGTCCTGTACTGAAAATCTTCAGTCCTGTTTGTTTTCTTTTCCTTTAATGGGCTTGGAGGTACCTGATCCAAGGCTTGCTATAGCCCATTAAAGTCAATCCATCACATTCAGCAACACTAAATTGATTTCAAAGACAAGATGCCACTAAAGCAGTGAAATGTATCATATTCAGGACCTGTAATATTTTAATTATTTATTTTCTTCCCGCAAAATGGTAAATAATGAGAAACAGCATGGTGATAGTGAAACAGCAGATGAAACCAAAATATTTTAGTAACAGAAATAAGAATTGCATCGATCAGGGTATGGAACACTTGGACCTTAGATGAAAATATAGGTACAAGAACATAACTACATAGCTTGGAAAACATACCCTGTAGAGTCAAAAGCTGCTTGAGAAAGTACTGAGGAAAATCAAGAACGAACCCTCGGTAAGATCTGTTTTAAAAGATAAGACCATCTAGATTTTTTCTCACTGCCAGTTGTGGCAATTAAACCAAGTTGCTCAAGTACTTACATTAACTGCATTTTTCAAACAGAGAAAATGACACAAACCAAAAATGGGATTCCCAAAGTAAACCAAGACACATACGTAATGAACACAAATGCTAGCATTACTGGCATTGTTTTATTGAATTGGACCTAGGAAAAAGTTTTCTGTGAGACAGAGAAGAGGAATCTTTTAAGCCCATCTGAATATCTTAACAAATATACTATAAACTAATATAGAAGTTGTTTCTTCATTGATTTCTGATGTTACATGCTATGGAAGAATTATTTAAAAGATCATTTATCCTCTCAAACAGCATGAGCCCAGGCTGTACATCCTTCACTGCCAAGAAGTGAAGACAAATCTCATTTCCAAGTCCAATTCAATCCGTAATACACTTTTTAAAGAACACAGACAAGGTCACTCCTTTGTAGCAGAATGATTTTCTGCAAAACGATTATGAGGTTCTTGGGAAATACATCTAAGCAGTCTCATCTCAATTTCATCCTAGAGTAAACTCTGCTACTTATTGGTAAAAATTTCCAGCGTTAGAATTCCACCTACAACCTGTATATGACAAGAAATGTCATCATATTAGCAATGCAACAAATCAAGAGTTTTCCTTTCAAATTTTACTATGTAAGAATAGCTCTCATGAAGTCTATTTTGTGATGCTACTGCTCTTTAGTCAGCAACATCTTTATCTGTATATAGTAAGTTCACAGCCATATGAATGCCAATGAAACTAAGATCTGAAGAGCTGGGTGAGCAACTGTAGCTCCATATGCAAGCTGCACTATGTAAGGAGGCCTCTGAGTCAGCATAGAACCTCACTGCAGGATTTGGACAAAGAAATGCATCCATATGGCTCAGCTTGAAGGGCAGGAATCTGAGGAATCAAAGCAAATCTATAAAAAAACTCAAAAGTGTAACAAAATGCAATCTTGAAAGAATCTAGATCTGCTACACGTCCTTATTTATGCTACGGTGCAGCTTTCTTCTATGTTTTTGAGTGATGCTGACAAAGGTGGTAATAATTCTTGATTCCAACAACGCAGATCAAAATACTTACCTTTTCCAACATGAACCAGTGCATGCAGCTTTTTGAAACTCTTCTACTGACCATAAAAGTGCACAGTATAAAGAGCCAATAGCTACTTTTTCTTCAATCCTACCTTTTTGGACATGAGGTATAAAGACTACTCCTAGGTATAAAACTAATCCTCCCAAAAACAAAACAAAAACAAAATTCTGGTCAAAGGAACTGGTACTGTCATAGAAACAAGAGTTGTCATTTCAGAGGCTCTACATTTGCATATTATTGTAGCCAACTCATTAAGTACTTAGAGCTCAGTGAGGGTAAATATTGTTCACTTTTATCATCCTTCACCTGCTAACTGGGAATAGTTCCAGATGCAAAGTAGCAAAAGCTTTGGTTTCTCAGCTATTTTCCATTTTTTTACCACGCTGTCTTTGAGTCTGCAATCATTTAGGCATGAGACTCACCTAACACATGCCTAAAAAAGTAACTATCCTTTACTAATTCTGTTGGTCATAACAATAAACATAGCCCCACCTCAGCTACCTAAAACTAAATATGCAAGAAGTCAACAGACCTATGGATACTGTTCAACACCTTTCTGATGATAGTGGTTTTTTTATGTCCCTAATCAGCTTGAGACAGCTATATTCAGTCTACTTTTCTGTCCTTGTTCCACATCTATAGACAACTGCCCATCAATATCACATTTTTCACCAGAGAAACATTCCTTCAAAAAGATTTTCTTCTTTACTACTACTGCCCTAAATTAACTCTCATTACAAAGTCCTAGTTTCTGTTGCCTGTCCCAGAGCTCACGATCAGAGAAAACCACGTTGTCCATTTCTGGAAATACTTTATGTAGGACAGAAACTTAACAGTTTAAAAATTACTTATTTTAGCAAATGTATTAGTCCTCATTCCAACATGCAGCATATTTTTCTTCTACACTCACTACATCATCTCCTGTTGCACAAGCTCATCAGTCCTGCTCACTGATTTAGTCCAGTGTGGAGCCCTCCATGGAGCTTTGCCTGAGTAGCTCTAAAAGACACCAAGATGAACCACAGCTGAGGACCAGAGTAGTGATCCTGCCTCCATGAGCACCCTTACTCCAGCTTCAATAAACCACAGCTCCTCTGTTTCACAAAACAAACACCACACCTTGCATACTTTCAAGTGCATTTTTAAAATTTCTTCTTATTTAAAACAAACCGTTCGGAAAATACTTTAAGAAAGCAGTCCTAATATGCTTCTTCTGTTCTTCTCCTCTCTGCGTGAAAAGGCCAAGCAGCGAAAAACGTAATCATCCTGTAACATTTCAGACAGAAATGGAGCTGTAGCTCTCCCAACAATACGTGCAGATGAGGTAAACAAAAACAGAGAGCACCAGGGGCTGCTGAAATGCAAGCTCCAGTACTCTGCTATGGGAAAACCATCCTTCCCAAACCAAAATCACAGTGCAAACATTCCTTCTTCATGAAAAGCAATCATTAAAATATATGGTGTGTTAAACAAAGTAAGTGGGAGGTTTATTTGCGTTTGTGTGCATCTTGGCCCCTGGGGAAACCTAAAAAACAAATCATTTCATCCCTTTTCCTTGCAAACGCACATTAAGTATTCAATTAAAAAAAAAAGAAAAAAAAAAAAAAAGAAAGAAAAATGTAAAAACAGAAAGAAAAAAATAAAAGACTTCTTCACTTCTTCCAAGGGTGGCAATAATTCTTCTGATATTCTGATGTGCTGATATTGCTTTGATGAAAAAGAAACATGAAAATACAGTGTGTAAATTAAGAGCCATTCTTAAACTTACCTGGGGCTTCCCTAAAGATTTTTCCCATACACACACTGCACATGCAAAAACAGGGACTCACAAAATGTTAGTAGGCGTTGACAGAAGATGAAGAAAAACTGAGTGAGAAGGTTTCATCTACAGAAGTGTTAGGCCTTTGGCCAGCTATGTGCAAGATTGTCTAGAGGGCAGAGAAGGTGCCTGCTACCAAGCTGGGTTAGCGAGAAGCTAACAAGCTCTAGAGATAAGATGGATAGACCGAGGGCGGCAGGAGCGGGATTAGTGTAAGCCCAGGCCCGCTCCCAAGCAGCAGGGCCAGTCGGAGAGAGGCAGCAAGGGGCTGGCAGTGCACTTACGGACGCTGCCGCAGACCGCCATGCAGTACTCCTCCGAGTCAAAGTTGTTCCGGTTGCCACCGCAGCCGCCGTAAAAGAAGGGCGCGCACTTTCCTTCGGCCACGTCAAAGTACCAGCGGGAGATCATTGCGCGGCAGGGACCGGTCTCAGCTTGTTCAGAGCACACCTCTAGTCACAGGAGACCCAGAGGAACCACATTTAGTATGAAAACAGCATTGCCTGTACTTCCATCTATTCAGCGTGCTGAGGTACACCTCAGCATCCCTGTGTGAGGATCAGGGTGTACCTAAGGGGCATCTGGGGGAAAAAGAAGCATGAACTGCTGGGCACTTCAATGCTTCTTCTCTAAAACCACACTGAGGTGATGCAGGCAAATTTTGAACAGTTGAGATTTGTGCTGCTGGGCCCACTTAGTACCAGGCCTGTCTAGGCTTCGCTGCTGCAAGAGTACGAGCTCCTTCCAGCCCAACGTATACCTCAGCCATATGCATGGAAGGATGCATCTGAGAGCATGTGAGTCAGTTTCTTCCTCGTGGCAATGCAACCCCCCAGACTCAGTTACTTAGCTAGGCAAATAAAATATATAAGAGTTATACCGGAAAAGAATTCCTCCTCAGACACCAATTTATATACAATCACCACTGAAGAAACCACCCCCTCTTGAAGCCTGCCTGGTATAGGGTTCGTAATTCGTATCTGGAGGGCTCTTATATGTAAAATTATTGCCACAGCTTTACTCCATCCATAGGAGTAAATCTCATCCCCAGTGAATATAGACAGAAAAAAAATAGACTTTAAGAAAAAAAGGTGTTTTTTTGGTTTTTTTTTTTCTTTGTGAGCCACCACAGTCATTGCCTATATTCTGCAATGCTTAAAAACCTGAGGGGAAAATCAAACCATTCAAATGAAAGGAAGACAAAGGAAATTCTGTCTGCAGTGTGGAATCTGGAGTAAGCATACAGCCATTTACCAGTAACGTTCCAAGCTGGGGGGGAAGCCCACAGCCCCCACGATCTTATCTTCCAACATACTATGTATGCATCATATCAAAACTGCACAACATCAAACAGCAATATATCCCTCATTTGCTTTCATCCCACACACTGCATCAGCACACAAACTAGCATGTTCACTAGAGGCATCTAAGTTCCCTGCATAAATATGAATTTCGTGGAAGGCAGATGCCTAAGGATTGAAAGGTAGAAAGAAATATCAGTGCATCACCTCTCAGATGCTGCCTACACAAAGTTCTGCTTGGCAGAGTCTGTCCTGACTAGTAACAGACACTGCAACCCTCCCTGGGAGAGCTGCTACCTACTGCATGGATTTCATATTCATTTGTCATCAGTAGCCAATGTCTGTCTGCACTTAAATATGTAACATAATTTTATTCATGGATTTATTTATAGATACATGAATTTATTTCTAGATATGCAAATATGGCAATATTATGAATCAATAATGAGGAGCTCTGAGAGAAACAGGTCCAGATACGCATTTGAAGCTGTACTACAAATGTTATGGTTATCAAGCCATTTTTAAGAAAAAAAGCAAAACAAATTAGTCAAGAATATTAATTACAATTAATTTTATACAACCGTAAGATTAACTATATACCACATTTAGTAAAGAAGTGATTCCTCAGATTCATTTTTGAATAACATCTTGCCCTTCCATCCAATTATAGAGTCAAACCTTCACACCATGATAACTTTGCACAGACTTGGAAGAGCTGCCATGTGTCAATTAAAAATGAATAGTGACTCATGACATGAAAGAGACAGGTATAATCAAGAGAATGTCTGCTGACAGGAAATGTCATTTCAAAAAGCAAAGATCTCAACAACTCAGCCTTTCTTTAGAAATGACTTAATTCAAGTTGACTGTGGACTGACCTCTACATACGCAATAAGCACCTTCTACTTTTATAGTTCAGCTATAAAGTGTGATTTATTTCACTTTGTACTGTTAAGTGTTATCAAGATGGGAATGGTTCATAGATTTAGCTTGAAATTTTCTATGTATACTGCTCTCAGAAATAGAAACAGTGATTTTGTGCATGTACAAATAATGTGCAAAAGTGAAGGTAACCATCCATCAAATAACCAATGCCAGTGATAACAAGGACTTAACTCTCTGGAATATGAAGTCAGTCATATGTGTGTTACACGTGACAATAAACTTGGACAAGCATTCCGGCAAGCACAGGGTAAGTGCATTAAGAAGAGTAAGACAGAAGCCCAGTGCTGTGGCCAGGGACTTGCCCTTGGCACATCCTTCCATCCAGCCCTCACAGGCAATCAGATTGCTTTTGCTGAGACCTAAATGGAAATTACTTCACCACAGAGAGAGACAGTGTGCTGTGCAAACAGTTTATGGCCTACGTGAAGATAAACAGGAGAAGTAAACTGTTTCATGACTGCCCTAATTGAGGGAATCGTGTTGCTGTGTGTAGGCAACTGTCACTGCTGTCATTCCTTCCCCAGTTGTGTCACCACCTTCCCTCTGCAGAGGGTTCAGAGCAGCATTCCTTAACCCCTGCTTCAGAAGAGTGCATTTTCAAGCCACCTTCAGTGCTTGAGAAATGGTCCTGATTGCTCCTGTTGTTGGTACAGATGCTCCTTCCATGCCTCTCCATACCCCTAATCACTTGTGCTCAATTTAAAGAAGCCACATTTAATCTTCAGCAGTACTGCCCTAACTGAGAAGATGGGGCAATGAAGCACGAACCTCAAGAGGCCTTCTTGGGCTAAGAAAAAATTACTGCCATCCATATCCTGTTTCCCTTCCATCCACTGGAACTAAGTGTAGCAATTAAGGCCTATGATGTATGAGCTACGGTATTTTCACAGATATTAGCAGCAAGGCAGCATACACTGCTAAATGATTCATCAAAAAATTAAAAGCTGTCTTTGCTTCATATACTAATTTTGTTGCTGAAAACTGATTAATGATAAGATACATTCTGCCACTGTATAATTCTATTTTACTTGTTATCACAATTTTTTAAAATCAAGAACACAACTGTGAGCTTTGCTTTGTTTAACTGGTTCATTCTTCCCTTCCAAAGATGCATTTTTTGCCTTTGGCTCCATGAAATCAAACACAAATGAAAGAGGACAAGCCTTTGGCACAATTCAGGCTCATAACTGGTCTACACTCTAATTTTGCTTACAGTTTTCACAGCTTCCTGCTGCAACATTAAAATTTCTCTCACCTTCCCTGTGTCCTGTACCAACGATTACAATTGCCAATTTCTTCCCTCCAAAACATTAGATTTTAAGTTATTTTTGAGATAAGCAGATGAGAATAATTCAATTTTCCTCATCAGGAGCTTCTTACATTTATTCCAGCTTTCCAATGCAAAATTGGCTGTTTCAACATGAACACTGTTATTTTTCCCTAGAAATGGATAGGCTTCAGCATCCAAGGGGAAAGAAAAAACATTTCTCAGGTTTGTGGGCATTAATTTATAGTGGCTTCATGTGAAGAACACCCATAACACTCACTCTAAAGTGCTGGTAGTAAAGCTAATTAAAATGTATGTACATTCTACATACTTTTGGTGATCAATTTCTAAAAAGGAAAATAAAAAGTATGCTTCCGACATCTTAGAATTTTTTATTGCCATGTCAATTGTTTGTTTGCTCCCTAAGAAAAACTGATTTAAATAAAAATCAAATAATTGCTTTATTTCAAAATCTCACTTGCAGGCCTGTTGTTTTTTTTTTTTTTTCTTTTACTGCATGAGACTAACACTTCTCTGTGAACACCAACATTTTCATTGGAAGAATATGTAATACAACTTAAGATTGTAATAGGAAAAATAAAGCAAAAATAAAGCAAAACAAAACAACAACAAAAAAACCATATTTACGTACTTCTTTCACTGCAATCATTAAGATTCCTTGGTATTCAGGATCTGAGTTTCTATATGATATTTAAGAGAGCTAAGAAAACTTAAGAGATCTAAGAGAACTGAGTGATCTAAGAACTAAGCTCATTTAAATGCTGGTAGTCTATTCCAAATCTTAAACAGGAAATTAAATTTAAGTAATTTAAGGGAAAAAAAGGACAAACAGGAGGATTTAGTAACTTAGACATGTCTTGGAAGCTGGGTCCTATATTTAGTTTACCTTCTGAAAATCTTCTACCTTGATGCTGCATAGGAAAGCTTGCAAAATATAACACATTCCTTAATTTAGCCACAGAATTGGAAAATATGAAGACTTTATAACCTTTTCAATATTATCTGCCCTTCAAGTTTAACATTAATAATGGCAAGTACATACAACTAAATCACGCTGATGGCGTTAACCACCTCACTAGCACTGGTTATAGATTTGCTTTGTCCATGTTAGTATCTGTTCAAACTGTGCTTCATACCCACACAGACAAGTGATTCACTTAGCTGCTTGAGTAAAAGGGACCAAAGTTTTATATTTTACATTTTACTACTAAAAAACAACGTAATCAATTAATGCATGAGAGAATAAAGGAATAAATCACTCAAGTACATATGATGAAGTATGTGCTCCCCTTTACTACATGCTAGTACATAATAAGTGGAGTAGTTTCGGATTCCATGTCCAGGAACCGAGAGCTATAGCTGGAAGACATCAATACACATGTATCTCTATTAGTCTCAGTTTCTTTAATTAGCTGAGAAAAATTAGACAAGTTAAAGAATAAATGTGCACTGTTTTTCTTAGACTCTTTTTGTTCCAAAATGGAATGATACTGTTTTGTTCAATGAATTAATCAAAGGGAATATTTAAAGATAATTTCACTGAGACAAAGCCTCCTCGTGCTGAATATATACTTAGAAAAGACAGCCAAATTTTAGTTTGAGTATTCAAAGACAAAAGCTAATTTCATAGGAGGATTTTGGAATTAGGATGAGACAGCTGGGAAGCTGGCACATGCTCTAGTAACAAAGTTGGTGTGTTAGTTACACAACCACTAAAGTGCTTTCTATAGATAAAATTAAAAGAAAAAGCAAAATTAAGAGTTCCAAAAGCAAACCTGGAAAATAGCCCTTCTTAAATTGAAGACTGTACTTCCCACCCCAAGCCATTAAAGACTGGATTTTTCTCTCTAATGTTTATTCTTAATCTACCAAAGGGGAATATTTGATATATGAAAAAAAAAAAAAATAAAAATAAAAATAGATATGCACTTGGCTAGAACATAATGCCTCACAATTTTCGTGTGGAACTAATACATGAAAATAGATTTTCTTTTTATTTGTGTAAAACAATTACACTTTTGAACCAAGATGCTAAGTAGTTAGTCTTGATGGCCAGAACCCAAACAAAAACTCCAGTTTGTTTTTAAGTGTAGGTCAATAAAATGTCATGAATTTATCTATATTTTTCAAAAAAGATAGTTGCCACAAAAACAACATAATTACGTGAACATAGCAGGACGTGAAGAATCTGAGGATTAGCTCAAAAGCACATTCCAGTCTTTTTACATAGCAGAGCAAAATACTAAACTTAAATCTGCATCAATATAGTAAAATGACATTCCATCAAGGGAAGCAGGCACCTGGAGGATTTCCTCTACCTGGAGAATATAATTCAAGCAAAATCTCATCCAATCTTCTCACCTTACATAAGGCAAGACTTACTGTGTTTACTATTTACCACATTCGTCCTTGACCCAAAATATTAATAATATATTGCTTTTCCATCAACAAGACTAGTAAATCATAAAAAAGATTTCTCCAAAATTGCAATATATTTTGAAGTATTATGTTGCAGTGGTATAGCGGTGCTTTAAATTATAACACCTAACCAAAAGCTATCAGTTACTTTAATGCAAATCCATTAGGCTAATTTTATCAGATCCTGCTCAGATGTTACAGTAGATTATCATTCTTAATGAATATCTCATAATAAAACGCAGCAGAGTTAAATTAATGTGTGCTATTTGGATTGCAATGTGCGAGTGTTTTTTAATATGGAATACAACCACACATTATCATTTTCCAAATAAAGCATACTGCACAGCCTTGAAGGAAATGAAAAACAGGAAAGTATTAATTTAAAGGCAAGTTAATAACATTTCAAATCTGGTTAATGCTATTAAAATTTTTAATATTATCCCCAAATTTACAGCTAATGGGTCTAGTCACCAGGGTTAACCTCCCTTCCCTTTAAAATGCTGTCAATAAATAGATTTCAAGTCTTTTAAACACATAAATCTGCGGGAGCAGGGGGGGAAGAGAGAAGTATGATAGAAATATACTAGATCAATAAAGGTAGAAGCTATGACACAAATATCAGGCTAGTTTTCTCTTGCTAGGAAGCCAGCATTCGATCTCCTGCTTGCAACTTCAGATTGCAAACATAGTAAAAATACCACATCAAGCATCAGTGATAAAACTGTTTTCTAACTGTTTAAAAAAATTCAGTAGAATTAGAGAATGCCAAACTGATTGCTAAAGGGCAGCACTATATATTAGAGTAGGCAGGTCAAGTTTATGCCGAATCTTCCACATTTGCTAATAGGTATGCAAAGAAGCTGCCAAATGTTTTTGCAGACTGCTGCACTGACCCCACTGCCTTCCTTTAAATAAGACCTGACTGACTGCTATGCTGACAGGAAGTATCACATCCAAACTGTTTATTCTTTGTTGTAAGCCAAGAGAGACTGATTTTTTGTATCACCTACTATGCTGAAGGTGAGCAGGAAAAAAAAATCACAAACAATTTCATGTGATGGAAGAGCAGAGCAACTGCTTATTCAGTCACACACTGTAAGAATTACCTGGAGCCTGGATGGCTCAGGAACAGCTCCACAAAATCTGCTATGCAGCCAGGACAGCAGCAGAATGCTCTGTTGCTTACATCTGGCCACCAGAAAAAGACACCTCCCTCACTCCGTATAGAATCACAGAATCATAGAATTGATCAGGTTGGAAAAGACCTTAAAGATCATTGACTTGATCAGACATTAATTTATGGTTTTAGAACAGTTAGTCTTTGTTGATGTCAGGTTGAAAAGCAAATCCTCTAAAATGGGACCAACTGACACATTGTGCTCCTTAATGCTATGACATAGTACTAGCCACAGCTTCATAAACTCTACATAAAACTAGCTGTAAAGTGTCTATGAAGTGCATCCTAGGACACATGAATGGTGGATGTTTACCGCAGAAGTTTCTGCATGGACCTGCTGGCAGCATCAGGAGGACATGGAGCCCTAAGGGGAGTGTTCTCTCAAGCACAGCAAGAGAAGTAGGAGTAAGGACTAAGATGATAAATTCTGTGAGACATAAACAAGCATTCTGCATGGTGCAGCTCAGTTGGATGCACTGAGAGCCAGCCTCAGCACTCTCCATGCCACAGGAAGGCTGGAGGTCAGAAGGGCTGGGACAGAGCTATGCAGGGAATTTATATTGGTAACAGACAGCCCTCACCTCATCTGCAGCAGCAGGTATTTTTCAGTCACCGTGGTGCAAAATTTTAGACTTGGGAGAAAGAGGACAATAGCTTTTCATTGTAGTCAGCAAGCATGTACATTTCTAAGGGATTTTTAAAAGGTAGCTTCAATAGTTTGCCTCTTCTTTTTTGTATTTTACATTCATATTATTACATATTATTTTCCTGAAGGCTAAACATCTTAACCTCTTTGAAATGCCAGTCTCAGTAAAGAAACGAACTCTACCTAATTTGTCCTCATTTCCACTCATCCAAAATCCCATTAAAATGAAGTGTTCTTTCCCTCCCCCTTCCCCCCTTCTCCTCAATATTCATTTTCCACTCAGAACAGGGCACTTTATTCCCAGGTGGTGAAAGCTCACATATGGAAATGTATTTAATTGGTTTAAAGATTTAAATATAATCTCTTCCCACTTCATTCTCACTGAACTGGCTCTCCAATAATTGAGCAAAACACTCAACAGACAGTTATATAAGACAAAAAGACACAAGTCAGCTTCTCCAGTCTTAGAAAAAAATTTTTGCAAATCATTTTACTAAAGCATTAACATTTTTGATGAGAGAGCTTACCTACACAGACACTGAATAGAAAAACTAAATGAAGAAAGTCTCCCTTTTGCAAGGCATTTTTCTTTGGCACTCTTCTATCACATGCGTATGTGAGAAATCACAGCCAGGAGCCCTCTGCTCCCTCTTTCCTTACCTGTTCTGTCAAGCACACTACCACGGATTACTGCCTTGTCTCATTTTGCCTTCGCTTCCTGCAAGCCCCAAATTCTCTCTTTTTTAATTTCATCTTCTGCCATCATCTCCAGCCCTTACTGGTAGAGCTGTAAGTGCTGCAAAAAATCACTATCTATTTTACAGACTGTTCTTATAAAAACAGTAACATAAGAACAACTCATTTAAATACATATTATAGGAGAAGTGTGGCCTTTAAAAAATATTGTGCTGCTTTGCCTATTGACTAGGGTAAAATGTGCAAGTTCCTGCTTCGAACTGACACGCTATTCTGAAACAAATGCAAAACATCCCATACACAACTTTTCTGTGTTAATTGCTACACATGGCAGTCAAGTTATTGAATGTTACCTCAACTGAAAAAAAACAACAGAAGCACTTCTTCAGTTACTATTCAAACCATACACAACGACCAAACACTTCCAAAGAATACTTGTAATGGAGAAGGGGGAGGGATTAAACTTGCAAATTACAGAAGACGAAACATAACGATGCAGCAGCTTAGAGCATTTTGCTATTTGGAACATTTCTTGTCATAAAGATCACATTTACAAAGCAGTAGGAACAGTTTTTCAGCCACAAACTAACTGTCCATGAATTTACCTCTGACAACTTCTTCCACGGACTCTGTAGTTGTGGTAGTAGTGGTTGCGATACTGGTAGTTCTTTCTGTTGCTTCCTCATACTCTTCCTCTGTCTCTTCAATTTCATCACCATCATCATCGTCATCATCATCAGCATCTTCATCTTCCACAACAGTTAGCTCCTCATCTTCCTCTGGTTGTTCTTCTACTACCTTATCATCGCTAAACAAAGAAAATTATTATGATGAGTCAGCAATAATGATTCCAAAGTGCTAAGTGAGACATTTTATATGTCTACACTGTAAGGACAGGAAGATGTTTCCCCATCTCCCTCATCCAGCTTTAAATAAAACAACCTAGATAGTCAGGGACTCCAAAATGTATCAGCGAATAAGAAATCAGAGGGGAAAAAAAAGCAATGTTATGAGAAAACTTGCAGGATATCAGACTGGAACTCCTTTTTGTACACAGGGATAGAAAAGAGAATTCTCATCAGCAATGCTGTATTTTGACAGCTGAATAACACTCCAAATACGCTTGCTTCACTCTGCCATCAACAAATCAATTTGTAGTTTGAAAAAAGCCCAAATTAGCCCAAAATGCACTCAGTTCATACACAGATGAAAGCAGAGTTCCTCAGGATTTTCTCACCCAGGAGACACCTAATTCAAAGACATCCTGTGGACTACTTTGCCTGTCATCCTCAGAGGACAGCTCAGCATCAAACCAAGCATCCAGCTGACCTGTAATTGTCTACAAATGACTGTTTCATTCTGTTGTAACAACAGTATTCTGCGAATAGAAAAGCCACTATTAAGGGAGTTGTGGACAAAGCAGTGTCCACAAGGTTTAGTGAAAAGACATTGTCCAAATTTTTTGTGGGAGAGAGGGGATAGCTGACACACTGCTGCAATTCATTCTTCAGCTGACTGTTGCTAGCTCTTCTCTCTGTCGCTTTATATTCTTTAGGCACTTCAAAGCATGCAATGGACACAGCAGCAATACTAAGGACCTAATTATCCAGAAAGAGAGAAGAGCCTTCCAGTTTTGGCCCTCTGTAGAAAAGCTGCATTGACCAAATTCTGAAGTCTGCAGGATTTTCCTGATAAGGCCACTCCCTGAGCCAGTAGGTGTGGCTGCTCAGCATGGCAAGCTCAGCTAAGCTACACTGCAAGGCATATGGTACTAAGCTGCCATGTACTGGATGGGGCCGTGGGCAACCTGAGCTGGTGGCTGGCAACCTGCCCACAGCAGGAAAGTTGGAATTAGGTGATCTCTGGGGTCCCTTCCAACCCAATCCACGATTGTGTGAATTGTAAGCACATCCCTGAGCTCATGAAGAAACCTCAAATTACTGGGCTAGATCTCATTATATAACACAGGATCCTAAATGGCAATTTGTGCAGCTACATAAAATTCTCAGGAGTTCAGTGAGCTTTCAGCAAGAAGGAATACTGCAGTCAGTTACCAAAAATGTTTGGTGGCTTAATGCGTCAAGAAGATTAGGATAGCTCATAATTCTGAATTATATACAGGCAATAGGCCAAAATACACACACTTACTGACTGCCATTGCTGTCTTTGGAAGATTTCCTAACCCAGTACCAGCTGTAGGAAAGTCTCACATTTGTTAATCTGTCCTCTTCTTGAAATTCACTGCTAATGAGTAAATTATCCTTAAATATTCAAACACGCAGCGACTTTTTGTCAGCATTATATGAGGAGGTTTTGCATCATTTTTTTCATGGCATCACATATGCTTGAACAGTCTTTTATTTGACGTTAAGACCTTGCCTCTTTCACTTCATTTTGAAGACTAAGACTGTAACGTTTCACTTTACAATATGTTGTCTAGTACAGCTTTGAGAGTAAACTCAGAGCAAAAAAGAGCATAGAATGGTCTTTTAAAAAGTGTTGGGAAGAAATTAGGAAACAGTGAAAAGAATCTTGTATGCGACAAGCATGGTTACTAGGAATAAGTTAAGACTTCATACAAACAAGGATGCATTCTCTGTTTCTCACCTCCAAAATAACTGGCCTTTCAAAACACAGGAAAGGATTAAATAATACAGCCTTCCACTGAGTGAAGCCTAGGCAGGTTACAAAAATGGGAATAGTAAAACTAAATTGCAGAAGAGTTTGAAAAAGTGATTACCTGTTTCTGTTTACTTGGGAAAGACTGAAAAAGGGACAAAATCACCAGGTTCTTCTCTTAGTTTCTTCATTTCAAAGAACTAAATTAGAAATTCCAGCATTTCTATATGTGGTCTTCCTCTGGCATTCCAAGTTCAGTATCTCCAAAATTACCATCTTCGTTCTTAGTAAATCCTTTCTGAGCAACAGAATTCTTCTGTTCCCATTTCAAAACATTAAACCTTTTTAGGAGCATGAAATAATTGCTACACATACACCGTAACCTTTGAATAGCCAAAGGGAGATGAATTTTAAGTTCTAATATCTGTTTTTGATCTCCAAGCTAAGGAGCTTCTAGTCTTGGCTACCTGCAGACATTCAAGCTAGATGTGCTGAGTATAAGGCACCCAGATTTTGATCTAGAGCATCAGACAGACTAAGCCTTACAACTTCACAGAAAGCTACTATCTCTTTCTTTCTCTTTCTGTCACTCTCACCTGAGCTAAAAATACAGGAACAAACACAATGCACTTTTAAGCAAGTGCCATTGCTTTTCATTTTCCTTTCACATAAATGATTACTCTCAGATACTGGCAAGTTCATGAAGTTAAAAAAAAAAAATTAAAAATAAATAAATAAATGAAAATAGGAAAGTCAAGTAGTCACATGGAAAGCTACTTCAAAAATAATTTGTATGCATGCATCCAATAACCATCTGTTTTTAGCTACACAAAAGCAATTAACTCAGCTATGTCAGTCTCCAGCATTCTACTGGAAACTCTCAGCACCAAGGCCAAGCTTTTTGTGTTAAAGGGGGAGGGGGGGGGTGATGGAGGCAGGATATAAGGAGATAATTCTCTATATGTACCAGTTGCTTCTGCTCATCATCACAGTAGTCCCTGGATTCCTCTCTAGCAATTTATCAGAAGGAAATAACTACAGGTTGCCCCAACCTGCATCCCCTTTATGACTTGCTCCTTGCTGCAAGAACTGTACATCAAAGAAGGTTGCTTTTGTGTGTGTGTGTGTGTTTGTTTTTTTAAAGCAGAAATAATGGAAGATTACAACAGTCAAAGCTGATAGGATCAGGCTCCTGAAAATATTCTAAAAAATCTTCCAAAAAAGATTTTTTGTGCTAGAATCTTCTTGATACTATTTGTAATCATTCCTAGAAAAACTGCATCTGTTCTAGCAACACATAAGGCAAGATTCAAATCACAGAAATGGCATTTTGTGGGATTTATTTTACTGCAAAAGCTACAAGAAACAGGAACGATAAAAACAGAATAAAAGTGCTTTTGCCCTTGATTTTGATACCTAAATGGAAACATAAGCCTTGCTATATACTTGAAGAAATAGGATACCTGAAATTGGGCTTTGCAAGGTTTTCTCTTCCCTATTAGCCCTGCTGTTCAAAGAAAAGTGGAAGGGGAAAAGTGCTTCGTACTTTCTCAAGAGGATTCTCCTTCAGTGAAACTGAATACCAGAACAGGACTAATATTATGCTCAGCTATGCAACACAGTAACACAGACCAAACCACTCCAATGAAAAACAGCGAGGGACATACCCTAGTGAGCTCTAACAGTAAAAAAAAAAAAAAAAAAAAGGAACAGTTTACATTAGAAATCAATGCAAGTATGCTAATTCATGCGCTCCAAAGACTCAATCACAGCACGCATGCTCAGCAGTTCAAGTAGAAAATAACATCTTCTAAGAGGTAATGGTCACAACACACACAAGAAAAGCAATAATGTGTGAGTGGCTTAAGATCACTCTTCAGGGGCCAGGGGCCATTGGTAAGGAGGAAGAATCCCAGTGTTTGCCAGTAAGGGGACAGTGAGCCTTATCCTTCAAGATAGGTTTACTATCTATTAACAACGCTAAATCCCGATGGATCTCTGTCACAAAGACAGGAGCTGAAGTTGGCACTTTAGTATTATGAAAGGTACTACACCTCCTGTAACACAACAAGAATAATTATCCTTGGTTTTATTTCTTTGGACTTCATCGTTGCTACCCTGGGTCTTCTTCAAAGAGCACGAAGAGGAACAACAAAGGAGTGAAGTTATACTTCAGCTTTTGGATCGACGCGTCTCCTTTCTGAATGGTGCCAAAACCTCCCTGCTGCGCACTGCATAAAGCTCTGTTTCTGTATGTCATACTTCATGCTCCAGTACCATTTCACATTTCTCCATCAGCACAGTGCTGTTTCCCAGACATAGTGTCTCACAGTGTTTGCACACCTCTCACCTCAGTATCCATCTTCTTCCAACAGGAGCTTACTACAAGGTGAACATGGACGCTGGCATTTTTCTCAGAAATCTTTGAGTTTTAATATATGTAGCAGGTGTGCTTAATTCCCATTATTACAGTTTACCTTCTTTGCTTTACGAGTATGTCTCAGTTTTGTTTCTTTGCAGTATCTTAACAACATTTCCATATATTCCCTCGACGCCATTCCCGGCAGGGTTTTATTAGCGCTACAGACTGAAGTGTTTCGTTTAAAAGACACTGCTGACATTTTGCCTTACCCTAAGTAGCACTGGTGACAGAATTTTTCAAAGGCTGCTCAGAAAATATTTCTTGATACACTGACAAGTTCACATATTTGTAAAGCCATATTATCATCATTTGAATTTAACAGTTCAGCAGTAAACAATGGAGGTTAATTCTGAGGCTTGAACACAGACATGAAAATATTTGCTATTTTCATACAGAACACCACTCTACCTCATTCTGCTGTCAGCAGAGACTTCTGGCAGACCAGGCAGCACCATTTCCTTTAATGGTGGACACAGAGGTCACAGCGGCTTTGAACCTCCTGCTCCTGTCTCCCCACATATGGGATATTATAATTCATTTCTTTATCATGGAAATAATACTTCCTTCAAGCATCCAAACAGTGCAGTGGGTTGTTAAAAGGAATCATCGACATTCCTATGTGTGATGAAACACATTACTTCAAGTTTGGCTGTTGTAGGACTACTTCTGATGCAGCAGAGGCACTGGATTTTCAGGCAGCCCTAAGTTGTAGCAAGTTCCATTTCCAACACTGATATAAATAAAAGCACCAATGAGCATATTTCTGTTTCTGGAAGACATACCACTGTACAGCTACTGCCGGCATGTATCCAGGCACATAGTTACAAACAGTGCTTAAAGCACAGTTCTGTTTTTGCATATCTAGTAACTTTCTTTACTTAATCCATCACTTCAGTGAGAACTGACACCAACATATTGTTTATTTACTTCACTCAGAATTGAGCATATTCCCATTTCTTCTTGAAAACAAAAGTGAAAGACTGGTAAAAGGAAACAAATGAAAGTGAATTATGTTCACTTGCTGATCAAGAAATGAGAAACTGAAGATGAAGGTTTGATTTTAGTATTCCACACAATGTCCCCACAATGGGGACAAAAACAGAATACAAATAAAGAGAGCAATTAGTTTTCTTTCCAACTGTGCTTTAGGACTCATGGGACTGCAGCACAAGTTATGTTTTAAGAAGAGATTTCTGTCTGTAGTTATTATTACCTTCAGACAAAAATTTGGCAAAGCTTTCACTTGCCAATAACAAATACCTAAAAACTAATTAGTAGTTTGGGGAAGTACCTCACACCTTTGTTTGCAATAAACTCTCATCCATTTGGACATACTTAAAGCACGATTTTGCCAAATAACAACTTGAACATACTTCATCACTATGTGAAAAAGGAATGAAAAGGTGTGAAAGACAGATGTTTTGAAATTTGAAAAGATTAGCATTCACTACACTTTTGCAACTATTTTAACACAAATAGATTCCATCTGCATTGTGGTTGTTGGCTTTTGTTTGTTTTTTTTTAGCCATCAAAACTGAATAACTAGAATCACAGATTCATTTAAGGTTGGAAAAGACACATTAAGATCATCCAGTCCAACCATCAACCTACCACCAATCTTGCCCACTAAACAATGTCCATAGGTACTACACATCTTTCCAGCACCTCCAGGGATGGTGACTCCACCACCAACCTGGGCAGCCTGTGCCACTGCCTCACCGCTCTTGCTGAGAAGAAATGTCTTCTAATATTCAATCTGAGCATCCACTGGTGCAGCTTGAGGCCACTCATCCTATCACTGTTACCTGGGAGAAGAGACTGACTCCCACCTTGTCACAACTTCCTTTCAGGCAGGTGTAGAGATGTTATGTTGGCTCTAGACAGCTATGGGAATTAATACAGGACAGACAACTTCTGCACATAAGCTGCTGCTTGTGCTCTTCCAGCCCAGCAAGGGAAGCTGAGAATAATTTATGAATCTGTGACTTTGACAGCTGTGGGTGCCACTATCCCATGCTCCTCTATAGCTTCTTCAGGTCTTCTCAAATGAACTTCAGGAAACATGAGACAGGACTGGATTTTCAAGTATTCAGCCTGTGTACAACTTTGCTTCTACCAGAAGATTAATGATAAACACAGATATGCATTCCAGTATATAGGAAAGATGCAGAGCATAAAGCTCTTTAAATGTGAGTTTGGAAATAGATCCAGCTGTAAACCTCACCTACCTTCGCAGAAAACACAAAACAGGAACGCAGAAGAGTATGACAAATGCTTGGAATCCAAACAAAATGAGTGCACTTGACCTGGCCTAATTACCAGGCTTTTGATTAAAAGCAAATTAGAAAGCTAACAGGCAAGGAACCAAATTTCCTCACAACATGCAAATTAAAGGTTTGGGCATTTTCCACCTAGCATTTATTCAAAGCATGCATTCCTCTGACTGAAGGATGAGTTTTGTCACAAACCAGGTTTGAACCTACCACTGCACACACTGCATTCTTCTGAACAGTGCCACTGATTAAACATATGACTCAACACAGGAACTACTTAAAGCTAAAAACTAAGCCAAAGGTGCACTTAGGAACATGAGTGCTCCCATCACTGTACTTACCAATATTTAGCTTTGGTGCACTAGTTGACTTCAAGGTAAAAGTGAGTATACTACCTGTGTGAAACTGAGCACCAGAGGAGTAAATGTGAACAAGAGTAACTTTGCTTTAGTGTAGATGACGGAAAGTCAAACAAGCACTGAATGAAGATTTCAGCATTCACTTTGAAAGTATAGGAGGAGGGAGTTGCACCAAAAATGTCTTTTTCCCTCAAGTGCTGGGACAACATGGGGGGAAACAGCAGGACAGGAACTAAACCGCGATGTAGCCATGAGATTAGGCACAGTTCCAGGAAAGAAAGGGGTTAAGCCAGCCCCCCAGTCAACGTATCTGATCTTTTAAATGGCTTACTGGCGTCGAAGCCTGAAAAACTACAGTGATCTACAGAATCACAAGTCTAACCCACAAGGTACCTTAGCCATAATGTTTCTGCTTTGTCTGGTAAGTGACCCCAAAAGCAGAAACTGCTTAAAACTCCCTTAGTTATTTTCATTAGGCCTGGATTAAACTATGCAAATAAATTAGATATCTCACAACATGAAGAAATGATGTTACATTTGGGCATGTATGAACACTTTTTCAGGTACAGTTAAAATTTTAAGAATTCAGATGGGCATCTTATACTGTATACCAAATCATAATGAGAGATTCATACTGTTTAGCATTTTTGCAGCATTCATTTTGTAATTTCTGATTATTTTCCATTTTCCCTTTTGTTTTTCTTTACCCTTGGAATTGCAATTATGTATATTTTCACCTATCCTAACAAAAAAAAAAAAAAAAAAAAAAAAAGAACTAAGCTATTTCACAGTGTTATACACTTAAATTCTTAAGACTTTACCAAACAGAATTATGTGATTCTTAATGTCTCTCATCTTCCTGATTTTACAGTGTTGTTGTTGTTGTTTTTTACCTTTACAATGTTGTTTTTTACCTTTACACCTTTGATAACAAAAAGTGCCTGCTTTCATTAATTCCAGTAGAAAGAAAGATAGAAAGAAGTTGCACTAAAGATCTTTTAATCTCATTTTTAAACAGAACATGTTTAAAAAAGCAGAGAAACTCAAAACTAGAAATGTCTTCACAAGCACATAAAATCCATCAGAATCACAGAGCCTTCTGACACTTAATAAATAATAAATTCAAAATCCTGACAGTAGAAGAACATTAAGACTGAATGTGATGGAAGACAGCAGGGTGAAGCTTGTCTGTGTGGCCCTATTTCAGCCAGCCTGAGAATCAGCAGGAAACCCTGGATCTGTTACAAAACATTTCTTTCTGCAAAACCTCTGCTGTAATTACAAGAGACTGCTGAATGTCTCTTTGTCTAACCTGCTATCTCACAGCTTATCTGAGGTAGTCAGTATGAACTACGAACCAAATATGTATGTGCTTTGTGGAATTCTTCACCTCAGTACCCTCACATGGTAACTACAGGCCCAAACTGCAAGAACATCTTTGTTTTACAATTGGGAAAGCAAACAAAAAAATGCCAGAAGCACACAGGCACCCTGGATGCTCAATTTAAGAGGCTGCCTAACATTTTTCAGAGAACATGCTGCCTTAACTTTTCTAGATGCACCTATCACCAGCAGCTTCTGCAAGCAGCCAGACCTGCTGAGAGGATCCCCTTCACTCACGCAACCAGACCAAGCTCTTCACCAGGTCAGCATTTTACTGTTTTAACCTTTTCTTTGTCACTCAAGTCACAATTTCACTGCTATTTTTTCTCAGCAGTGATAAAAACAGAGATTCCATGTGAAGAAATGGCATGTTATCATGCAACAAGAGCCCAAAACATTCAAGATGAGAAATATCTTCTGTCAGCAAAATAGAAAAGTATTTACTGTTTCCATCCATATATTCGGATGTATGTAGCCTTTCTTAAAATGTGGAGAAAAACAGTATTTACTGCAGAAAATGCTCTACTACACAGCATTTGTAATACCATAGCCTCACAAGAAATGGAATTCTTACATTTCCACAAAGCATCCTAATACTGATTTCATTTTTCTAGTGTAGACCACAGTAACAACCTCCATCACTGAAAGATAAAGGAGAGCAGGAACTGCTGGCTAACTTTATGGAGGAATATCCAGTTATGAATCCATTGGCACACAGATATCCTGGTGTGACAATACATGCTGAAAAACCCAGATGCAAATTTCTCATTTCCAAATATTTTTTTACAAAGAATACATGGCACACTGTTTGCAATGGAATGGTATATATATCTTTACGTCACAAGAACTCTTCAGAACACCTAGGAGAAATGTCAGAAGAATTCACTGAGTTGCTTACTACACAGATGTACACAGGGAACCTTTTCCTCCAACATTCCAGTGTTGGACAAGTGACAACACTTTTGCTTAAAATGCTTTTGCTCATTACTTAAAGAAAAAACTGCAAGCAATGACTTTGTTTTTTGAGGTCTTAGAAACAACATCCCTCTCTCAAAGTCTACTATTTATTAAATATCTAAGTTTGATGCCATTAAACTCCTAAAAAAGGCTGGACATTCATGTAAATCTCATATGTGGTTTGCACAGCTAGCAAACTGCTCTCATAAGGGGTCACAAAAGCATGGATATATCCTACTCATCACTTTCTCAATTAGATTAATTCTCTCCACCCATAGTCTCATCCATCATTTCTGTTAAGGCTTTATACTCAAATGGTGATTAGATTTGCCAACTCAGCATCGCTGCAATTACCCCCCAACGCAACACGCTGTTTCATCAATTCCATTGAAATTTCTTGTCCTAAGAAGAAATCCAACACTTAGCACACTTTCTAGAGTTGTTAACAGCCCTGTGTTCTTATGCTTTCTGAATTTTATTTTAACAACATCCACATTAATAAGGAAAAAATACTATTCAAAGACATTGTGAATTATCTAAGAATTAAGAAATTGTCTCCATGAGAGACAAAAACAATTAACATAAAGATGTAAGACACAATATGCTAATTGCATACTGAATATGCTAATCACATACAGAATATGCTAATAGGGCAACATACTTCAAAAGATATTCAGCATAAGCAGTAATATTATGCCTATTACTTGATTGTACCTTAAATTTATCAAGAAAAGCAATTAAGTTTTATCATGAAAATACTTACAAAAACAGAAGTTCTTAGATAAGCTGTACCATTAGTATCAGCTGTGTTAAAACCAAGAGCATTTTGAGAAGCATATTATAACAAGCATAAGATGCTTTTTTATTCCAGTTTCTAACTACAAACACTGAAGAGATATGAACTTCTGACCAACTAGCTGAAATCCTGTTTTTAAAAATCAGAACACCTTCCACACTATTTCCCATACATTAACTCCATTTCTTTAAAATACCAATTTGGCAATGGACAATTCTTATGATATCAAGTTCACCTATTTCAACAATTCCTGTTAATCTCTATTGAAGTTAATCTGGGGAGGAGGGCAATTAATAATAAGTAAGTTTGTAACTTCTTGTGTACATATTAGCTCAATGACCCACAACTGAGAACAATTTGTATTAGGACAGTCAAGAAGAACGCTGTCTCTGGTTGCATCCCTCCCTGCTCTTGTGTCACAGATGGCCAAACTCCCTTCAAAGCAAATCCTGCTCCATTGGCATGAAGTTCCATTTCCTGAACATTTCAGGGGTATACACAGCCTGCTGGCGCAGCACAGAAAAAGGGAAATCTTGTTTATCCATCCAAAAGCAAGTAATTTCCTGTTTCTAAGTCAGAATCTGCAGTCCAGACCCTTTGTTAGTTTCAGATCTAGTTCAGCTTTATTAGTACTTCAGGAGTGGATGCAATTAGTTTTGTTTTTTCTTTTTTTTTCTCCCAAGAATCGTTTAGGAGATTCCCACTGGAGGATTTCTCACTGACATTTTAGAAATTGACTTTCCAATTTAATGAAAGAGCTTACACAGAAGATAATTCATTGTTGTTTATTTTAATGTGAGTAATATGATAGCTTGAAAACAGATGAATACTCAACAGAGACAAAATGTTAATTTTGTTTTTCCTCCAGTGACTATGTCCAACAAAGAATTTAGCATCAGCACCTTCCTTTTTCTTGATGAATGTCGCCATTTTTAGCTTTACAATACCAAAACCCTCAGGACTCCAGATATCCTATTTCTACACTCTCAAGACATTTGTTCAGGGCCAAGAACTGTTTCCAGTTAAGCTACTGATTTTTCACTCAACGCTGCAGGACAACACTAACAGTAGAAATGATGGAAGGAGGTAAGAATGGACAAGACACAAAATGGCACAGCACACCTAGCCAAACTATGAGTGAACCTGTAGAAACTGGAGGGTTTAAGAAGCAGTAGGAATCTAATTCCTAAAGCCCTTGCAGCCCTACACCAGCAAGTGTGCACAACCAGCCAGCAGGCCAGGCCTATGCCTGCCTCAGGCCTGCAGCTCTTGCTGGTCCCATGAGGATGCTGGAGACTCAGCTCCCATGCGACAGCAGCAGAGGTGCCATCCACATACAGGAGCCTGCCTCACTGCACATGCACTCACAGGAAAGATGCACAACACACGAGGCTGAAGGCCTGACCACTGAGGTCCTCTAGAGAAGCAGAACAGAAATCTTCCTGAAATGGGGTGACCTCACTGCAACCCTCCAGTACCTAAAGGGAGCCTATAAACAGGAGGGGAGTCAACTCTTTACAAGGGTAGATAACGGCAGGACAAAGGGAAATGGTTTTAAGTTGAAGGAAGGAAGATTTAGGTCAGATGTCAGGGGGAAGTTCTTTACTGTGAGAGTGGTGAGGTGCTGGCACAGGCTGCCCAGAGAGGTTGTGGATGCCCCGTCCCTGGAGGTGTTCAAGGCCAGACTGGATGGGGCCCTGGGCAGCCTGGTCTAGCATTAAATGGGGAGGTTGGTGGCCCTGCATGTGGCAGGGGGGTTGGAGGTTCGTGATGTTTGATGTCCCTTCCAACCAGAGCCATTCTATGATTCTATGAAATGGGAGGAAGCAACTCACTGACATCACCACTTTCATCTTCTAGTTTCATCAAATATTATCCATGTCAGAGCTCAATTTCTTTCTTCCAGAGGTAGTTCAAATGCCAGACAGACTGAAAAATTAGTCGGATTTGTAAATAAGAAAGACTGATAAAAAGTAAACAAGATGCTCTGATCTTCCTAAGCATGCAGTGGGAAGAAATGCACAACCCTGCCAAACAAACTCCCCAGAGGGTTGCCTTTCCTGTTCTATTTCCAAGTGCATTTTCTGGATATATGCACGTGTGAGACAGAGAAGGAATGAGCAGAGGAAACAGAAGGGCAAGAGAGAAAAAGAGAGATGTAAAGGGAAGACATGGGATTTCATGTTTTGCATGTTTGCTGCCACACCATTTACAATCCCATATCACAACCAAACCATTGCTTCATGGCTCTTGCCTGGACAAAGTCTCCAATTGCTCTGTGATGCACAGACCCAAAGAAAGGAGTCATGTTGGAATTGGTCATAGTTACACCTAAAGTAGGCAAGACAATTTTTCAAGTACAGAAATGACAAAAGCCCGTAACATTTGGCTTTTAAAATTATTATACAGACTCCTGTAAACTCATCACTTCTTGCCTACTACAGTTACTTGCTACATGTTGCTGTTTAACTCAGGATTTTTTCATAAATATTTGCCACAAGTAGACAAATTGCCTGTCTGGCCTGTGTAGCTTCTCCCAAGGTAACAGCATAACATACCAGGAGGACTCTGTGCTGCTGCAGCAGGTCAGGGCACTAAATGACTGCGGCCAATTTAAACGCACAGGCTGATTTAATGACAACCCTCCAGGGAATTTCCATTGTAACCCATTAGATGTTACCTTGCAGGCATTTATGAAGACAGTAGGTAAAACCATGCATTGACATCTCTGTACTACTTGAGTCACAAATAAAATGAGCTAAAAAGTGAAAGAAACTAAATGCACAGCTCCTCCACGTCAAGCAAGAATCTTTGTAAAGGTACTCAGCAGAGCAGTTTTATTAGTCTCTGCTACTTTTATTCCCTGAATGCTTGAACAAAACAGACAATTAAAAGGATGGTGTCTCACCTGGAAACAATTCAGCACAGGAGTCACATATACTATGCTGTTTTCACCATTAGGAAAAAATGGCTGGTTTTAAAAGCTTTTCAGGATTGTCTGGATTATGGGTGAAGGAGACAATTAAGAAATTTCAGTTTTTCCAGATGCCCACCACTGGAAAAAAAAGTAAAAGTATATATAGCTTTAACCACTTCTTTTGCAGCATGTGGGAGATGAGCACTGCAAAACCAACACACAACATGACCACCACCTTATATAACATAAATTCCTATTTGGGTTTTACTTCATAGATGCCTAATTCTCAGCATAAAATGGATTGCATTCCCATGAATTATTTACTGTAGCTTTAAAAATCCTTAGGGCAGGTATGAATAAGCCATAAAACTTCGCTTGGCAGAAGTTTATGAGAAACTGTAAACCAAGCCCTTACAAAAAACACAAAGCACTACAACACATTTACTACACTACCCAAATCATTAAATCAGGCAGAACGTACATTATGAACATACACTGAACAGACAAAATTAATTTGGCCTGACCTGTCAAGGAAAAAAAAAAAAGAGAAAATTAAAGCCTCTATTTTAAACCTTGAAAATAAATTCAGATAGTCTCATAAAATGACACCTGACTGAATTTAGGACACTATCTTGTCCTTCTGAGCCATGAGACTCATGTCCTAAAGAAAAGCTTTCTATATAACCCTCAACATTGTGCCTCCGTTTCCCTAGTGTAACAGAGGGATACTGACAGCAACCTATTTTGTAGGTTGAAAGGAAAGCACAGGAGGTTTGATACGCAGTGATGAGAAGACAAGAAGAAGCATGCATGAAAATGTGTGGATAGAGAAGATCTTAAGTTTTCAGCTTACCACCACTCCCACCACAACCACCACTCCCAGAGATGTTCAGCTTGAAGTATCAAGAACAACCAAAAGCTCATAGCAAGTGTCCAGGTATGGGCAGGAGGCCATGAGGCTGTGCTGAGTTCTCAAGGGCAGCCAGAGCTTGTAGGTCATTTGACTGAATTGCAGCTATAAACAGATATCTTTGCAGCTATACTGAGAACCCATAGCTGCACCTGGCTGTCCCTCAGGCAGTCTTCAAGGTAAGTTTAATTAAAGTATGGGTAACAGCAAGGAACACCACTGAAAATGGCTGTGACTTCTTACTTGCACACTATTTCAGGACAAGCACTACGACACCATTTCAAAAGCACAGCCAGATCCTCCCTTCTGGCCTCACTGAAATTTGCCATAACCATCACGGCAGAACACCCTTCCCCAAGAACTTCCAACAAGTGACACACTGAACCAAGCCATGTCCTTTTCATGCTGAGGTGCAGGTCAGTCAGAGCCACATTGGTCAGAACATCCATTCGTGATGACACTGTAGTTCAAAATGCCTCCGTGCACTCTTTTAATGGCATGGATTAATCGTGTAGCCAGGGTGACCAGTAACAGAATGGTCTCCACCGCAGTGCAAGGAATGGGTTCTGTTCCAGGTGTACCACTTGCCAATTCTGAGCAAAAACGATACTAAAATACCTATGGCAAAAGCTTCTGAGAGGCCCTATTTGTATAACAGGGTTAAACCACACAGGCAGATCTTAATGGAACAACAACAACAAAAAAAAAAAGCACATAAGTTCTCATGCAGTACTGGTCTCAAATCCTGACTTCTGGGTAGAAACAGAAAAATAAATCAGCTCAGTAAGAGCTGCAATAGAAATTCTGCAGAATGCCAACAACAAATCCAGGGCAAAGTGGAAGGTTTCAGGCTGAGACAGACATTGTCAGTGCAAGCACAAATACAGGCTGGTCAAAAAATGACTGGTGAGCAGCCCTGAGGAGGATTTGGGGGTGTTAGTTGATGAAAGACTCAACATGAGCTGACAGTTCGAGCATGCATCTCAGAAGGCCAACCGTATCCTGGGATGCATCAAGAGAGGCATGACCAGGAGATCAATGGGAGGTGATTCTGCCCCTCTTCTCTGCTCTTGTGAAATCCCCACCTGAAGGGAGTTTGGAACTAGATTACCTGAAAGGTCCCTTCCAATCCAAACCATTCTATGATTCTACGATTTAAGATGAAAAACAAAAATTTCAGTAGATACTTCAAACAATGTGGCATTAATAGCATAAAGTACTGGGAATTTAGCACTGAAAGATATCCTCCTGTACTTTTTCCTTCCCTTCTCCTTTGTTCCTCACAATCAGCTTAGCACTAAGGCATACATATACTTATTAAAACATGTTTTTGTATAAATGGATGGACATATATACAAATAAAAATATACAAAAATATACACATAACATTTGAACTACCACCTACTACTGCATGAAAAATTGAGTTTTTGTTGTGTGTGGTTGTTTTTTTTTTTAATATGATTGAATTTCAAGAGTATTTCTGTCTCCAGTACACATGGTTTAAATGCCGTTAGGAAGCTGAGGAGGCAGCAAGAAATACGAATGAGTCAGTATAAGAGAACTAGAAATTACTTGGCTCTTCATCTGCAGTTGAAGTACAAGTGCCCATAAAAGGATCTTTTCATTTTTCTTTTGTATGCACATGTACAGGAGGCGAAGGAAAAAAAAAAAGCAATATTTGCTTGGGACTTCAGAAATTGCTTGAAATGCAATTCCAGTTCCTATTCCCGGAGGATAAAGAATTTCTGAAGTTATTCCTGAACTACTCTCTTCATATATTAAATTGCTTCAAGAAGAACAAAACAGAAGAGTAAGGTAAATGTTCTGTGACAAACATGAAAAAACAGAAATAAACTGCCTTATAAACAAAACAATTTTATATACATCCTTGTATGCTCTTCCACTTGAAATATTTTAAGAAACTTTGAACTGATACATAAAAGTTGTATGTACAGATATAATAATAACTATATACAATATATAGATATAAAGTAGATCAAACACAAGATACATCTCTCTTACATTTCTCTATCATATATATATATACACACACAAAGGAAAAAGCAAATCAGTATGAAGTATATGCTAATTTCATACTCTAAGAGAACATTTTATAATCAAAGAAAACATGGATGTGAGACACAGCAACAGTCCAAAGGTTAGTTTGCAAATCACACAAGGTTATAAATTATGACATTCTGATAACTATTGGAAGCTTAGGTGAGAAAAAAAAAGCCTGAACATTGGAAGAGGGAATATACAATGTTGCCTGATGGAGATTTCTTGCTTCTAACAGCTCATACCATTCACTCATCTACTTACAAAAGAAGACTGAAAATTACAATAGGAAAATATTTATTTTAATTAATTTTAATTTAAATTTGTAAATTATTTTAACTTCCTTCTTTTTCAAGAAGAACTCTTCCTTGCAACACACAATAATACTTTGCCAGGGAATATTTAGATGCCCATCATGAAGTGTCTTCCCAACTTTTCATTGTCTTAACGTCCTCTCTCTACACCATATTACAGCAATTTAATTCCTGTCCTTCTCCTCTACCCTGTTCCTGAACTTATTTTCATCAAGATTATTACAAAGTCCAAACTCACACCATTAGGATTTTTGCATTAAACACTTTGTTTGCTCCCACTTTATCTACATTGTTTATAATTTGACTCAAGTTTTGGATTTTCCATCACTATTTGCAAAAACTGCGATATCACCACCTAAGAAGCTGAAACACTGCATTCTCTAACCTTTTTAGCACAGTATGAAATGTTCAAGTCTAGGGAGTACAGAGAAAATTTGTACTTAAATATTGGTTTTATGAAGAAATTCATCTTCCAGTACTGGTTTGAATTCAGTTCTCTGCTCTCATAACTGCTGTCTGACATGCTGAATGAAAAGTTCTTGAAAGCACTGGACCACTCAGTCACAACACTGTCAGAATTTGGGTCAAAATTAACATATGTGCATAGGGGATGTCAAAAGACAAAGATGAGTATGGTATAGAATAGTTCTTTTCCATCCTATTGCTGACTTGCAAGGAAAGCCTCCACTCCCTATCATAACAGAAGCATATTAATTAGTCTTACTGTCAAAGGCTAGACGTTAAAACAGATTTTCTTCTATATCACACTAAGAAATTAACAGCAGAAAACAACACAGCTAACGCCTATTATAAATGAAGATATTTCAAAGTCTCCAACAGTGATGGCAGCTAAAATATCTGCTGCAATGCCCCCAGACTGCACAGGAAGCATGTTAGATAACAGTATTTGTCAATTAGTAGTCAAGAAGTCATGCAATTAAGCATTTTTGCTATAAATATGGCCATACTTCTAACTGAAAAAGATAAAGGCATAAAATGTGCAGTAACTGTATGAGCAATAGGCTTTTATGTAGAAGGTTAAAAAAAAGATTATTTTAGCCATTGTAGCTGAAAATTCACTTATAGAAAGGAGTCTTCCTTCAACGATGAGGTCTTCCAGACAGATTTTTGGCATATCTTGTAAGATGATAAGGGGAAAAAGCCACTCCTACCTTCCATCTGCATAGTCTGCATCTGCGCCTCCCCACCAGACATCTGAATCATCATCTTCAGCATCAGCTGAGTCGAGATTGTCACTTTCCTCTGCTAATGGGCAGCAAACAAATTCCACACCACGAAACTTGTCAATTCCACAGGGCAGCAGCATGCCATAGTCATGCAGATTCATACTCTTCTCACTACAGGACTACAGAAAATAAAATAACAACATTGTCACAGAAGAGGCTGGAACAAGATGTCACTAATCTCAAGGGAAAGTAAGGGGTCATATACAGCTGTGGGCGGGTGAAGTTGGTGAGCTGCATGTTCTCTGAATTTTGAAATGTGACTTAAGTCATCACCTCTGCATTTACTGCTTACACTGCTGGTAGCTCCCTGCCTGTGTCTGCATTGAGCTGGCAATGTGTGCTTGCAGCCTAGACGGACAGCCATATCCTGGGTTACATATAGAGACGCAAGACCAGCAAGTTGAGGGAGGTGATTTTGCCCCTCTACTCTGCTCTTGTAAGACCCCATATGGAATATTATGTCCAGTTCTGGGGCCCCCAACAGAAGAAAGACATTGAGCTGCTGGAGTGTGTCCAGAGCAGGGTCACAAAGACAATCAGAGGGCTGGAGCACCTTCCCTATAAGGACAGTCTGAGAGAGTTGGGGCTCTTCAGCCTGGAGAAGAGAACGCTCCAAGGAGACCTTATAGCAGCCTTTCAATACCTGAAGGGGGCCGACGGGAAAGCTGGGGAGGGACTTTTTATAAGGACATCCAGTGGCAGGATGAGAGGAAATGGCTTTAAACTGGAAGAGGGCAGATTTAGACTAGATATTAGGAAGAAGTTCTTTACTGTGAAGGTGGTGAGACACTGGAACAGGTTGCCCAGAGAGGTTGTGGATGCCCCCTCCCTGGATGCATCCAAGGTCAGATTGGATGGGGCTTTGAGAAACCTGGTCTAGAGGGAGGTGTCTGCCTATAGTAGGGGCCTGGAACCAGGTGATCTTAAAGGTCCCTTCCAACTCAAACCGTTCTATGAACTTTGCAAGCAGCAAGACCTTCCTTCCCCTGCCCTTTTGTCTTTGCCTGTATGGCTTATCTCCACCACATCCATGGTGACACCATATGCTCCTGCTCAAAATTCTCACATGTTCTATTTCACATAAAACCCTAAGGCAGAATGGTTATTTGTCCTCCTTGGGCTATTAATGCTTTTAAACACTTCACTGCAAGACAGATTTACATTTAAAATTAGAATTTCCATACATGAAGGCTGGTGCATTAAACATTTTAAGAGGCCAATGGTATATATCATATATAGATACATATTAGCAGTTGTAATACTAAGTTCATTTCTGTATTCAGTTAAAGTACTGACAATTTGAACTCTGTGCTTGACTGCAAGATGGCTTTGTACAGTTCTGTGTTTCACAAGGCCTCTTAAACTTTCATGCTAAACTTCACATAGTGCATCCTGAGGCCCTGTGAAGTAGCTGGCATAGGAATATGATACCAACTGATGCTAATAGTAAAGGCATAGCCTTCATCAGTTAAAGTTTATCAGTTAATCTTTAGCTCCAGAGCAACAGTAGCAAGGAAAGCCAGATGAGGCAGAAAACATCATGGGTAATGGAACGTGAGGAAAGAATAATGTTATTAAATAGGGTTCATGCTAAATAATGCACAATTTTCTTATTAAGTGTAACAAAAAGTCTTTTACACAACCTTTCATAAGCATCCTTTTAATTTCTTTTCAGCATCACTACCATAACTTCAGCTCATTCTCAGAATAGTGATACAGCTCTAGAAAAGTAGATTAACATACCTCTTTAGCAACGGTATGCCAATGCAGGTGAGTTTCACACACATCCATCCTTTCCTGGTGAAGGAACTTGCACTTGTCCGGCACCAGAAGGGCATCACTCACAAACTCGCCCACTGAAAGAAAAAATAATAGTAAATTAAAAATCCCGTGAATAATAAACAGTAACTTTGCATCTAATACCTCATCCTGTTAAAACCTCTTGGTAGGTATAGGCCAGCTTTCATGGATGAGCAGCAAGGGCTGTCTGCAAAGAACAGTGCAGTTTTTTAATTTCCACAATGTTCCTGACTTTGATCTGATTTTGATACTGGATTATGGAAACTTTAGCATAATATGGCAACTTCTACTTGAGCTGTGTGAAATGTGTTGGACCCACTGATGACGCGTGGTGCAACACGAAGGTAGGAGATGGTGGGATCTAGCTCATGGAAGTCTAGCACAAGATGCCAGGAGGCATGATGATGCTCTGCTTCTGCATCTATGCAGGGCTTATGCAGGGAAGGGTCCTGAAGTGCTTTGAAATATTAATAGTTTTTCCATTATGGAATAAATCTTATCCTAACATATTGTTTTTAGTAATCCTAGAGTATTACTACATAATACAGTACTAATAGTCCACTGAGTTATTGTTGTGATGCAGATTCTCTCTTGCAGCCTTATTACATCAGCTAGATGAATTCAGATTAACCAAGAAGGGAAGCAGAACTCAAAAGCAGGGAACATGATGACTCATCGTCACCTGCCTACCTGGATCTGACCAGAGTAGGGGAAAAAGGACTCTACAACGGACAGATCTGACCAAAGAAATTGTGATGCCTTTAGCAGTAGCACAGAAGTGCAACAAGAACACCACTCAAGTACATAATACAACTTCGATACTTACAATTAAAAAGAAATTCAGCTGATGAATAACATGATTCATTAGACTAAAATCACTAATTCTGTACAATTCTGGCTTTACAATTAAACACACCCAAACCCTTGAAAAATGTTTTAAAAGAAAAAAAAACAACACAAAAACAACAACTGTAGAATGCTTTTGAAAAGTTGATGCACTGAACAGACCCTGCATTGTGAAGCACATGACTCAGCTGGCATAAATGATCAGCTCCCCAGAGCAATTGTCTGCAATCTCCAAAACACTACAGTGGGTTTTAAATGAACAAACCATGATGTCCCAATGGCTGAATGGACACAATAATGAGTTAATGAATTGGAAAGAGACGACTGCAAGTTTACTGTTCAGTAGAGGGTCATTTCAGGGACCTGATGAAACAGTCCTTGAGGCTTGTATTAGCAAAGTCTGTTTTAAAAATAATCAACATCCCCTTGCACTGGGAGAAAAGTACAGTTCAGCAAATACATGTATATAGCTTTACTAATCACCAGGATGTACTTTTCACACAAAGTTCCTTGTTCTACTTCAGTGCTTTTGATCTCAAGTCTTTAAATTCAGTTGCTTAATTTACTAGGGAAAAAAAGGATTTTATTACCTTTACCCTTGTGTGACACACTCTACTGCTTGCAAATTATTAACAGAAATGCTTTCTGGAGGTATGCAGAATAAACCTGCAGAAATAATGAGTTGAAACACTTTCTGGTAATCCGAAAAACAAAATTTGCAACTTTTCTTAATGGAGTCTCTACTGCCAATAGTGTCACACCTAAATCCCGCACTGAAATGTGAACTGCCACACCCCCACAATGATTCAGCTGATAGGTAATGGATAATGCTTCCATTTAGCCAAGTATCTGAGTGCTAAGAAAACACATGGGTGTTCTGCTCATGGAGTGTGTCTGCCTTGCTCTCACAGGACAGAGCCCTTCACAAATATCTGCAGTAACATGTTGTTGCCTGTTCAAGCATACAAAGCATTCAGAGCTTTGTCTTTATGGCAGACATTTCTAGAAAACAAAATAAATCCTGCAGAAGTGGCAGATATCATGAAGTTCATTTTACTCCAGTGAAACACACACATACAACATCATGTGTAACCCTTTATCATCTGACTTCAGATATGCATAGGCATAAGAGTCCAAATACCAACACACCTGTTAACTTCACCTGTTAACTGGGGAAGAGAGCATTTTTTTGGACTAATACTCCTTCATTATACCGAACTATATACAACTTTGCAAATGAGTCTTCTGAGCTTTATGAATACATAAAAAGAGCATGCCCTGGAAGCTTTTAAAATTCCATTTCTTACCACCATCTCTGAAGTTTAAATGTAAAGCTTTGCACTTTTGCTCTTGGTGGGTTTTTTTGTTTGTTTGTTTGTTTTTTGCTGTTTTAATGAATTCCTGCTCAAGTGGCAGTTTGATGAGGGGAATTAAGTTCAGTTGACAACTGAAACATTTTGCTTGGGCCAGTCTATCAGAAACACAAGCCCATCAGGAAGTAGCACTTAAAATACATTTCTCTCGTGGACAGGCTTCTATCTGTACAACTTCAGTATTCATTTAACTTTCAGTGCTGCTGAGTCATTACGTCTTTGAGGACTGTTTGATTTTTTGGACAGGTAACCCACAGACTACACAGAGGAAATAAACACGTGAAGAGTGAACAATCCTGTGCCTCCTGAGTGAGGGCCAATGTCAATGAACTCTAAAATGTTAGAGTTCCACAGGCAGAAGGACTGGCAAAATTTACCTTGGAGATGAACCTCAGCCACAAAGGGGTGGTATTACCACCACCATTGGTACTACCGCTGTCAGGTTTGCATTTATCCCTATTTTCTGTATTTTTCAAGGTCTCCTGCATTTTGATTCTAGTCCTACATCTGTGGTCTGCTGAGGTAACTCTAATAATAAAACATGACGGCACAATTTGTCTCCTGATGAGTTCATAAATCACTAAATTCCCTCAAGAAATCCAAGAGGCAAGGAGAATAATCACTTGTTTTTCAGGAGATGTTTACCCGTTCTTGCAGGGAATGTCTGAACAAAAGCAGCCTGCTCAGTCTTCTGGGTTTCCAGCTCTTCTGGAAAAAACAGCCCCGAAGGGGAGTTTCAGGCAGAGATCAAGTTACCACGTTAAAAGCAAACAAACAAAACCACAAAAAAGCCTTGTGCCTACAATTCATTCAGCCAAAGGCAGAGAATACTCTGCTTGCTCTTCTGGAACTAAGCTGCTTGTTCCCAACTCAAACCTATGTCTTTGAACAGCTATGTTTAAGTTGTTGCATTCACTATCAATGCTTAAGTGTTACACATCATTGCAAGACATCATGCCAACATCATAAAGCACAGTTTAATTTCATTTTACAAATCTCAGTTCATCTCCTTTCCGATGCCCAGTGTTCCTTTACATTTACAGCCACCTTCACACTGCCACATCCCAGCAGACACCAACAGTGTAGCAGTCGACGTGCATCAAAGACAGCTTTGCCACACATTACAGATCACAGTCACAGATTATGAAGCCACATTTTACTATTAAATTACTTTCAATGACATACTGTATTCTCTGAAAAATACTTGGGGAACAACAACAGATTTTGTGCTGCAAGGCCTTAAATTTTGGTTCAGAAATACGTATTTCAACCAGTGAAGGCTACAAAGTCTATTAAGATTCAACCTCTAATAAAAGAATTCTAGCAAAGGCATCTGATCACAGTCTTTTAAGTGTACTCTAGGAAGAAAAAGGCTCAGCAAGCAAGCACATTTACAAGAACATATCTGCCCTATCTGTTCAAATGTCAGATATTATATCAGGGCAAAATGATTCAAAATGAAAATACCATATGCTGTGTGAGGTACTATCAGCAGATCTTCCATCCACGGCATAAAACAGTTAGGATATGAGGATTCATCCAACATCACACAAAAAGGGAGCAAAGATGAGAAAGACAGTGAAACCAATCCTATGATGAAACCAAACACCTGCTAGCAGATGGCTGGGATCTCAACCAAAAAATAAGTATGCTCAAATTATGTTCAGGGGAGTACTTTCAAAGAGAGCTTGTTCTAGCTTTTGCATGAAAATACAGTGCAAACGCTAGAGTTCCAGGTCTCGTGGCTTCATGTTTAATGCCATCAGTGAGTACAAGGCCTTGCTGAAATGAATTACAAGATTAAGTGTCTAAACCCACATTCTTGAGGAGAACATTGGGAGAAATGTGTCTTTTCCTACGACTTCCCATGGATGACACCGGGCAGCCGCATGTCAGGACACTGGCAGCAAGTGGCAGAGCCCTACCCAACCCATGGGCTCTGTGATGCCCTGTTCTATAGGTGCAACAGCTTGGCTTTCAGCATGTTTGTTAGCTCTTGTGCCCACTGTAAGCATGTCCCTTTCATTAATTCAGTCACGTAACTTCAGGTGCCGCTATTAAGGGTGACATTTACATAGCAGAAAGCATCATATTTCAAGTCTTACTCACAGGACAGTTTACTTTTAAAATGCATTTTGTTTTTCAGGTAAACGATTTAGTAAGCACAGCTACCTAGAAATATACCAAGCAAGTCCCAGTGTTGTCCAAGGTTTTGGTCCTAGCACCCACAGGTGAAGAGGCAGAGGCTGCTCTGATGAGGCACTGCCCCACACCTAGGGGTGGCCACTGGCCCTGCTCCACACATGGCTTCCCTCTCACTCCAGCATGAGTGTGCCTAGGTAGACTGCTAAAGTCCTTCAGTCTGCTTTAAAGGGTTTTAAACAGCACACAGTAAACAGAGGTTTCAGAGATTTCTCCAATTTCAAATTCCATTTTAAATGGAAGTAAAAGAGAAGCAGTGTTTAGGAAGTAAAAATCCATCTGTAGTCATTTGAAAGGTAACTTCTACCTATGCTTTTACCTATGAATGACTACCAATATTAATATCAGTAACCAGGAAGTGATCAAACTCCATCCCACTGTATTTCTTTCTCCAGTAAACACATACAGCAGCATCAACAGGTGCTGAAAACGCAGGACAGTCACCAGTATGGAGGAGTTGGCACTCAGCTGTGCATACATAGCAACAAATACATCCTGAAGCAACAACTCAAGGAAACCATCTTCACCATTTGCAGAATTCGTCCATTTATTAGGCTACAAAAGGTAAAAATTTCTGATTTTCTTAGATTAAAAACTGGTAGTCTTAGCTGTACTTAGTGTCTCTCAAAACCATTCTGAAAAATCGTGATAATGTGCTTTTCACAAGTACTCTGGTGACATACAATATATGACCATACTGGTGACACAAGTTCAAGGCAAAAGAAGACCCACTGTACTGAATGCGATGACATCTGAATATGCACACCAGCAAATGCACATCAGGTCCCAACCTTGGTGTTGTTCGGCCATTTTTGGAAAGTCCAAATACTTTAAGTAAAATTCTGGGGTCAAAGGGCTAAAACTTTTTAGGTACAACCCATTAAAATGCATTTGTCCATATGAAATAATGAACCACATAAGAGCTGCACCTCAAAGCAATTGGCAGTGTTTATTATGTCTTTGTTTTCATAAGGTTCTGTAGAGAAGAAGGGTTATTCTCTTATCTTCTTCCTTCTTCCTCTGTAACTCTTTGATCATTGACATAAATGGAATTTCTGCTCACCATGATACGTTTTTTTTTTTGCTTGAATGCATTTTTTTATGAAATTGGCTTACTTTCCAGACAGAATGTAAGCATCATTCATATTTTATGCATTACAGCAAGAACAGATACATTTGTTTACACATAAGAAAATTCAAATGCACATCATCACATGTTCCAGCATCATTACAGACAAGGCACACAAACATTTCTTCAACGTCTACAGCACTTCTGTGACTCATTGAAGCATTATGCCCATTTACTGCTCAATTATTTCTTCCACAGCTCTCCCCCATCTTTGTGGAGAAGTCTTTCAGGGAACACAGCAAAGTGCCTGTTCTGTCCCTCTCTCGCACACTAATGAAATGCAACAGAACTGTGCCAGTGCCCACTAACACAGCCCCATGGGTTAGGTCACATGTTGGGATTTCTTTTCCTAATTCCTACACTCTAAACAGTCCACAAACTCAAACAAGCCACCAAACACCCCATCAGAACTTGTTATCAGTGTAACCGGCAGCAAACGTCACCCCCAAAAGACCATCTGAAGGGTTTTCTCTTTGGTTTGCTTTCTCCAGGGATCGGTGACTCAGAAGAGCAAATTTTTTTGCTCTGCACCACAAATCAAAACACAGCCTCTAACTTAGGACTTACTGAGAAATCATCCCAAAAACTGGCTGCCCAGTCAAAAAATTCAAGAAATTTCAGGATCAAGTTGCTCTTTTCCACTGGAAAAGCAATCACATCTTCAAAGCTTCTGCCATAAATGAGAGTATTTGTTGCGGACATAGCCCTCTCCCTTGCAGTTCTGTTATGCTGCTCAATTTCCTAGAAATACTTAGGGAACTGCAAAAATAACAAAAACTCTACAGATGTCGATCTGGAGAACTCGACTCCATCCTGTCTCAGTCAAACAGCTCGTCTGTGATGCTGCGCAAAGACCTTTTCACCTTCTCCCACAACATCCTTAATTGCTTCTGTTTCCCTCCCCTCTGCTCTCTGTAGTCCCAACAGAATTTGTTTTCCTCGCTGTCTTCATAACAGGCAATCAGTCCCACCTTTTTACTTTTCACTCAATTATCACAGTAGTACCGTTCAACAAATCTATAGTAGGACGTGGTCAATTGCTCTGAAGGACTGGGGAATGCATTGTAGATTGAAGCCCAGCTGTTCACAGTGTAAAAAAGATTATAAGTGAAAGATGCCACTTGTGGGTTGTTGCTGCATTTATTTATTTTTTAAAGGATTCTAAGTCCCATCCTGAGCTGACAGCAGTTTGTCTAGCTAAAACAGATCCTGTGCAGTGGTATAAAAATAGAAGGCAATGAAAAGCTGAAAGGTGCTGAGAACTAAGGCAAATTAGAAAAGTCTCCTTGATTCTGCATATGGTAGAGCAGAGAAAACACAGAATAATGAAGAAATTATTGGAAATCTCTTTACCTACACAGAACAATCAGTAGAATTCATAGAAGAAAAAAAAAAAACAGCGCTGAAAAACTCTAAGGAACAGATTTAAAGTGTGAAAGGTTTAATGAGATAATTTTGTGAAGATTTAGTAAGAAAAACTTTAGAAAAAGTCTCAAAGTAGAACCCAGGGAAAGTTTTGAAATATCCTGTACCACAATCAAATTAGAAGAAAAAACAGGAGGGAAAACAGGAAAGTGGCACTTTCAAAGACAAAAACACTCCACAAGAAAGGATGCATGCTCAGGCTGTTTACACAGCACTGTCTGGAATATGCAGTTACATGCCTGTTATTTCTTACATGCCTGCTGTCGTTCTGTTTGAAAAGCATCCTGTCTTTATGCAGCTTTTTACAGCAAGTTTCTGTGAAAGAAACACAGCAACATTATTACTCGTTGAGCACTGACCATCTCTGTCCAGAAAGGGAGTGTAGAGGATAAAAAAGGTAAGAGTATCATATGTTCCGCGCCTCCCAAAGTTATTGTGGACAAAAAAAAGAGTAATCTGAAACATTTTCTTTTCCGTGTGGGGGAGGGAAGGCTATGGTAGGGAGGGGAGGAGGAAAAAAGAAAAAAATTAAAAGATATCCTATTACAAAAAAGGTACAACAGAAGAGACTGCAAGAATTTGGGAACACTTACCACAGAATCATAGATTTACAGAACTGTTTGAGTTGGAAGGGACATTTAAAGGTCATGTAATCCAACTCTTCTGCAATGAACAGAGACACCCACAGCTCCATCAGGTGCTCAGAACCCCATCCATCCTGACCTTGAGTGTCTCCAGGGACAGGGCATCCACCACCTCGCTGGGCAACCTGTGCCACTGCCTCACCACCTTTATTGCAAAACACTTTTTGCTTATATGCAGTCTAAATCTCCCCTCTTTTAGTTTGAAACCATTTCCCCTTGTCCTATCACAACAAATCTAGCTAAAGAATCTGTCCCTTCGTTCTTACAGTTCCCCTTCAGATACCAAAAGATCACTCTCAGATTGCCCTGGAGCCTTCTCCAAAGCAGCCACAGCTCTCTCAGCCTGTCCTTGAAAGGGGGTGATTCCATCCCTTGAATCATTTTGCAGCCCTGCTCTGGACACTCCAGCAGGTCCTTTTTGGCAGGATTGTGTCCTACCCATATGTCCCCCAGCTTGTGAGTTGCCACAATCCAGTTGCAAGACCTTGCACTTGGATTTGTTGAACCTCATGAGGTTCTCCTGGGCCCACTATTGGAGTGTCTAGGTCTCTCTGGAAGGCATCCTGTCTCTCAGGCAAGTCGATTGCACCACAGTTTGGTGCCATCAAAGCTTCTCTTACCAAGGTAAGAATCCTTTGCTCACACTCCCCCTTCTGTGGCAGTACTATACACAGAACAATTCGCCATCATCCAATGTTTAAATCCATTTACATGAAGCCCTTTGGTTCTTCACATCCACTTATTTTCTCAGCACTCTGTTACTGAAAGCCACCACCAAGCACATCTCCAGTCCTCACAGTCATTACCCACTGAATCACTATGGTAAAATGTAAGTATAAAAAGTGTAACACTATGGAAATCAAAAAGCATTTGAGGAATGAGTTGAAACAGCTTTCTTCTTAAAGAGACACTTTCCTATTGCCTAGGGTTGTAGAAACAACACTATCTGGGATTGCAAATCCAGGAAGGCTGAAGAGGAGGAAACAGGATTGCTGCCCTGGGCCTCATCATACATGTTAACACTGCATGTGCTCCAAGCAAAGGACAATCTATTACCTGAACGACTCATTTCATGAAGGGTGGAGAAAGATTGCTGTTACACAGACTAAATGCTCTCCACACCACAACTGTTCACCCAATCTTGAGATATTAATAATGGGGAAAAACGATTAGGGGGATACTAAGAAAAAGCCTGAGTCAGATTATTATTTTATTAAAAAATCTCAGTTGCTTTCAGAGTTGTTTGTTCTTGTTGTTGTGTTTTTGGTTTTTTTGTTTACTAGGTTGGCTTTGTGGAATTGTTTCTTTTGGTTTGAGACCCAAAATTTTAATTGCCTCCTGCCTTCTGGCTGCTCTGATGAGCTCCTTTACAGTTCTCTAATCAGATATCCTAATCAGATAAGATGGGACATTCAGAAACAAAAACATGGTGTGAATTAAGCACCAAGCACATACCAAAACAACCCATAGAGGGAGGAGTTGTTTGCAGCAAGCTTGGACAGGCAGCTCTCAGGGCCTCATCAAGGGCCCCTGGTTCCCACAGAGGTCAATAAAGCAGCAAATCTGTACTGGACATCACCTGGCCACACAGCTGGCTCTCCAGCAATGGGACCCCACACCCCTTCCATACTCTGCATTGGTGAGAAGAGCTGGAGAGCCACATGCTCAGGTGAAGCATTTGGCAACAGCAACTTGGAAAGAAAGATAAGGAAAAGCTGAGGAGGTGCTTCTCTTTACTGCATGTACTGTTCTCAAATACTTGCTTGTTTACAGCAGGCATTTAGTCTTCAGTGCTGGACCTCCTCCTCTTGCACCACAGTGGGGTTTCCCATCTGCACTGATGTTTGCTAACAGCCAGTCAGCACCAGTTAAGACAAAAAATAAAGAAAATTTGCCCTTGTTTTCAATTTATTAAACAGTCAGTGCAGTGTAGTCCCACTGACTGCCAGGCTTATTCAAGACAACATTCACTCTTCTTCATACTCAGTAGGATTATAACAAAGTCAGTTTTCAAAAACATCTAAAAAGAACAAAAGCTGGCAGCTTTTAAAACATAAGAAAAATAATTTGAGAAATGTCTTTAAAAACTGCCTGATTTAATTAATGAAAATAATCAATACAGCAGGATCCATTTTAATGATCTTTCTCATGTGCAAGTGTATGTACCAAATAAAACTTAATTGCATTTCTCAAAAGTGGATACACTCCAAATCTTAAGAAACCATATTTGTGAGCCTTATTTTTCCTCCAGCTGCCCTCAGGTTTTTCCAAGCAATAGTATGGCTGAATTTCAAAAAAGATTATGCTTTATGAATGTTACTGAATACATGAATTTTAACACTGTAGCCATTAACACCATATTCTGCTGCTGTTGAGACACACAACAAGTCTAAAAGCACTTGTTACCATTTCTGCTCCCTCTCTCACAGCAGGCAGCAGACATATTTTGCAGCAACATCTGTAAGTGCTAATCTCCAAGCAGTTTAACATTTTGTGCCTCCCTTTTGGTTGAAGTGACACCACACTTGATTATGTAAAAGCTACTTAGAAAATGGGCTCTGAATTGGAAACAGCATACAGTCAGAGGTAATTAGATTAATTTACTAATATATTACCTAGTCATACTAGTGACTCGCTGAAGACACCAATCAAATGGTTGGATAGCACAAAAACAGGACACTGAGAAACAATTCAGCACTGCTGGGACCAGTAATCCCAACATGCTTGGCTTTATTAAATGACAAGATGTTTCTCATGGGCAATCCTTAGTAATCTGGGTAAAGCATCTGGTATTAGCAGCAAATCTAGAGAAAACTCCACCAGTCACTGATGTCTAGAAGAGGTAATGACCATAAACATAGCTGGAAAGAATTTAAGTGTTACATACAGCCATACGGTTTGGTCATCAAAGACAAGTGCTAGTATTCCAATGACAAATCAGATTTCAAATAAGAATATATTTCCTGAAGCAACATTTCAGTTTAGCTTCTGCTTTCCCTCCTAAACACCTTCATACTAAATGTTTCATTATAAAATTCAGATTCTTTTTACTTCAGCAGTAATGTAATTCATGCTTTTTGCTTGCTCTCTCTCGCTAAGAAGAGAAACCACTATAAAATCAAATCAGACTGCAATTATTTCTGTAATATCTTCTTGTGCAGAGGACCTGATGAGTGACTAAATAACTGAATACACAGCAGTTGAAGACCAACTTAGCAGAAATACTTTCCTGATTATTAACAGACTAAGCAATCAGTTACCATAACCATGGAGCCCTGAATATTCCTTTTGCTGAGACAAAACTTCCATTCAAACTGCTATTGCCTGTTGTTGAAAGACTTCACTGTGTTACAAGTTCCCTGGGAAAATAGGAAACCACCTTTGGGCTTTGCAAAGTTACAGATAAGCACAGCAATGATTACCCACCAAAATGTGTTTTTGCTCTAGAGCAAAACCTTCACTCATCTTGCAGAAAGGGTTTTTATGTTGTTGCTTAATGTCTCTTTTAATGATATGAAGGAGACAGAATATGCTCTCTTAAAATCTGCAGATGACTCCAAACCGGGAGAATGAGCCACCACACTTGCAGGCAGAGCTTCTGTTCAGAGAGACCTAGACAGGCTAGAGGAATAAGCTGACAAAGACCTCATAAAATTCAGCAGGGGCAAATGCCTAACCCTGTCCCTGGGAAGAAAAAAGTCCTAGCAACGATACAGGTTGGGTAGTGGCCAACTGGAGAACAGCTCTGCAGAAAATCTCTAGAGGGACAACAAGAAGCCTGCTCAAGCCTACAGCGCGTCCTGATATCAAATACAGCCAACGATGTTTTAGGCTGTGAGAAGTTGAAAATGGACTGAGAAGTGATTCACTTTTATTAGCTGGCACTCACTAGACTGTATCTAGAATACTGTGTACAGTTTTGGGCACTGCAGTACAAGAAAGATACTGATGAACAGGATCGAGTTCAGTAGGTGGTAACTAAGGCAGACGGAGGTGGGTTGGAGACACCTTTGCCTGCAAGGAGAGGCTGAAGAAGCAGGACTTATTCAGCGTAGAGTCCCGCTCTCATGGCTTCAGGTTAATCAATACCTGCCCACTCATACCAATGGGGACATCACTGTGATTGCCTACTACAACAACAAAGCCAACAGAACTAGCTATTTTGCAGTAGTGCACTGCATGAGAAGACAGTTCTTACTGGATATAGAGGGAAGTGCTGGCATAAGGTGGTCATATTTTACTAACTGATCAATTCAAACTTGTCTTATTTTCTCTATCTTATACAAATGAGTCATTGTGGATAGAAATCAAGTCAGGATTAGCATGCAAGATCATCTTCCATTAAGATCAGAATCCTTACCCTGAGGACTACCATAAACTGTAAATTACATGCAAATACTGAATGGCAATATGTTTAAACAGCATTTGTTATTTGCACAGACTTTAGGCTCAAAAACACTGCCTAGTGTCTAAGCCTAGTCCACATTATCAGAACATTGATTGTTTTATTCAAATATCTTTTATCTGATCAAAAGTTTGAGAGAGTAAATGGAGTAAATGGATTTTAGAGTAAGATGAACAACCAGAAGGAAGACAATAAACTGAACAAGAACAGTAAATACATCATATTATAGACGTACAGCAAGGATGACCAAATTAGATTGAATAAATCAAGGTGAACCACTGGGATGGAACATTTTGTAATGCAACTGAAAAGGTTAATAAAAGCTTATAAATTAAACACCCTGTAGATTCCTCTCCAAGTCAAGTGTCTAGCATCAACACTGAAAAAAGTTTAAAGGAAATGAATCTGTCCAAGACAACACAAGAGTGACATTAATGGAATCAAAAGCAGAATATTTTATATCTTGATGGACATTTGACAGAAAAAGGCACCACACTGAACTGAAACACTTCTTACAAGTTCCCACAAAAAGGGAACAGTAAGCTGGTCAAATTGCTTCATACATGGAACTCAGAAGAACCCATATTCTATTTGGATGTCATTACAGGGGACTCCTTTGAAGGTAATCAGAATCAGATTTTGAAAGCCACAGAAGTGCAAAAGATGTTCACAGCAAGCCCCTCCCAGAGGTCTCCTGGGGTAGTGACTGTGCTCAAGCACTTCTTAACCACACATGGTTATTCTTCTTCAAAAATTGGAACCTCCCATATCAGAGAAAAGGGTAAAGTGAACTGACATCTCAATTCGGCAAAACAAGCACTCTGACTCTCAGTTTGCAAAACTCATTTTCTGAAGAACTGCTTAAAGCAACTCCAATGAGTTCTTCAACAGGTTTTTGCCCAAAGGTGCTATTTTACCCTCATTTAATCTCCAGCTATTCTAATCATGTGATAAACACAATCTTGCAGGAATAATGACAAATTCTGCTTTAAAAAAAAGGGGGAGGAGGGGGCGGGAAAAAAAGGAAGTAGAAAAAAAGAATTAAAAAGAGGAGGCAGCTGCAAGCATCAGCATTCCAAGAATCATCTATAGATAACTGACTTTCAAGAGGACTGCCTGGGCATGAGTTAGTCTACATTACCTGGTGTGATGTACAGACCAAGACAACACAGCAAAGACACCACTCACACTCTTTCATGTTGACAACTGTAGAATTTCAGGGCAATAAGAAACCTCAGAGAACTCGGAATTCTCTGTAGATGGGGGGAGGAGGACAAAGGGAAAGAGAAGGCTTCTCAAAGCATTTGTGAGGATCGGAAAGGCATTCTCCCTCTTGTCCAATTCCCTTATCTCAATTAGCTGGCCTCCAGAGTTCCTATTATTTTAGAATACATTTTTCTTAAGAGTTTCACATCTGATAATGTGAATAAAAATGCTCTAAATTGATTCTGTTGGAACAGACCAGATAACAGGAACTACATGCAGCCAATTGCTCATACATAATACAAATGGCATTAGAGTTTAAGTTAAAATTACATATTGCATTTTTATTAGAACTTTAAAGCTACTTTTGAAACACCTTGGCATAGGAGACACATTGTAAATTATGAGGGCAGTTACATAACTGAAAATTGAAATGAAATTTTAGAACTGCCTATAATTTTACAAAGCTTAACATAAGGAGAGGTCAGAGAGACTTTAGTATTACTCCTTTATAATATGCCAAATCAACTTGAGAGATATTTGTTAGCTAATAAATGGGAACAAGTGAAGTATCAAAAAGGTCTGGGTGGGCTATAGAAAAATTATTAGATTAAGATTAAATCAGGCTTTAATCTAAATATCTCATTTTCCATACAAACAGAACATAATAGAAAAGAAAAAAATATCAGAATGTTTTGACTTAAAGAACAGAGCAAACAGCCAGGCAGAGGAGAAGTCCACTCTAACTAAAATGAAGTTTGATCCAACTCTCCCCCAACCTAAAATAGGAAAAAAAACTATGAAAGATTTATCATTTCACTTTAATGCTCAACAACAGTAATATGGCAGTGATATATGTGCTACATTTTCTATTTTCCAAGTTCACTCAATTTTTAAAAATATTAAATACAGTAATTAACAAGAAATACTCTGAGTAGCTAAATGATGAGCACAGGAACTTATATTTTCAAAAATCTGGGAATAATGCAATGCTTCAGATTGACTTAGGCTAACCCAGGTCAATGTTTCTCTCAATAAGGCAGGCTGCCTGCCCTCCCCTTCCCCAGCCTGCCCTCAGTGTTATCATACCTGTGACCATACCATCAGCAAGATCAAGGACTTGAGTTTTTAAATACCTTTTACTGAAAGGTAACTTGGGGATCATTTAGATAATTAGCGTGGCTCGTATTTCAAGCTGTTTGGCTGCCATTCTTGGGTTAACAGGAACAAGCTTCAAGAGGGAGGCTGGTGGAAAGACAAATCTACATCCAAACTCTGAATGCTCACTTCCATCTCTGCTCTAGCAAAACATTCTGAGATGGCTGCTGGCACCACTGTGGTACTGCAGACACTGTAAAATGGAAACCCTGCCCCAAATTCTTCAGTTCTTCCCAGACTAAAGTAAAAATGCACGATTCAATTCAAACTTGGTCAGGTTATGAGACAGACATAATAAAAATTTCCTGGCATACAGGGGGCAGAATTTGAGGTTGACTGCAAAACTTAGAGGGTATTTCACTCAAAGAAGAAAATCTTCATGAAGGCTGTTGGAAGGAAGGAAGGCTGCTGGAAGGCTGTTGGAAGGCAGGAAGGCAGGAAGGCAGGAAGGCAGGAAGGCAGGAAGGAAATTACATTAAAAAAATACCACCATGGTATGTCTGATCTTAAATATTGAATAATCTTGTAACAGATTAAGAACACACAAGAGGGGAAAAGGATAGCTTGAGAAAATAACAGATACTCAGAAAGTGTGTCCTAGGCTTAACTATAATTAAAACACATCATATATAAACCAATTCAATGAAGTACAGCAAACAGAAAAGCTAAAATGAAAAGCAGGCTCCTTCAAGCCGTGCAAGATCAATCTTCCAAAGTCTACTTCTTAGCTTATGTATTTACCAGAGCACCTTCTACTGAAAGAAGTAGAAGCTGGTATTACTACACAGCCAAAATTAATTTGTGTAACCAAAATTAACTTCGATATCAAGTTATTAAGATTCAATTTTCTGACCTAACTACAATGATCTAATAAAAAAGTAGGGTAATTGAAATATTTTACCCATGTTTTACCCCAAGAACTTTCCAACAAAGCCAACGAGAGTAAAAGATCAAAGATCTTACTGTAGAAAGTAAATAGTTTCCAATAATCATGATCTTCATTCATTATCCCTAGCACAGGTTTTTGCAGCCTTTCAGTATGTCAGATTGAAAAACTAGGAAGCATTTTTAATTGCCAAGTTGGAATCACAGAGTGGTCTGGGTTGGAAAGGACCTTTAATATCACCTAGCTCCAACCCCTCTGCTGCACACAGGGATACTTCCCACAAGACCAGGTTGCTCAAAGACCCATCCAGCCTGGAGGTTAAGTGCATCAGCTTCAGTACAGAACTAAACAACAACTCCTACCTATAAATAAATAAATAAATAAATAAATAAATAAATAAATAAATAAATAAATAAATAAA
>JAPSGF010000033.1:5954873-6035188 GCA_035772895.1 Perdix hodgsoniae
AAATAAATAAATAAATAAATAAATAAATAAATAAATAAATAAATAAAGCTTTGGTGGGAAAAAAGCAAAATAAAACTTCACAGCAGGTTAAGAGGAAAAACTAGGACTTTTCTTTTTTAAAGATATTCATACATTCTAATAAAATCAAAGTACTTCGTATTAGCCTTGGGTTCACAGACTCAACTGGAATTAAGGTCCCCTTTATGTTGCCATAGTGATCATCATGAAAAGTTTCCATTTGATTCTGAAAATATTGAAAAATCCCATTATTTATCAACCTGGAGGTCAGCAGCAAAGCTCAAAATTTCTAAATAAGATTTAGATCCACAGCAAAAGCTAAATGGGAAACTACTCATACATATGTTAATACTGATGAAAACACTTAGAAGAAAAGACTATACTGTAATCACTGAATCAGTAGCAATTCCTCGAGCTAATTAAGTGTTAAAACTATTTGCTTTTATTTTGTTATCATGTAGGCTGCTGGTATTACTAAGCATTATGCTGGTATGATCTATGGAGTTTATAGACAGATGGAGTTCAGAAAGTTTAGGACCATGCTGGTCATTGCTACAGCCAGATTCCACATTCCACCACTCTGCCTACAATGGGCATGTTTCTTCTCAATTAACCCAAGGAAGGCACAAAGATGGAAAATCATTGTACCTTCCCTTTCAAATAAAACCAGTGAAGGTCTCCTCGCAGAGAATAAATATATAAAACCACCTCACTGGTGGCTCCATAGCCTCCAGGGGCCAAAACAGTAGCTCCCTGGACTGGCCAGTCCCTCTGACTCACAAAGGAGAGCAAGAAAGAAGGGGCTTGTAACTCAGCATAACATATCCTGGGTCTGCTGGAAGGGGAAGGGACATCTGCTAAAGGGTTTCAAGGCACAGCAGCAAACAGTGAAAGCAAAGAAGACAGCCTGTATATCAAGGGAAATCTTAGTGAGGACTGAGCCTTTCAGTTCTGTCAGCCATCTACCTGTAAACAAGTTCAGTAAGCATGAACGCCTCACACAGATTGAAAAAGTTTCCTTAATAAAAAGATAGTACTGTTCAGCTTCTTTTGGAAGAGTGGCAGGATGGAGGGCTCTTTGCTTGAGTCTGCTCAACTCCTAGTGGACAAAACTTGTATTCAAATTTGAGAAGTTTCGAAAGAAACAAAATGTCATGTTTCCCATTGCAGACATTTTCTACATGAAAATAACAAGCTATATTTGAATACAAAATGTCTCCTGTCATAGTATCTTATTTTTAATCACTATTAGTACAAGTTTTCATGTGAAAGAGTAAAGAACCCAAGAATTCTTGCTCACACAACAAGTATGCTTGCAATTGCAGCTAAAGGACTGGAAGTGTTGAAGCATGTTTGACCTTCAAATGTCAGCATGTTCATCTTGCACAGACTTTGGATATTTACACAACTGTGAAGCGCTGTAACACCTTCTCTAGGGATGTCAAAGAACAGCAACAAGCCAAGCCGCCCCTGAATCCCAGCAGGCCACTTCATGGGGACACGGCTGGGCATGAACTTGGCCAGCACAACATATATCTTCTCTTGTCTTGAGGCTCTCAGCAATGCGATATGATGAATCAATGCGTGATAGTCCTGAGCAACTTCCAGCAGTCGGTGCACAGCCCCATAATGCTGCCATGGCTTCCCCTGCCAATGATGGAAGACTTATCCTTTCAGAGCAGATAAGTGCCAAGATGCTGTGCTGTTACATCTAGCTTTATCAGTCCTTTTTGCCTGAAGGGCAATGTGTCCTTTATGAGAGATACTTCACTGAAAATTAACCAAGTTCTTTCCAGCACTTAAACTCATTTTGCTAATTCTTTCCAAGGTTACAGATGAACTCTCAGAAACAAACTTTCACCAAACAAAAAACAAATACTGTAGGTTATAATATAGTAAATTACGAAACATTTTACTGTGTTCTTCAAGCAATCTACACTTTATAGAAAATCTAATTCTGATTTCTTGGTGCAAGTATCGTGATAAAAAAGTACCATGTCTAGAAATCACTTCAGAACTTAAATTCAAAGCAACAGAGCTTAAACAGAAAGCCAACTCTAAGTTAGATGTGTGCAGCGCTACTGCTGGTAGCAATGGAAAACAACAAAACGGCCATAATATGTAACTCAAGTACAGTAACAAAAGCGCTTGTTGAAAGGCTGCTCATATTCTCGAAGGATAGCTCCAGTATTCTCCTGGAGACTGGCAGCCCATGGCATGGACAGGTACACTCTCTGCTGGATAAAGAACTGGCTGGAGGTCCAAGCCCACGGAGTGGTGGAGAATGGAGCTAAATCCAGGTGGTGACCAGTCACAAGTGGTGTTCCCCAAGGGTCGGCAAGCCCAGATAAACCCACAGTTGACACAGTAGCACAGTTATGATTTAGTACCAACCCCTTTCCTAATAATCCCTAACACTATGTTGGATTTTTACCCAAAGACACTAAAGAACCAATGTTTTTACAGAGCTATTAATACTTGAAGTCTCATCCTAGAGTGGTTAGGGGCTACTTAAAGTATCACCATATCTACTAAGATAAGATTTATTTATTTTGCACTTCCCCCATGTACACTGTCTTTATTGCACTGATTTTCTCCTGCCATTCTAGCTCTAGTGAATCAATATCAGAGAACCACCTGAAATTCTTCATAGTTTGCCTTTATTAATTATACCCTAAATAGCTTTGTGACATTAGCGGATGGATCACCACATAATTTACCACCTTTTCAAAATCACTCACAAATACTCTGCATGTCTCAAGCATAAGATCTGATCTCTCTGAGATTCTGCTATTGACCTTCCTCCACCTTGAGGATGGACCATTAATTCCTAGCTTTTTTTTCCTTCCTTATTTAGCCATATAATAGTTTTCTCTTCTATTCCATGGTAGATTAATTTCTTTAATAGCTTCTGGTAATGGACCTTGTTAAATTTCTTTTGAAAAACCAAAGTAGACACACTATCTATTGGCCTATCCACTCCTTCAAATAAACAGAAGTACCTCTTCCTCAATCTCATACTCAGTGGCAAGCCAATATCCCAAGGTGCCTACGCCCCTCCTCTCCCCAGTAGAGTGATGAAATCCATTTTTTATCATCTTCCTTATAAGGTTTTAGAATTATCCAGTGATTCCCATCACTGACCCCTCCTCCTTTGTAGTCATTAACTGCATCAAATCTGCTAGCAACACTCAATCCCCCCGAGAACAGAACATATTTAGGAAGAGCAGAGATCTGTGGGAAGATGCTCCATATGTAAATCAATTTAACGACACGTGACAGGATGTACACTTCCTTTCTCTCCCCCTCCCTATCTTTCCTTCCTGACCAGGCAAACAACACATTTTAATTAGCAGAATTCTCCCACAGAAAAATTAAGTACTTTATTTTGGAAGAAACACCCAAAGAAGGATGAATCATCTCTTTGGCAGCACAAAGATCCTCAGATGTAAAGTTCCCGTTTTGAAGCTGGGTGTGTACAGTGTACAAGGTATGAAGCTTATGCAGTGGCTTCACACATTGTTCATGTGTTGCAAATGTGTGAAGACACTTAAAAATCAAACACGTACACTTCATGAAGAACTGTTGCACATAGTTAGACACACGTGCACACTGTTTCAAGATTTCTTTAATTTGAAGCCAACTGGTAACCGATAATTTTAATTTTGAAGATCCATCCAACCCTTCTTCAGCCTTCCACCTATAAAATAGGGCTGGCAGCCTTCATGACCTCTAGGACACTAAAACAGTCTTTCTGTCTTTAGGCAGGATACAAACAGCAAGCAAAGGAGAAGGCTGAGTGATGCACTGAGCAGGAGGCAGAAACAAAACACCACGCAGAGCATCAGGATTACAGCAGTGGCTGAGCACTGATACAGTCCCAGACTGGTCAGCATAAGCTCACGGAGCTTATGGAACTCATGGGTTAGCTTTCCATTTTCCAGTTTTTGATGTTTTAACCACATGACATTGACATTAACATTTTAACCATAGCAATGCTGTCAGAAATACCTTTTGTGGCAAGCTCACTTTACATAAAGCATTAAGGATAAAGCAGGAATGTCTGACATTCGCATAGCCCAGACAGAGTTAGAAGAGACAGAAACTTGGTCCAGCTAGGATTGGTCATCAAGAAGAAAACTTAATTTAACTTTTCAAGCTCTTATACATCTCAAAACAGCCTGGGCTTTTTATACTTTTTTTTTTTTTAACTACAATTTTTACTGCTTTCTTTAATAAATGGCTATTAACAAGACCTTTTGCAAATCAGTGACTGCTTCCTGTGAGCTGTTTTTCAGATGTATACACTGCCTGCTCTCGTTTCCCTATCACATTTTCAAGAGACAAACAAAGCATCTGCTTACAACATTTATTTAAAAGGAATTTATTGTTGCTGCTTCAGGAGTAGATTTGTAAATCTGTTACATTTATATCATTAGAAAAGGTTTTCCATTTTGACTTATTCTACAAATCCATTTCTAATTAAAATGTACTCCAGTCACTAAGGAAGTAAAACCTTCATATACCCTAAAAATGCACAGAAATAGAAGAACTCAGACTTACTCCTGGTCTAATGCTGTACAAAAACAAGATACTTTACATTTAATTATATGTAAAGGTGCTCTCTGGTCTCTGCCAGCAGGCTAATTTTGCTTCATCTCTTCATTTCAACATTTCATCATCTCCAGCTCAAACTTGGCTAAGAAACAGCTGAATCAATGCTTGGCACAAGCACAGATGCTGTTAGTGGCTGAGGAAGGTCTCACTTGCCTGATGAGAGATTGCATTCAGGATTTCTCTGCCCACTCCCCATCCCTTCCTCTAGTGAATGGTGCTTTGTCCCTGAAGCATGCCAGTACAACATTAGTGGTTTATACAGTCCTGCTCCATGAATAAAAAGCTTGGAAAGGCACTACAATAAACCAAGAGATGATGCAGCTGCTGAGAATCGCTATGAAAAGACAAACTTGCTGTCATTTGTGAAAATGGTCAGTAAAGCCAGCTGATGCTTAGCAGCCACCTTCTCTGCTACAGCAGCTGACCATAAAATTCAGGTCAATTGAGTTCAGGTATATATGGAACACCATTTCTATTCAATAAAGCATGTCAGGCCATGCTCTTAATTACACCATTGCAGAGCAGGGCATTCAGGAAGACACTTGATGAATTGAGTCCCCATATTTTGCTGCAATTAGCCAAGCAGCGAGGGCATGGCAACAGGAGAAGATTCTTTCTGCTGGCATAACACCAAAGAGCTCCAGCACGCCAGCCAAGTGTGGCTTTGGGCCTGCACAGGTCTTGGCGAGGCAGCCCGAGCTATAGCTGCACTGCAGCAGGAGAAGGCTGCATACTCACAGATCTCGCTGTCCTTCAGATAACGTGCCCAGCCTGCACAGGCAGGGCTCTCCTGCCCACCAGCATTATGCCAAAAGCACCACTGGCAGAAAGAGTATTGTCCACTATGAAGAGAGATTACAGGATTTCTCTCAGCAACACTGAAATGTGTAGATGTGCCTCTCGATGTGCCTCCTCACACTATAGATTTCTCTGCCCATGGTCTCATTAACCAATTCAGACTGTCAGTCTTTGAGATCTTCTCCCTCCTGTCAGCTAGTGCTGTCAGAAAATCTAGATGTGAGGCAGTCATGTAGGCTGAAAATAAGCACATCTTATATTTTAGGATAAGAGTGCAACACGAGGCTTGTCTGCATGATTCCTATGGCTGAGTGGAGACTGAGGCAAGCTAGAGGCGGGACACGGAAACAGGCAATTAATGTCATTCTGCTGATTAGGTACTCCATGGAGAAGGCAGTGGAGAGCTCTTTCAAAGTGTCTGGAAAAACAGCTTGCCATCACAGCTGGAAATAGGTGAGCTATGCAGTGGGCTGAGAGAAAAGAATAGCCGGTACTGCCAGGCAGCAGTGGAAAACAGACATTTCATGCTTTAATGAATAATCCCATTGTTAAAATCACAAATGAAGTACCACATGGACTAGAACAACTTATGCAGTTAACTACATATATATTTATTTCAATTATTAATTCCAGGCATAACTCTAGTGTTCACTCTGATATAATTGGCTATGCATGTGCATCGAATCCTGTGTATGTTTTTTTGTCTGGTATCAACAAGTGGTTAACTTTACAAGCTGTTAGAGTAATAAAGCATGAGAAGATAATAAATATTTTCAAAGATGCTTCTGTTAAAACCAAAAACAGAAGTCAGCATTTCACTACATAACCAAACAGCAAAATATACTGATTGTATCACCTGGTCCATTTGATTATGAATTGTAAGTAATCAAAGTTTGACTGAGAGAGACTAAATACATAATGATATTTCAGTACACTGGGATCCTTCTTCAAGAACTGCCTAAACATACAGGGTTTAACAGCATACCTTAAAAGGACAACAAAACAGTCACACATGAACACACAAGCATTTTACACAGGACAGTTAATCAAAGCCCTGGTAATTCCCCTTCACCCCACATCACTGGTGGATATCCACAAACATCTATGTAATTTAGCTTCTCCTTTCTCCCCAAGGCTATGGGGCATATAATGAGCAGCTAGGCTAGGGTATATTTCACCAATAGTTAATGAAATGCCATCTATTCAGGAAAGCGTAGCCATACATTTATCCAAGGTTTTAAAAGAATGGCACCGCTGGGACAAGGATGACTGTTTCTGCAGCAAGCCTGGAAAATGGAGTGAATTACCTCATTTCACAGCCCATGTTACACAAATTCACCAGCTGCTTTTTCTCACAGGAGATGTGAAAACAAACCAGAACTACTCATTGTCTACACTGTTCCAGTGCACGAATCCTGCCTTCCTGCTACTTCTACTTTTAATGAGGCCAGAATCATAGAACACTTTAAAAAACAAAGTGGTAATCATGGGCTTATTGGCACCACTTGCTGAAACCCTGCAGTAAGCTTGTGTCACCATTTTGGAGTGCACGGACTTCGCCTGCTTTTTGCATGCTGCAGGTTTGGAGATGCCAGCACGCACAGTCACAGACAGTGCCAAAAAACACTGCAGATCTTTAACTCCACAGCCTGCTAATCTCACTGCTCACCATCTTTACTGTCTTTGCCTGAACGCACATTTGTGATTGTGTCAACCAGCATATTTTTCCTTCAAATTGCACAATGTAACCCTTTAAACTCTGTAATTAAAAAATCTCTTTTGAATTGTGTCAGACTGCTGTCAAGACAAAAATTTAAAAAAAGATAGAAGAGCAACCTAAATAGATTCCTATTTCTGTCATAAGGTGGGTAACAGCTTCAAGCTATAATAAGCACACCTGAAGATGTCATTTTCTAAAAACATGAAGATAAAAATAAAAACACTCTCGAGCCAAATGCCTTTAGTGTGTTCACAGAGTTAACTAGAATTCAATCAGAAATTGCCTTTTCACACAAAGTTGTCTCTCCTCGTTGAACTGAGATTGTACAGTAGCCCAAGTCTCTGAAAACATGCAAGAGAGACACCATGAATGAGATTTATTGCATGAGAACATTTTCCCAAAGCTTGTAGTTTTAAGAATATTGTCAAGCCCTGCACAACAGCACAAAATCACATCTTGAAAATAAATAAAAAAAGTTATTGCTTTTCTTCTCTGGTTCAAGTAGAACATTTGTAGTCACTGCAGAAGCACATGGCTCATTCAAGTCAGAGGCTGTCATTTTGCCTCCTTTTAATTACTGTCTGCGTGCTTTAGCTGCATCCGTTTAAGAAAAGGAAATATGAGCGTGTGCAATCTAATAAATCTTATCAATATTACAAAACTATATTGCTACAAACTGATACACTACCGTACCAGAGTCTTGAAAAGAAAAGCTAATAGAGTAGTCAAGTGACGCAGTGATACATACTCTACACACCTCACAAGACTGAAGATCAGAATGCAGACTGATAATGAAGATGCTCTGGCCTGAAAGCAGACATTTCTGTCACTCAGTCTTTCTAACCAATTATGGAAAACAAATATCAAGATGGAAGAAATGATAAACTGATAAACTGATTCTGAAGACGATTTTCACATTAAGATAGTATTTTTAACGCTAGAAAATGGTTATTGATAAAGAACTTTGAATCTTGAGGGAGGGAAAAAGCAAAACAGGAAATTATGCTTATGCAACTCTGCAATCAGTTGTCCATTGGCAAGCTTTTTTATGGCATTTTATTTCTTTAATTAGTTGATTGCTGTCTATATCAAAGGTCTCCTTGCACTAAGGTTACTGCAGAAAGGTTACCAACAGAGCCTTACTTCTGAAGTTGTCCACCACAAACCATATCAAGGGTAGCAAACATACATATAAAGAGATGATAAACAAGATCAAACTTATTTACGTATTATTTCAATATATATATAGTTTTTAAAATATTGAAATAATATTTAATATTGAAGAGGCATTATGTCAAGCAGTGTAAAACTCCCTCAAACTGCATAATTTAATTCTTTTAACTCGGTAATTAAAAAATTACACTTCATTTTCCTTCCCCTTCAAGATTTGTGCTCTCTTCACAGGGCCTGTTCATCATACCACCAGCTTTACCACTGTAAGGGCAATGAGCCAACAGGAAAGGACTTTCCCTCTAATTCACTTTTATTACATGAAAAACAGACTTGTTTTACCCCTTGAGGGACACAGATAACAACCAGAGCATTGATGGAGAAATAACAGATACTGGCAACCATTCCTCCAGCAGATATAGTAATGTGGCCACTCTTCCCCTACTAGTCCCACAAACATCAGCCTCTACTCAGGATTTTGTTTCTATCAGTCAAAAGACAAAGAGTATGATAGGAGAAGGATGTCAAACACCCATAATGCAGGCAAACACAACTGCATGAACTTCGGCTACAAGGAAATCTGGCAAAAAATAGCATATAAGTTTTTTAAACGTAGAATAAAAGTTAAAGAGCAAAGCGTTGTTGGAAATGAACTGCCTAAATGCCTTTAAAATTCTTGCCTTTAGCAAGGAAAGTCTAACTTGGTACCTAAGATTGCAGACATTTAACTCTTGATAAATTTTCATCTCAAAACAGCAGCTCAGAAAAAATATCTTAAAAGTCCAAAACCAGTTCATCACACCTGGAGGCAACTGCTGTTCATAAATTTATGAACTTCCTTCTAAATTACTAGGCTTCTTACTCCTATTCCTTTTACGAAGAAACTGCTAGAGCTCCTTGCCCTTGCAGAAACTTCCCTGTAATTTCCAGATTAAATTTATTCATGGTCAATTTATATTCATTTGCTCTTGTGATGACATTGTCTTTTATCTTAAATTAAGTTGTAAGTTCTCCAGGGCTCTGACCAAATTCAAATCAATATGCAGAGTCCTTAGCATAATACTTCCCTGAAAATAACTCTGAGCTTCAGTTATGATTACAATACAATAAATAATAAAAATTAGATTCTGCACATCCTCTAGTATGTTCTTTCATCACTTCTGTAACGTCCACCATTATATTACATTCTGCAATGTAATGTTTGAATAGACTCACATGAAATTTGATCAAATAGGTAACGATGAAGCCAGGTAAGACTGCAGTTCAGCCCAACAATTATCTTTCTCTAAAAGTTTACTTGCTCTACATGCTAATCCTTATCTTGACTATAGACTACTAAAGAAAACACAGCGACAAATGGGAAGACGACCTTTTAAACATCTAACATAAAAAAATTTGGAGTAAGAGTAATCGACATAATACATGCAAAGGTTTGGAAAACACTCAAAAAGTAGCAGGCTCCTTCATACAATTGAATTTTTTGTTAGAGAAAGATCTATCCCTGCAAGAAAACATCTTGAATTTGGGTACTCCTTGAATGCTAATGCTTAGAACAGTCTTATCATTCTGATCTGCAGTAGCATCAACCAGTACATACTTACACACTGTGGATCAAGAAACACATATTTCATATTTATAAAATCAAACATCAGACCTAGAAACTTTACTGAATAATTTTTTCCCTCATACTTCTTTCTCTGTACATATTTTTCACATCTGTTGTTTTGCCTTCTTAGCAGTGGTGTGTCTATCTGTTACCTTGCAGTTCTGGTGTCATTAAGTTGGCACATTCACCCTCTCTGTATCAGGTACAGGGTGTTTGTCTTAGCTAGCCTAACAAATGAACAAGAATTCTGGAAAGACTGCATGTTTTCTGTATTTTCTTTCATTCTTTATTCATTTCATGGAGTAACTAGTCTGAAATGCTTTCTAGAAAGAGATTTTAACTGCCCAGTATAACAAGACCGAAACTCCAACTTTGAACTCTATGCAGCCAAATCCATGACATGATACAAACAACACTGGTAAAAGCAGCAAATTTAAACAGCTTGTAGAACAATTTCAAGAGAAAGATGTGATAAGAATATTAATATTAATGAAAACAGCAAATCAATGTGATTTTCAGTTTCTGAATGCTGATAGGAAGCCAACAGAAGTTAACACATACCATAAAAGAAAAAAAAAAAAAAAAAAAAGAACTTCCATTTACTTAGGAGGCAGGAGAAAAAAGCAAGTTATTGCTTAAAAAAAAAAAAGCTGCAGAAAAGAAACTGGATTTCATAGTCCTTCTGGCTTTCAAATAGAAGGCAGTAGTATATATTCAGGGAAGAGATGGATAGCTTATAAAGAAAGACTTGTCTATATAGGGGAAAAGGAGAGATGATAGTGACAAAGTTCTGGGGAGTAAGCAGAAGCCTGTTTTGCAGTCACTCATGAAAACAGAATCAGGAAGAACAAGATCATTTTCTCTCTATTTATGGTAGCTTCAATGGAGTTGACAAAAGACAAAACCCTCTTCAGAAAATACAGCAATATAGAGATATAAAAAAAATAGTTCTATAGACTCTCGTGAAGAGATAGAAACATCAAAAAGCAGGAAAAAGATCACCACTCACCCAAACACCTGTAGGGAACCACAATATGTGGGTGACCATTGCACTGCTTCCATCCTCTCTTGCACCAATTCTGGATTGTAACTGGCTGGTTGGCTTCGACGACGTTGGTAATTTGCAATTCAGGGTAAACCTAACATTAAAAATATAAAAAAGAAATTGAAAAATGTTATCACAAATATGCACTCTGGGTCACACAAAACACAGCACCCTACTCCATTTCCTAATCTCTCTCTCTTCTCCTGTATATTTTAATTTACTTCACAGTATGAATATATACACTTACCTGAAAAGTTGGTGTATTTATTCATCACTAAAAAACATGCCAGCTCAGAATACAATGGTAGTAACAGCTGGCTGTCATAATATAACTTGGCTACTTCCTTTAGCTAAAGATTATCTCAAGTTTCTAAAATACCCTCTCCTTCAAATCCAGGATATCACTGTCCTTGTAAAACTTAATATATATTGGTCCTAATCTCTATATGAATATATATTAATAGCATGCTCTTTATGTTTCTCATAATTATTTTGACAAACAGCACACTCTTCCCCACAGCAGTCTGCACAGTATTCATTTTGTTGAATCAGTAATTCATATTTATGTTTGCATCACCATATAAACGTCTTTCAAATTTTCCCTGAATACTGAGATCAAAATCCAGCAGTTCTTAATACTGCAATATCCTTCTCCATCCATAGCTGTACCACCAGCAGAGTAGATGACTAATTTGTTGGGAAGCCACAACTTCGATCAAACTACATATTTGTCTTTTTATCTCCTTTAGACACTTCTCTTTTAAAAATTATCTCTGTCAGTATCACCTTCTCTGTTCTGTTGACTTCTTGGACAAGCCTAAGACACTGAACTTTTACACAGACCCACCTCCCAGTCATCTCATACAGAGAGCATCTATTACATGAGCTTTTCAGTTCCTAAGAAACACGCTACCTCTCACTGTGCAGAGGATCATGCTGTGAAGAATTTTTAGCACATGTGAACTGGATTCCTCAGTGGATTGAACCGAAGCAGAAGATGTGCTCCAGAAGCACATCTGTTTCTTCTCCAGCAACTAATGGATGGTTAGTCTGCACAACAAGGCTACAGCTAACCAAAAGCAAAGCCTGAAAAGTATGCCAGCATGGATGGTCAGTCCCAGCTATGCCACTCTGTACTCACAGCTTCCAGCATACCACACCACATTTGCTCTGCACCTCATCCTTACCGTGTCAAAGGCTTTGCTGAAGCCTAGGTAGACTACAACAGCCTTTTCCTCATCTACTAGTCTGGTCACCCAGTCATAGAAGGAGATGAGGTTGGTCAAGTACGACCTGCCTTTCATGAACCTGTGACTATAGCCTATGGTTCTCACTCTTCATTTTTCAGATCAGATGTCTATCTGCCCTAACATCAAACTCAGAAAACAGTAGTTCTTCTTCACCTTTCCTCAAGAAATCCTCAACAACTTCCGAGTATGACAAATTTGAGGATTTAGGTAGACCAAAAGCTACAGTCCATTCATAACTACCAACACAGAAGTAAAGCAACTAATCGCAGATGATCCAAAAACATCCTACAGAAAAGAAACATAATCCCAATTGAAGAGAGTTGAGTTGAGTGGGTTCTAGAAGTCCAAAGACAATGCCTGGAAAATCACAATAAGAAGTTCTACAGCCCTCTCTGAGAAAAAAATAATACATGAAATAATTTTAAAAAATAAAGAATATATAAAATTAGTCTTACTCCCATGTGCATTCTTTTATGCTAACCCAGCATACTAGACCATCCACTTAAATGAAGTCCACAGAAGAGAACTGCAAATTTAGTAGAAAGCTTTCCTAAATTTAGAAGATTGTGGCTTAGTTCTCTTTTGTTTACTCTCCAGCAGGTGACCAGAGCTGATGGTCAGCATCTACTTTGCAAATATAGTATTTTCACTATAATTGCAGAAAGCATCTCCAGAAGAATTGACTGCTCCCCCTGTGCTTCAAATACCAGGTTCTGAGTGGAAACAGTTAGGTGCAAATTAAATGAAAGCTACCCCATCCTCTTCAACCTCCTTATCTTCGCCCTTTGTTTCCCCCGTTCTACCAGACAGGTCTGTACATGCTCATGCTCTCAACTCTCAGCAACAGCACTGCCAGAAGTGATTAGGATTCCACCGCAGCAGGAAATTTCACACCTCAACTGCTGTGAAAATAGTACACCAGAAGGCAACAAAGCTGCCTCGAGAGCTAATGAGGAAGATACAACAGAAAGCTTTACTTTTCTTTGGACTCTGCCTTTATTCACCACCATCACTCTACAGTCTTCCCAGTTTATACATCCCCAGACATCGCACTGCATAATTAGAGTTTACGGGCACATACGTTGGATGCTGGCACAAACCACATGCTCCATATAGCACATGGTGTCACTGACACATTCTCATGAGGGCCATTTTAACATTTCTCAGGGTTAAGTGTCGCCCGTCACATACAAAGGAAGTATATCTTTTAAATAAAAAAGATTAAGAATTTTCAAAAATGTTGAGCCAGAATGCAAAAAAAAATAGCAAATAAAAATATTTTTAAAAATATTAATTAATTTTAAAAATGAAGAAGTTATTTGATGTTTTTATGCGTACACAAAATGTGTGCACAGCTTTAAAACAAGTGGAAGCAGAACTTTGATTCATGAGAACAAAGACACATAAAGCTGCTTTCCTGAGGTAAATTTCTAATGAGCGAGTGAACTATTACTGTAAATTCATATTGAAACAGTAAGACTGGGGACGGTACGCTATTTTTACTTTCACTATCTCCTGAAACCATAATTTTAACTATTGGTTAGTATGTTAGACCAAATTATAAGGAGCTAATGGCGTTCGTCAGAAGGACACAAGGAAGAATACATCCAAGGAAACTGCTTCTTTTGTTTCTACATCAGTTACCAAATTCCTTATTTCCTTTGGCAGCTCTCACAAAGCTCTGCCCACCCATCAAAACAGAAAACATGCTTTGAATGTCACTGTCAGTAGGTTAACACCAGTAAATCATATGCATTGAAGAAAGTACCCCTAACTAGACTTACGTAAGATATTTGCTCTGAGTTGAAGTGGGACCTACTTAGTGGCATAGAAAAATGGGATTCATATTTATTTATAGTGTCCCTAATGAGGCACTGCTCCCTCTGGATAGTCAAGAGTGAGAGCTTTAGAAAATTACAGAATATCTAAACTTTCAACTTTATCTCTACTTGTTGCACAGCAATACCTCCAATATATAAATATCCACCACTTTATAAGAAATGGTGGATGAAATGGAGGTCAACCTTCAATTTCCATGAATAAATGTCTTTAAACTGAGTTAAAAAGCTAAAACCAAAAAAGGCTCTGCACTGAGATCATTCAGAATTTAATGTGATCTTTTTTACATTTACATTCACCACTCTCAAGCCTGATGATGCTTGGATTGGAAGTAAAACATGAATGCACGTATTTAATAAAAGGATCTTTGATCAGTTTATACACAAAGGTATTGATGACAGAGTTATGCTACAAGATGCTAATTGAAAGCGTGTTCTTCAACAGCATTGTTATTAACAAATCTGGAAGGAAAGAGTGAAAAAATGTCACAAAATTGGGAGGTAGAGAAGAAGATTACAATAACGCTGTGGACAAGTCAGCACCACAGCAGTCTCCAGTGTCAGTGAGGAGGGACTGGAGTCAGGCAGGAGGCATTTCCACACAGCCAGTCTACATGTGCACACTCCCAGGCCATTCAGACGCTGGGAGCACAGGCCTTTCCTGCAGGACAGGAGGACTATTTCAGGAAGAAGCACCTCAGAAAGCTGTTGACAGCCACTGGTGAGCACGTACGCTGGGGGCAAGAGAGTCTGCACAGCTACAGGCATGCACAGAGGCACCGGGCATAGTCACAGCTGTTCCAGCGATAGCAGGCCCAGCTGCAGGACAGAGATTCAGGAGGACTGGGATGAACTGGAACCTGTTCAAAGGCAAGCCAGAGAGAAGCAATGAGATCGTGTGTCCTGTGCAGAGGAAATGCCTGGCTCCAGGACTAATCCACAGAGTTGAACAGGGACAGGCCCATGGCCATTTAATATCTCTTTGCCAGTCTTCACTGGCAGCCAAGACTCAGATCCCTGAAGTTAAACCTCTAGGCTGGAACTAGGGGGGCACACTCTTCCCTACTGCAAGGGTGGAGCAAGTCCAAGATTACTCATGAAACTGAATACGTACAAGTCTATAGGACCAGATGACATACATCCCAGAGTCTTAAGGGAGTTGGCTGACATGGTTGCCAAGTCTTTCTCCATCACACTTGAAAGTCCAAATCAGAAATGTACGTTAGCTTGAGCACCAGTCAGAAGCAGATACATTTTCTTGTTATCATTTCTTTTTGTTCCTTTTCCCTAATCCTTCAGCTATTTGCTGTACCTACACACTGTATCTTAGCTTAAATTACATCACACATTTGGTTTCTCTTTTAGCCTATGCATCAGCATCTGGCACAGGTGTTGAAGTCAACTTAAATTCAAACGTAATTCTCAGCTCTCTAATGTCACAATGAAAAAAGACTCCTGTTTCACCAAAAGCTCACCATCCAATCTCCCTAAAACATGATACTTAAGAACTGGCGCAAATTCAGCCTAAATCAAGTATTTATGAGTTGGCAATCTGCTTGAAATCTGTCTCAGTGACAGCAATACTAAAAACTAAATATAAAATATAGGCCATTGAAAAGGTAGGAACATACACATAGCTATGAGAATTTAAGAATTTGCTGTTGTAAACAGAACAAACAATGAGGTGGTTTTAGTAGTAATATCTTCAGCAACATGATTAACCTGGATGTTCTGATTTACTTAAAGTGGAAGGTGACTGAAACTGAAATATAGTTTAATTACAGTTATAGCAAAAAATCCCCTCTTTGTGTACAAATTTCCTTCCAACTGGACCATGAGACTTTTTACTTTTAATATTCTGTATTTATAATGTTGATATGTAGTATTTAGAACTGTTCAGTGAAATTGTCAAATTAGCTTTTTAAAATTGTAAAAAATTCATGGGTGTGTTAGGTATTATCTATCAGCTTTTGTGCTTTCATGGAATGAAGAAATATGGAATGAAGAATTTTTTTTTAATTGTTTCAGCAAGGTAGTTTGCAAACAGTTGATGCAAGCACAAAAAAAGCCTGCATTTAGTAAACAACATTTAGGAATGCAATGGTCTTAAAATTGTGGAATACGTCACTCTGACAGTGAGCATAATAAAGCTTCAATTTTGAGGAAGAAAAGCCTTCAGTTCCAGATTAGCTAATTAAAGGTGGATTAAAACTATTCCTTTCGAGTGTCTTAAAAAAAATCCTGCTGAGGAATTTCCTGTTAAAAAGAGGGCAGAAAGCAGCCTTACACATTAAAGCCACAAAAAGGAACAAAACACCAGCTGCTTCCCAGTATTTTGCATAGATATATTGCATAGCAGTAATAAGCAGATGTGCTGCACTTGTTTCAAAGCATTTGGCATGTCCAGTCAGAGGAAGTACCCATTTCAGTGTGCCCTTGCACAGTATTTCTGCAAGTTTTCCCATCTAAAACTTGCAAAGCAGCAATGCTGCAGACTCCCAGCTGACCCAGGTCAACCGCAACAGCAGTGGCATCACATGAGCAGCAATGGCACAAGCACTGCCAAACCCAACTGCAAAACAGATTGCAAGACTGAGAACAGGGTATCTGCAAAACAGGCAGCTTTACATAGACTCAAGTAACTGGATGTCTCTTGTCAAGATATTCTACTTGATTGCTGTTTTTTACAACTATTATTCTACATTACAATCAAGCAGCCTGGTATTCGGCAATTTTGAATCTTCACTGATTGATATCAAACCCAGACTCAGGATTTGAGAAGCAAGAGGTTTTAAAGTCAGGTTTTATACTTAGATTTGTTGTTTGCTTTTTGTATTTTCTGCTGCATAGTCATGTAACTTAAAGGTTGAAAACAACATCAAAGTTAAAATGACCATTAAAAAAGACTCACATACTGTCTGGAAAGACTCGAACTTGATAAAACAGAGAGGAGAAAAGAAAAAGACAATTGCACATGTTGATAAAACATACAACCATGCAGACTTCCGAACTGCCAAGCAAGGAAGGGATGCGATGCAAGCTTTAGGAAAAATTCAAGTTGCTGACACAGAGGCCATGCTACATGGTCAAGTTGACTACTCCAGGCAGCCCCTGAGGACCAAAATCTGCAGACAGCAGCTGTTGTGTTGCATGGGAAATGAACCATGTACACTGCCGCACTTGCTCATTTCACAATCACCACCTCCTTGTCTTTTTTGTTTTTCCTCAAATTGATATTGTGCAGAAATAGTACTCTTCTGCTTCCAACTAAGCTATGCCTATAGAAAGTTACGAACTGGGCTCTCCTCACCACTCAGTAAAAGAACAGCTGCACTTCAAGTAGCCCTGCAAATTTTGGAGTACTAGCATGGTTGCACAGTGCTCCATAACACAGGCTTGTGTCCCGTCAGTCATCTGACCGGGGATCTTCACCTCTCCAGAGCAGCACACTTCCACAAGTCAACACTGAAGCCTTTTGTTTTCTGCCAAGTCTCTGTTGGCTCAGCTACGTTCTGTCACACCTGACCACACTCCCTCACTGCTGGCTTTCTTAGCCATGTGGGTGGTCCCACAGAGAGAAGCAAAGCTACACTGCTATCTAGTATCCCAATTGTTCATGCTATCCTGTGGCCTAAGCAAGCTTTTCATGTCCCCATGAAAATGAAAAAGGAAAAAACAGATAAACATAGCACCAGCTGCATTGGTGCTGTTTCCAAAGCATCTTTTAAACTGCTGTAGTTCTTCCATCAAACATATAAATCTAGTGAGCTTCACTAGCAATCCTTTCCTAAAGGAGGGGAGAGAGAGGAATAAATAATACAAAGAACAAGTGGGTGGGTAGGGGTGCATTGTATGCAGGTCTGTATGCGGGATAGGAAGGGTAGGTGGTGAACCAGGTATTATCCACAAGCAGTGATATGAATGGTGGAAAAGAGAGAGAACAGGTATTCCAGGAGTTTCTAGAATTGAGGGTCATAGATAAATGAGCTAGTTTTAGTTCACTGGACAGTTGGGTTGGTTTGACTGCAAGCAGCTTCATGAGCACACATTTCCCTTCTGCTAGAAATCCTTAATGTGTTTTTATCTGGAATTTCACAGAAAACTACCACTTATCTTGTAATTAAAGCATTTAAAAACCTGCCAGACCTGAAGAAGCATGCTCAACCTTAAACCACACACGGGACTCCACACATTAGCAGAGACTTAATCACATGCTCCCACACTGGCTTTGTCTGAGTGCTGAGTATTTGGGAAAGGCAGAAACATATGGAAGTAGAAATAAGGCTGCATGGTCAACTTATTACCTCTCACTGCCTTTCAAGTCCTTGATGTTATTATACACTTGTATGCAATAAGAAAGCCAAACAAAAAAATCTTAGACCTGCCAGAAATTTTCTTTACCATGCCATATCTCCAAAGCCTCCATTTAATAATTATAGAGGATATCCAGCTGCTCATGCTAGAGATCTCAGAATAAGCAGGCCCACCTTCAGCACTTACTCACTTAAATGCAACAAATACCTACTTCTCTTCTCTGCAGGTAGAAATCTTTATCCACAGAGAGATGGCCGAGTTCGCTTTGCCATCTCTTTCTTTAGGCACAAGACAAGCTTTCAGCCATCCCATTCCCTCTTGAAACATTGCATGGAACACAGCATCAACAGGGAAATGAAGATTGGACAGCACAAGCACCTCCAGAGCCTGGGTCCATCTCATGGGATTCTCATAGGCTGCCATCCCTCCATAGCACATGTCCATGGGAAGAAGGCAACACAGAAGCTCCTTTCTTGATCATATCAATATAAAAGATGACAGTGACCTGTATAAAACAGTTAGCATACAAGGAGGATGATTAAGCAAGACTGTTGGCTAATAACAGCATCCGAGAGTCTGCAATAAAGGCTCAGAGACTTGAGATGAATCATCAGGAGCAGCCATTAGTAAGAATGCTATTCAAAAAGACAAGAATTAAAAGAGAATTTTAAAAGTACGTACTTCCCATTTTGTTGTATTGTCATAACGAAGACAGAACATTACTTCATCTGAAGCACAATAAACTTCAGAAAGTAACAGTAGGGAAAGAGCCAGAGCTTCTGCCAGCAATTTTCTGCCCAAATATGGGGTTCTGTTCCAAAGGCACTGAACTACAAAATTAATTAGCACTGTGAAAATGACTATACACAGGAAACTACAGTTTCTTTCTACTCTGCATTTAAAAAAAATGTATATTCAACATGAATGAGGTGTAACTTACATTTTAAATTAAACTACCTACCAGGAGAACATACTTGGCTATAACTGATTGGACTGTTATTTGTTTGTTTAGTAGATTCCATTATAAGACATACCTCAATAGTAGCATCAAGTCTATAATACTATACTTGGAGGAAAAAGATATATATTCAACTATTTTGAGTTCACTGCTCACAAAATGACCTACTTTATGTCAAAGTTGTCCTCAGGGCCATGCAAGAATCGTCACAAAGTAACAGGCCTGGGAACTCATTTCTAATAATCTAATTAATTTACGCATTCTTGAATTTACTGCAGAACTAGCCAATGGGTGATTTACTAATCAAGAGCCTAGATTCAGTTGCTCATATGCCCCAAAAGGCAGACGAGACTGTGATTTCTCTTTTTCTGAAATCAACCTTAGGGTCTAATATCTAGAGTGTGAAGCAGCAATATAAGGTTACAAGAAAACCATGCGTTCAGCTAGGCTTAGTTCTGTAGTGAAAGAATAGATAAAAGGGTTGTGGCAAATCTGCAACCTAGAGAAACAGTTAGGCTATCTGATATACAACAATACCTTTACCTTAAAAATCAGGGGGTTAAACACAAGGAAGCAAGTATAGTGAGCAAATCAGAACACATTCAGGTCATAGTGTTTCCTGTTTGTATACACTTCAGGAATATGCATTCAGTGTCTTGAATTGGTCCTTTAAGACAGGGAACTTAGAAAAATTACTCAAGTAGCTTCAAGACAACACTGCTTTCTCCTCCTTCCAAATTAAGCAGTGATAATTTTCTGCTTTATAATTTTTATAAGATATGCGTATGTTAAATATGAGATATGCTAAGCTGTACACACAGTACAACTTTGAAATATGAACAGCATTTAACGTCAGTATAAAATTGACACTACATACACAATTTTTCCTTCCCAATCAGTTTTCTTTACAAATATTTATAAATTTATGGTTTTTTTCCAAGTTGTCTAGTAATTCTCATAAGTACTCCTAAGATATGGCCCATATTCTTAAATGCCCCACCACTCTCTTGTGCAAATGCAACCATTCTGCCTACAAACTGCTCTCCTAAGACAGCGATCAGGGAAGAATACATAACTGAAGATGTATCAGGCATTTATTACCTCTACTATCATGACCAAATCTATCTCAGATACTGTTAACTTTACCATCAATATTCACCTATTGAAAATGTCACTGTGCATTTCTCAAGTCTGACCTACTCCAGGGAACTGTAATCTTAAGTAGACACCAATACAGAGGTTTGCTCACTGTTTTGCCCTTCAGAATGTGCCTGTTTCATATAGGGGACTCTAAAACAACAGCGCTCCAAAACACGTACAATAAAATCTGGTATTGTAGTACATACACCCTTGTTTGAAAGTAGAACAAGCTGAACAATTGTACTTCAGCTTCATTAGATCCATATAGACTTATTCAATACTTCATTTTACAATACCTGACTTTCCCCCTAAAGAAAGCGTCAAAACTACACTTCAAGAAAACAGAACATTTTCACAACAGTTACTCATTTTTTCCCTTTATTTTTCTTCCCTTCCTTCTTCTTTCCTTCCTTTTCCACCCTTTTAACTGTTGCTGTCTTCTGTGAGCTTCCACATAACCCATTTCTTTTGAGTCACAGAAAATGGAGAAACAAAACAAAAATCAATATCCAAGGAAATAACTTACTTTCTAAAGCAGACATATAAAGAAGTTGCATCTGCATTTTCTGAATTCTCCAAAACAATAGTGAACTCGGTCAACAAAGACCAAAATGATGTGTTACAAACATTGCTGAGACTTCAGCAGAAATTCATTCCACATGTCCTTGTTGCAGGAGATGAAAGTACAGTGAAGAGCTCTGCAATGAAGGGAAGGCAATGGAGGCCTCAGCGAGTCACGAAGAAGAGATCTGCTAAGGAAGCAACCTGCATGGAACTGCATCTACTGCTCAGGTCTTTGACAAAGATTAGAAAACATTATTAAAATATAATATTCAGTGAGATATTAAGAAATCTCCACTAACTATTAAATAATTCACTTATACTCACAAACTGCACCAACTGTTTCTCTCATTCTGCTTCACAGTGTCTCAGTTCCTCAGATCAGGGAACACGGGGAGGGAAAATGGGTATGAAGAGACCAGTACCAAGTGCAACCTGAAAATGCCTTTATAACAAAACTTGGCTCTTCATCTTCAAAGATGTTAAGAATTCTGACTTGAATAAACTAGTTGGTTTCTTCATTTTCCACTTGCTGTATAGAAGTGAAAATCCATTAATCTCAATTTCATGCTAAATCATAGAAAGATTTAAGAAGAATAAAGAAATAAAGAAATAAGCCAAGATCCTGAAGCCATGAATGACGTCCATGTGGCTATTTAACAAGAGGTGCTCCAAGCTATATTGTGTTTTGAGGAGAAAAGCTTTCAGCCAGTGCTTCTCCCAATAAAACAGCACCCCAAAATCCATGGGTGACTGACAGTTTGACAGCAAAGCAGGAAATGAAGTGGGCATTACCACCTGTGTTACACCGTAAAGCAAAACCCACAACCTTTTATCTGTAACAGAATTCCAATGGACATGACTGTATGCCTAGCACACTTCATCCTACTGAAGTTCTCACTTCACGATATTTAACAATAAGATTTACATAATGAGAAACTGTTACATCTGAAACAATTGCCTATAAAATGAAGTTCTGGTACCACAGCAAATGAATTTTGCAGAGCCTGCAGCCTTCACCCACAACAAAGCAACGGATTTGAAGTTAAAATCAGAAGTCTAACAACTTATATTCTCACTTCCATTGCCACCACCTCCAAAGGCTAGTTCTCCCACATCAAGCAAAACACAGCATAAAAAAAAAACAAAAAAAACAGAAGGGAAGAAGTATTCATTTAAATAACATCAATGCTACATAACAGACTGCTCCACTCACGCTTCTAATGCTGGAAAAAAAAAAAAAAGAAAAAAAAAAAAGGTGCCTATGAACAGAAAAAGACTGGAGGGGGAAACAATTCCAAAAAGCAAACTCCAAATTTATTGACTAGCTCAAAATAAAGGACAGTAAAGAAAAGTCCTGAGTCTGGAATTCAAAAGAGTGCACTTTGGTGTACTCCCATCTCTGAAGTCTGTACGGACATGGCAAGCAACTACATCAAGAAAATCACAGAAAAAATCTCATTATCAGTATGCTGTAATATTTAATTATGATACTTAGAACACAGCCAGAAAATAATTTGGGTGTTCCTGCATCTTTCCAGATATTAAATAAAAGGTGGACAGGAAAGAGTTTTCTCCTGCCACTGTCTGAAGTGTTTCAACAGTTAACTGTTCAAATGTGACGAAAACAAAACATCCAGATAATATATTTGATAACTGCTTTCTAAAAGAGGATGAAGCCAATTCCACTTTTGTGGCTTCAATCACTTTTAGTAGTTCATACACTGACTGCAGATTTTTCTTTGGATGGAAAATTGTTAAGATAAGCACTCCTGCAGTTCAGCAAAGCCATCCTTATACTAAATGTGTTAGTAACCAAGAGGAAAAAATAGGACTACAGAAGATTTTTAATTGAAAAATAATTTTGCCTCTTAACTGCATGCATTTTATTTGTGAGCTTCTTAAAATACTTTTTTTTCCCCTCTTTTTTCAAGGGAGCTTCACCTCTGGTTAGACCTGAAATACTGTTAAAAGCAGAGCAAATACAAAGCAATTTCAGACACTCCCTTTCCTCCTGCAAACACACAATTACTACTTTGCTTTAAATGATACATTAAGACGTTTTCAAACCAAGTCATTTTAAATCTTTATATTTTATAATCTTAAAGCAAAACTTGTAACAGCAGAAGTCACTGGGTACTGTGAGGAATGCAAGGCTTGCCAGACCCATGAAGTGCCCGAGGAGGGTTCCTGGGTGCTGTGGCAGGGAAGCCCCCTTCAGCCAGCAGGTGCCCGGTGTCAGGAGAGATCCCAGCAGAACAGCACAACTATCAGCCTATGGATGGTTCAAATGTCAGGAAGCAGCATGGATTTACCCCTAGGGAGTGCAACCAAGGACAGTTCTGCCCAATTTGGCTGATTAGTGAACTGTCAGAACTGGTTAAGCAAAGTATTCATGGATGGTGGGGAGTTCAAAGGGAGCTCAAAGCGCACCTTGCCCCCACCCCTGCCATGGGCAGGGCTGCCCCCCACCAGCTCAGGCTGCCCAGGGCCCCATCCAACCTGGCCTTGAGCGCCTCCAGGGATGGGGCACCACAGCTTCTCTGGGCAGTTGTGCAGTGCTTCACTGCCTTCTAGCCTCTGATCATCTTTGTGCTCTCCTCTGGACACATTCCAACAGCTCCACTCCTTCCTGTGCTGCAGGCCCCAGGCCTGGACACAATACTCCAGACGGGGCCCCATGAGGGCAGAGCAGAGGGGAACAATCACCTCTTTTACCCTGCCAGCCACTGCTCTTGGGATGCAAGGACATAATTCTTGACTACAGTTCTGTTTCTGTGGTCTCCAGAACTACATTGTCATGAAGTCAGCCATAAATTTTAAATGCTAATACTTCTTTGTTTGCTTAACACTCTAACTCAAGTATGTAGAAATCCTGATGCTAAGTGCCCATGCAGTTTTCACCAGGATATAACACCTGTAAATATTCAGTCCTCACTCTCAAGAAGATCATAGGACCTTGCACTGCAAGCTTTTAATTAAAACTCTAAATCAATTAAGAGTGGTGTTATTTCTTCCTGGCTGCTCTTTCAGTCAAGGAATTTCCAATCAAACACTCAATTTTGCATATATCTATATACACACACATACAGAATACCTGTATTCTGACAGACTCAAATGGCCATCAAACTGAGGAACAGTGTCTCCTGGGGCAATTTAGCTACGTAACATGCAGTTATCAGTAAAATTGTAAGATCTTACCACCATTCTTCCAGTATAAAAATCCATTCAAGAGAAAATGAGCCCCTGTAACTGTGGTGGCACCACAGACCTATCAGGATCAATTTATTTCATGACAGAGCTCACAGCTCCTCCAAGCCACGCTTCACCCCTGTGCGACCAGAGCAAGTCACTGGTCTGTCTATAGGCATCTGTACATTTAACAGAAGTAATTTAGAAGCTTGCAAAGAACAAACTGTTTCAGCATTCCATCCCCCACCAAAAAAAGCAGCTAAACATTTTCTTGCCAGCAGTCTTCCTCCTGCGGTCTGTTCCCACACAGATGGCAAAACTTGTTTTGAAGTCTTGCATCGCAAGTTCCACTGAAGTCAGTGGGAACCCTGACACCAACTTCACTAACGTGAAGATTGAATCCATCAGCTCAAAGAAAGCCAAGAGAAAGAAAATAAAAATCTCTTTTTTTTCTCCTACAGAGAATAATTTCAAAAGGATTAGGATGGTTGCCAAATGGAGAAACTAGAAGCACTTCACACTGATCCAAATTGTTCCACTGACCACAGCGATGTTAATCCCTAAAGATGAACACTGCTGCAGCATAACAAGAAGTCAAATTACATCCAACAAAACCTATATATGTAGGACGTTGAATTCGCAAGACGGATTAATGTGTGCATTTTCAACTTACCAAAAGCACACTGAGCAAAGGGAAGATTAGGATAAATCACAGAATCATACAGAATAGCTTAGATTGAAAGGGAGCTCAAAGACCAAACTGCCCCAACCCCTGCCATGGGCAGGGCTGCCCCCCACCAGCTCAGGCTGCCCAGGGCCCCATCCAACCTGGCTACCTGAGCACCTCCAGGGATGGGGCACCACAGCATCTCTGGGCAGCTGTGCCAGGGCCTCACTGCCCTCTGAGGAGAAAATTTCTTCCTAACCTCTAACTGCCAGTGAGACAAATACAGTTTCCAGGCTCTAATTATTATCCTGGGTGAACTGCTGCATTAAACTATGCCGTCTCAGTGAGGTAGTCCCAAAACTGACTTCTACCATCTCCAAGCACACTTGCACTGGAGGAAAGGATGGAGGCATCTGTGTAAAGAAGTCCATAGTTTTCACCACTACTCCCAGCAACTCCACAGACATTTCTGAACTCCACATACCTCAAACTTGTAGTACACTTTGCTCTCGAAGATGGAAACAAGAAAGCCTGCAATAGCATTTAATTTATGTTAAAGCTTCATCCCATTCTCACATCTCTCATTGCACAATCTCCAAAGAAAATCTGCCATCAGAGTCTGCTATTGTTTCTTCTTTCCCGTGTAACAATTTGCCAATTAACTGCTTGCTTGAGGCAACTCATTAACACATGATTGTAGTGGCTGTATCTAACTAGAGAAGCTCAAAGTGTCTAAAAGAAAATGAGTTCTGGATTGGAAAGCCCAGCAAAGGCTTCAAGGAAAAAATAATGAGAATAGGGATTTATGTATAATTTTACAATACTGTCAAATATGGCCTTTGGCATCAAACTCACCTGACCGTCATCAGAAATGTATACAACAGGAATACTCGACTGACATCCTGAAGAGTAATCAAGCAGAAAAACTCATTTTTATATTAATTATTTTACACAAACAGGTTGCTCTAGGTGTCATTCTGATGGAGGCATTATAGTAATCCCAACTCATGTGGCAGCAGTACAAACATTTCAGTTATTACAATTGCCTCTAGTTTATTCAGTTCCTCAAAATCTTCTGAAAACTTAATATTAAAAGAAAGTACAATAATTTATCACGTTTCTCCTTTTACTTTTGTTTCACAATGAGAGCAGCATATAACACACTTAATTTTAAAAGAAAGTTAGCATCCTTTCTCCAACAGGAACAAAGTCCACAGGATTGGACTGACGGTAAGAAATAAATCATTTTACTTTCTAAGCAAGTACTTCTTGAAGGAATAATTTTTTCAAACTGTTAATGAAAGAAGAAATAAAAATCCTTAGCACCTCATACTGCTTTGGCTTATGCTGGGAGAAATATTTCCTGCCCTGGAGAACCACACCTGCTGCTGTGCTACGAAATCTGGAAGTGAAAGAAGTAGATCAAAACTTGAACTGCTCTTATCTTCAGGATTACATTATCATGCAATCTCCTTTATTACTCTGTGGTTCAACAACTTCTATTGTTTAGGAGAGTAACTGTTACAGAGATATGCTTTAGTTTGTTTAGTACTTCCAACAGTGAGACACTGTACTAAAAGGAAACTATTGCTCCCAAGACTGATCTGGGCAGCAAAATCGATGCAAGGATTGCAAAGACTTGAAAGAATTCTATACTAAAATTTTAGAGCAGTGCGAGCAGTTCTGCACCAAGCTATCTATGCAGCTCTACAACAACCAGCGGGTTAGCTCTCCAACACCTTTTAAGGCAGCTGAGCTCATATCCTACAAATAAATTCTTCAACATGGATATACTGCATGATAATGATAAATAAATCCTTCCCATTAATTTGGAGTCAACAAATCTACCATTGCATCATACTTCTGATAGGATTTCAGGTTGCTAGATAATGCAATAAAGAGGTCTTAGAAAAGAGCAGAGGAGACTGATGCAGCTGGGACTGGCACACAGCTCCCAGCCAGTGAGCAGCAGCAGCAGCTATGAGCAGCCAGGTGGACCCTCAGCTGCAAAATCCAGCAAGACAAGCAGGGAAACCTGCAGCAGCTGGGACTTTGCATTTGAGGTGGAGGTCCATGCCTTATTTCTAAAAATACTGTGTGGCAAGACTGTGGAAGAAGTGCTTAACAAGTTATATATGGACACAATTTCACCTCAGATCAATGCTAGGAGATTAATGTATAACACCTAATTTATTAGCCTTTCATACACTTGTCAGTTCTTCTGTTTCTCCTCCTGTCATCAGCCTAAAATCATCCTGTCATCAGCCTAAAAATGCCATCCTTGCTCACATTTCTTTACGTTCACCTACTTTCTTTTACCTCCATTCCTGCACAGATTATGCTATTCTGAATTTGTTTGCTCTACACTTACCTTGCTGCTGCCCTAAATTATAGAGCCCCATTCACACCCCAGATAGATTATGTAAAATGTGACCTGTTCTTCATTATAGGCTTGATCTATCACGTGCTTTTCAGGACCTAATAAAACCAATTGTTTCCTCCACTTAAACTGTTCATACCGCCTGCTGCCAGAGAAATGTGGCTGGGGAAAAGTCAGATATTAACTGGACATGTTTCTAAAAGTGCACAGGACAAAGAAGCAGAATGTTGTATTGCCTTCAGAAATACCTTAACAGTTCAAAAGTTCAAAGGCTGTTCAAACACCACAGCAAAGCTAGTTCTGTGGTTAACTGTCAGAAGAAAATCCTGTTCTTGCCTGTCACCCCCCCCATATTAATACATCAGCCCCTCCAACACCCTGCAAGCTGGTTCAAAGAGAGAAAATGATCCTTTTTATTTGCTTGTGGGGGTGAGTTTCATGCCACTTCAGTTCTCTAAACTTCCTCATCACAAGATCAGACATATGCTGAAATGTGGCAGAGCAGATATGAGGAGGAGGTGAACAAAACTGACTCCTTCTGCAACAGCATGTACCACTTCAGCTCAACATTTCTGCTAAAATGCTCTGCAGCAGCACTCCTAACTGCTAGTTTTATAAGAAACACTAAAATTAGCTCAAGCAATCTGACTATCTCATGGGAGAGACTGTTTGTTCTTTCCACAGATCTGAAGCTACCACAGTTAAAGATGCCATAATTTGAAGTATGATAAAGTGAATATGTTTGGGAACAACAAAATTTGGCTGTGCATATGAAAGTCCCAGGTCCTCTGTGGTGCTTCAAATATGCAAACCAATGAGGTGCTCTTGTATAAAACATCTGAAATAGAGGAACAAAATAGTGGTAGCAAAGCACCACATCACTGCTCAGCATCACACCACTGCTCAGCTTAGCAGCTCTGATCCATCCCAACACTAAAATACTCGAAGCCATCTTTCAGACTTCAGCAATTAACTACAGATACCCACTGACCTCTTCTCAACAACTCCAAATGAGAGTTTCAATGAGAAACTCTTCTAAAATACCAAAAAGTATACACATATCAATTTACACAGTATTACAAGTTCAATAACAAGTTTTGTAACATCAATCTTGCTGGCATCTCTTAGTTCTCTAGTTAAATACAAAAATACAATTCCAGCTCTTAAAGGAATGTTTTTTTCCTCTTACATGGAGACTACAAATTTGCCAAGTTGTGTGGGAACAAACAGTGTTAGCTGCAACAGTTCACAGATGTGCCGAGGAACACTTACTGAAACCCAGCTCAGATTTACAATGTTCTTTCAGATTTACTAAGTCTGTAACTGGTTGCAATAAGGTAAAGCAAAATAAATAAATAGAATAACATAAAAGAGTTGATAAGGCATCAAAAAATGGTGCATCTGAGAAGTCAACCTTGCTAAGCAGCAGCTTATGACCACAACTGCTTCACAGAGCTGCCTTCAGAAAAGAAGAGGAAGAATTAAAATCATAGAATCAATCAATGCATTCACGAATGCAGAAAATCAGGTGTTTTACAAGTGCTTAATTATCACAGTTCAAGAAGATATATGACAGTGGATAAGAACCACATAAATTTCATTTCACTAGATTATAAAACTGTTTAAATGCTTAACGATATATTGTTTCTTTTTTGGTCACCTTGCTTATTACTTCTTGGATTTCCATAGGATCAACAATTTCCTACCGCACGATAATATTTATAGAAAGAAACTAAACTGTCAAAATAAAAGATTATATCAGACTTTCTCCATATTCAGATTAACAGTATTAGTGCTTCAATTTTCATACCTAGACAGAATAAAAGCATTAAACACGGTTTTGTCATTACTGTACAATGAAATTCCTGGGGCTTGCTTTATGTGTGTTCATCTATGCAAAAAAAAACTATCAGCACCCATAGAAAACAAAGCTGATGTTTTAACAGATGTTAGGATCCATCTTTTAAACACTATATAACCCCCTTTTAACTAAGATAGGAGATTATACTGAAGGGAAAGGTGATTTCTCCCTTCCCTAGCAAGGTTTCATCCCAGTCCTCATATTTTGGAAATGCCTTAAGGAGCTTATGCCCAGCACTCTTTTCAGTCTCACCATAAAGACCTACAAGGAAATTTTCAACTTTCAAACATTAGCTGTAAACTTCCCGAGTGGAATTCTCCCCCCTCCCCATGTCAGAAACAAGAACTGACAGCTAAAATTCTGCTAGAACTGTTGACGATCACACTATATACGTGCAAAGGAAAAAGCAGGTGAAAGAATCAATAATTGGCCAGGTATTCAGAGGCCTCTCCATGTCTAAATCCTCAACCATCTGGAACTGAGAGCATTACTTTCTGTAATCTCCACACATTTATCAAAACAGACTACCAGTGGGATTTTTGATTGAATAGAGGTATACAGCATTTGGAAGATTAAAGCAGGCATTCCGTACAGTATTATATAGTATCTTAATTGGATAAACACTAACCAGATGACAATGTCATGGCATGGCTTAGAAAGAAGCAGTTAATAATCTGCTCGGGGGAAAAAAAAAACCAAACACAGAATGCTCCAGAAATCAAAGAATATTTTCCCCATCCACCTTTTGGGCATTGCCCTGCTATGAATTCAAGCAACCATCACCTTCTTCACAGCCTCAAAGCTATGAGCAAGAGCAACAGTCTTTCTCTTCTTTAATGTTTGCCTGCAGAACTAACAATTGAAAATGTATATTAAGCATTTTTTCCTCTAACTTGAACATTCAGGCTTCTGAATTTGAAATGATTCTGTGCTACTAACCTAGACAAATCAGCCCACTGTCTGCTACTCATCAACTTCATATGCACTAGTGATGAAAAAACAGATCTTCAGTCAATATTTCTGATTTCCAAATACTTCAAAACACACAGGCTAAGGAAAAATAAAAGGAAAAAAGGAATAAAGAAAAGAGAAAAATAAGGAACAGGGAGAAGCTGCCCCAAAAGACAATACCACTACCATTGCAGGAAAAAGCTGTTAAGTTATAGCATAGGAAAGCTGTATGACCTTCCACAGGCAAAGAGGATGATCCAAAAATACAGGCTGCCACAACACATGCTGCCTGTTCAGGCACAAATGTAGTCATAAACAGTGACCAGAAAGAAACTGAACTGCTAAACCTTCAAAAATAAACCCACATCCCCCAAAAAACACAACCAGACAGCTCGCAAAAAACAAACAAAAACAAAACAAAAAAAGAAAACAAGGAATCACACTTGCACCCACCCATCTACAGAGGTAGGCTCATGGATGCTATGGCCGTGGTCTCAGTACCTTTAATTGGACACATATCTGAGGCTGCCAAGGCATGATTCCTGCCTCATTCCATCTCTTCTCCATTTACCACTAACACTTCCCTGTGAGCCAGCAATAACCCAGAAACTGGATCAAGGAGCTGACCTACTTCTGAAAACATCCTCCGAAGAATAAAAACTGCATCACAGTGGAAAGTGCCAAGAATTAAAGATACCCCAGGATGACCTTTTGGAAAGTGGGATAGATCTGTGCCAGACTGAAGTGCCCATGCAACTACCATCTGGAAAGGTGGAGAAGGTAGATTAGCATAGATATTTCTTTCTCAAAAGAGTTGATATGTAACGGTGACATATTTTCTTTAAATTAGGTTATCTTTGCACTTTATACCTAGAGTCTCTTGGGCTTATAACATTATTTATTGAAGGAACAGCTGATACAAGTCCATCTTAGAGCTATACAGGGCAACATGTCAGGGGAGACGCATCTTAGAAGAGTAGACAACATACTAAGATCTCTCTATATAGAAAGATGGCGAAATGGTGAAAAGCAGCAGTAGAGTCCCACTGCTTCAGCCCCATCAGGATATCTTCCACACAACACCACAGCTGCAGGAGAGGTAGCATTTCTGCAGATCCCATCTAACACCACACAGCTCTCAGGTTTCTTGGGCTTCAGCAGGGCCAAGGGTTGTCTAACTGAGCTTCATTTTCCTCCCTAGGCACGGACAGAGGCCTTTGTGAAGTGTGGTAGTGGGTCCCTTTATAACCTTACAGAACAAGACACAAGCAGAGCACACTAAAAATAATATTTTAATGTCTTTCCTTGTCATTTACATCCTTAATGTAGTAAATGCTTTTTGATATCTGAGCATGTGCTAAAGGGTTATTTGCTAGTTCAACTCTAAACTGAAGACAATAGGACAACTTTGAACATAAGCCATCATACTTGTGTGTTTTAGAGGAAAGAAGTAACAAACATCTCATCCTACTCCTGACACAAAGGCTATGCTGATAGAATCCGGTAATAAATTGAGCCATTCACTTCAACTACCATATCTATGAAATTCAAAATTAATCTAGGAGGAAAATAGAGCATAGCTGCCCTCCTTAAGCCCTACAGTACAAATTTACCAAACTATATTTACATAGACAATCCACTTGCATTTTTACCCTTTTTCCTCCTTCAGCCTTCAAGCAGAATCGCTCTCCCAAGCCATTTTCTCCTAAGAAAAACAGGTTTCTTCAAAAGAAGTTGGGACATTTATTATAAAAGCAATAAAATGTATTGAGATTGATATTTTTCATTTCCTTTATTTTCAGGTCATACAAAGAAGTCCACATGGGGAAAAGAGAGCACTTCATCAATACCACAACAAAGGAAAACAGTGCGTATGTTACAAGATGCTAAGTTATATTTCAAATCAAGTGACTAATTAATTTAAACAATAGATTACAGCACTTGGGTTAGAAAGCTCCTGTTTCTCAAGTAAGTCACACTGTGAATGCACTAAGGCTTAAACGCACAATAAACATCACCCATTACAGAACCTGCATTTCCAAAATCTAAGCTTTTATTAAGGCAAATGAGGTTCAAGCCCTGGTAGAGTAAATTAATTTGACTTTTCCTGTGGACTATAATTTAAGTAAAACTAAAGAAGTCAATGCAAAGAACACTAAGATACTGTTCATCTAATCCTGTAGGATTGACTGCGTACCTCTGAGAATACACCAACACATGTGCCTTTAAAATGTCATTTGTTATAAGGACATTCTGTGATGCCAAAAATCTGTATGTTTTCCATGATTTTTCATTAGACAGACCATTTTCTTCCGAGCAAAATGTATAGCTTTTAAAACTTAGTTTAGAGGAGCTCAAGTTTAAAATTCAATTTCATCTTCAATACGATAGTTATTTGGTTTGAGAAATTAGAAAGAGCACATCATACAGCCTAGACAGAAACAACAATTCATATTAGGATGAAAGTGACAGGATACCCACGGAAAGAAACAGTTATTGAAGGAGCAAGATCATTTTCATTACGTCTCAAATTCTCCTCTCAGAAGAAAAGCCTTATTTTTAATTCATACATTAAAAAGCATCAGCATTCCTGGTTGTCCAACAATTCCTTTAACAAACCTGTAGCCCTCAATAAAAAGACAGAGAGTTGCAAGTGTTGCTGTCAGTCCTGCCTGCTCAATTTTGGATTGCATGGCACCCAGGGCAACAAGAACAGAAGGATTGTCTGACACCCTGGCGGTATGGAATCAAACAAGCAAATCAAAATGAAGATGGGACAGTAAGCCTGATGTGATGGCTCCTTGGCCTACCTCCAGAAGAGGAGACGTGAAGATTTTTCAGCAGGGTCTGTTGTGATAGGACATTGGGAAATGGTTACAGACTAGAAGAAAGGAGATTTAGATTTGAGCAGAAGACAAGAACATCCTCTTTGAAAGAGTAATTAGAGTCAACACTTTTTTGTCAATAGTTACAATGCTTTATCTGTTATCTTAATTTATCTTGTTTTCTGCTCCATGTAGCACACACACACTAAAAAAGAACAACACAGCTACAGCATAGCAGTGTGCAGTTACAATTTCTAATTTCTGGGAAGGAATTCTTTAAGAAATACACATTCAGTACAAGACATGGCTGTGGATGTTCAAGACAGTATTGGATACACGCATGACCTCACAAAGATCCCCCAAGCAGTTGTGTGCATTCAGAGATGCCAGGTATAACACCTCTCAAAGCCAACACTGATATTCTGCATCTGGAAGCCACTACAAGTTCTACCCAAATACCTAGGAGGGAACCAGTTGCTGGCTATAGGGAACACATACATCCCTAAGTTCCTAGGTTTACACTCCATCCAGTCAGTAGCACAAGCATTATCTAGACTCAAACAACTTATACTATAGTTTTGATTTGCTTTTGAAAACAATCTTCAAAACAGTTCCTTTTCATTCTGTTAAATTCCAAGCACACTTAAGCAGAGTTAAGAAATTTCAAATTAAGTAAGGGAAAAGGTGGATACATATTAGGCAACATGAATTTTCTGCCAGCTGAGAGTGTTGCTTTCACAACTTATTTTGGACACTGAATTCAACACAGACTGCAAAATAATTTCAGCCCTTCAAGCAACTTCAGTAACACAGGCAAATTACTAGACATAAAAATCCAGCATGTACTAACTGCTTAAAGTTGTTAATATAGTACACCATACACCACAGTATTTTTCATCTGAACTCTTTCCACTCGTACAGGGAACTGAACACACGTAAGTTAACTTCCTACTCCTCATACTCACGTGATTATGAAAATATGTACTTTGCCAAAGGGCAGGCTCCAGCTTGGTTTTATGAGAACTATTTAGCAAGATAAGCAGCTGTTTGGATTTCAGTGAGCAGAACCTGCTCCAAAATACACACTCCTTCCATCATAATGTGCCATGTCAGAGCTGCTGCTACCCTTCACTTGAATATCTGTGGGTGGGGACACCAAGTCTCCCACTAAACAAAAACCAAAACCCAGGAGCAGTGGTTCACACATTCCAAGGCTTCAGCTAATTTGCAACCAATGGCTGTTGGGAAGCAGCTTTCCCCAGGGGGCTGGTAGTGCAGTAATTACAAATGGCAGGGTTTTTTCAACATCCCTCTGAAACGGCTGGTAGCGCAGTGTCAGCAACAGGCCTAGATTGACCGATGGCTTGATTTGAAGTGTCAGCTAGTATACTCACAACATGTTAATGCTTTCGGCACATACACAGGTGTAACCATTCCATTTACATTAATGCAACCTGAATAAACATTGTTCTAGCGCCAGCAGCGCTTGCATTTGACAACCGTATGCAATTCAGACCCATGCCATTTTCAGCATGCTATTTAGTTTGAGATTAGAAGATACCATGCCTGAGTAAATTGTACCTCTCCAGACAGTATTTAACTCTACCCAGGAACATTTGATCTTGTTCTATTAAAAAAAAAAAAAAACAGTAGAAAAAGAAAAGCAACCAAAGCTTAGGTTGCTATCTCTTCAGTAAACAAGCCAGTCTTATTAATTTTTACCTAGTTTGTCCTAGCTTAAAAACCACACAAGACTTCACAGATTTAAGGGTAGAAGAGATCAGTGTACTCTGCTTCTAGAACCACTTCTTGTTAGCTTAGGAACAGAATTTAACTGAACTCAAGAAAATCAGAAAGTAGCATTCAAGTATCTTCCATCTCCCTTCAAATAAGTCTGAGAATTGTCAAATTTTAACTGTGGGATGCTCAATTCAAAAATAAATCCAGACAGTTCCTGTACAACACTGAGCTCCCACTCAAAAAAATGAGAAGAAACAACAAGCGACACATATCCTTGAAACACGTAGGTGGTTCTGCTAATTACTTTTTCCTCCCTTTCTGGCCTGCAATGCTCCTTTACTGTTACTTCCTCCATCAAGACTTCCAAAATCCACCTACACTATCAATGGTCAAGGAGAGGCAGCTATGGCAATCTCAAGGAAAACATGCAAGGATACCTGTAACATCTTCTCTGGAGAAGAAATCTAAGTCCTTCTGTAGTCCATACATGTTCCAGCCTTAGGTTGTAAAGAAAAGCTCTTTTGAAAACATTTATAAGGAAACACATCTAATGTAATAAATGTTGATGATAGGGGAGATCCATTTATTGATTTCAAGATATCTTCATGTAAGAAAAAGCCATGGAAGGAAGGAACTGGGTGCAGTGCATAGGCTGCTTCTGTGGGATCTACTGCAGTAGAGCAACATCTCTTGCGTTACAGAAACAGTGAGAACTTTACACAAGGTACCTGTGACAAAAACTATGTAGAATAACATGATGGACAGAATAGCTTTCTTACCAGAAATGTATGGAAAAATCTCATCATCTTTTGCTCCCTGTCATTTCAATGTTCTGCTCAGAGTTAGAAAAAAACACAGTACCCTAGCACCTGTTGTACCACCAGCTGCTGCTCCAGCCAGACTGAGGAAGGAAGCTGCCATGATGCCCAGGCAGAGTACCTGCCTTTTCTGTTAGTGGAGTACAGAAACTTAATCTCTGCCTGTATTGAGAAAGACTGCATCCCAAAAAGGAGTTGTCATCTATTTGGAGAAAAGAAGAAAGGAACAGATTGTATTTGGCAAAACTAAGAAGAAAGGAGATTTTAGCCACATTCTGTTCCAATGCAAGAGGTACCATATCTTAACCTTGGTGCTTATTGCTTCCTGCTAATAAGAAAATGCGTATTTGCCCCATTCCCTGGGCCTGGCAACAGTAAACACTATCTCAAAGCTAAGCTAAACAGCAGAAGGCAAGTGGAAAACCACATCCACCTCACTTATTACTTCCAGGATACAAACTATATACAGAGCATGAAGCAACAGGTTTTCCACAGCTGAAAAGTCAGTCTGACTTGCATGTACTAGTGCTATTCTCCGAATTCCTTTTTTTGATAGAAGATGGTGCTTGTATCAAATCCTCCTGTTCCTCTTCTTGGGTCATAACGAAATTAAACAAAAGCAAGTCAGAAGTGCCTTTTCCTGGTCACAGCCAAACCTACCATGCTACAGAAATGGTCACAAGGACAAGAGGAAGCACGAAACACTATGGGACAGAGTTGTACAAAACCAGGAGTGTTGGTCCATCCTACAGTGCTGGATCAATTTCAAACTGACTTCTAATTTTATCTTGTCAGTAGATCTCATCTTCATAGTTTTTGTTAATTTCTGTATTCATTAGCAGCATTAAACTCATTAAAGTCATATGATTCCTTCTCACCCCTAAACAAGCTGCAGCCCTGTCCTGAGTTGTGGTGCTACCAATGCTCTGGCATCTCATAGCCTGTCCTGCCTCCACCACTGTCAATTCTACAAGTTAAATTGAGAAGCTTAGGTGGAGAAGGAAACCAAGGGATCAGGCAGGACATCATCACCTTCCCACGAACAAACAGAATAAAATTTGTTCCATGAACAAACTCGCCCAGTGGTGAGTACAGCAGGGAAAGATTTTTCACTCCAATTCCCATGAATACTATCTCTCTAGTCTTTTGATATCTTATGCCACTAACTAAAAACTAAAAACATTAAGATGCCTGTCCCATTTATAAGGAGTACATCAGCCAGCAGCTTGCCCTGTGACAGTGCTGACCCTACTGCATTGTACTTCTTGAAGTGTACTTCTTGGAGCTAGGTAAATCATAACATGGATAACCTAGTATTAAATTAACGATCAGCACATCGATCAAGGCTATTGCTGCACTGTAGTTAAATATGTAACTCTCAAAAACCCAAATAACAGAAGCTCTCTTCCTTTCTCCAGTGGGAAAAATGTTTAGACTCACAAAAAATAAAATAAAAATAAAAAATAGGATAAAAGGGACCTATAAAGATTACCTAGACCTCCCCCTGCTCTGAGCAGGGCTCACATCAAAGCCCAAGCTGCTCAGGTCCTTTGCTGGTTCAGCTCTCCCAGTCTCTGAGGTCAGAGACTCCACACCCTGACTGAGAGCCTGTGCCAGCTTTCAGCTGCTCTCACAGTGAACTTTTTTTTTTTTTTAATGTGCAAGTAATGATTTCACTTATTGATCTATTTGTCATCTGTCAGTATACAGCTACTGCCTTCCAACTGCTTTTGCTTTTCTTTTCATTTTTATTTATTGAGAGCATTTTTCTCAAAATTCCTACACCACCTGACATTCGCTGAGTTTTACAGTTCCCAGTCCTTACTCTGGAATCCTTTTGTATCTGTATCTGTAACTACATTGTCAATTCTGAGCCATTCCTGTCTTTGTTGTTGTTCTTACTTCCTATAAATTAATGTATTTCTTTCTGTAACTTCAGAACAACTCTCTACCTCATAAGCTTTTATTCATTCATCTTCTTATTCCTTTCCCTATGCTCAGTATTCCCACTACGCATATAACTCCACTGAGATAACTCAAAGCAGACAGTGAAAAACAAGAAGCAGCCTTTTAAACCCTGCCAGTATGTCATGCTTGGTATTTTTGTTAGTAGTAGGCAAAAATACTATTAATTTCAAAAAGCAGTACTTTTTATTAAGAGAAAGCTATTGGTGAAATATCCATTTTAATATCCACCAGAAGTTTTCTTAAATTTTTTATTCAAGGCCATAAGTCCCAACCTCAAACAACTGAACAAAACATTGCCAGAAACAGAAGGAACAATCAATCAATGGGTGAAAGGACAGGGATGAGGACGCTAAGAGAGAAGAGATCTGAAGTGTTAATTATCTTGTTTTTTAAAGAGGCAATTTCGCAAGGATTGGTTTGATATTTAGGAAACAAGACAGCTACTGCTATAGCAATAAACAATAACCTCTGCTTTAAAAAAAAAAAAAAGAGATGGCATGAAAAGACGTAAGGACTAAAGCAACTCAAGGCGTGCCCTTTTGTTTCATGGCATGAAATCCACATTTTCTTTTCAAATTGTCACACACTGGTACAAGGTTATCATGCTATCACAGCATGGAAACAAAACAAAATTAGATACGCAGTCTGTTCTTAGGACATGAATGAGAGGGTAATAATTTACTGCTCTCGAATATGAAACTGTTCATTGTTACTTCATCTGTAGGGCAAGCTCTTTCTATTAAGAAACTCTGAATGGTTCAGTGTGGTGCAAAGACCAACAATTCTGGAGTGACCCAGAATATTTAATTATGATGGTACAATGACAGTGGATGTGGTTGAAGCTGACTTCCAAGATTTCAGCCCAGAATGAAAAAAAGTGTTTTAAATAAACTGATTTAAATGCTTTATAAAAGTACAATGAACTGCTGAGTTATAAAGTTAGCCTCCCCATAGGCATAAGACAGGAACAAAATTATCCAACAGAAGTCTCAATAATCCTCTCGCAGCCAGTTTCTGAAGCTGTTTTAATAGCCTCTGGGGAGAACATCTTTCAGAAGGACAAAAAGGCAATAGAGCAGAAGAGAAAAATAGAAAGGGAAGATCCCTATGGAGATTCAGTTCTCCTGTAAGCACCTGCATGTAGATTCTTAAACAGAAACACCACAGATACCTCCCAGACAAGAGACTTACTTCCTGGCAATACTGCAGAATCCCTTCTTTAGTGCCAATACAGGTCTTGGTCCCAGAGGGGTCAGATTCCCATTTTCCATTCTGGACATTCATGTGCATATTGAGTTTGCCACAGAACATGGCAATTTGAGGCTCCGCCAACAATCCAGCATTTCCATCAGCAGGCACCTGAAAGGAGAAGAAAAAATAATTTTTACTCTCAATTTTGACATTTCAGTCCTTCTAAAGCTATAACAGCATAAGCGAGCCTGAATCAAAGCCTAAGATCACCCATCCATGGCCACAAAGACAGAAACTGAATAGAGCAAATTTGAGAAGCTTAAACAACATCTCCACTGAAATTCAGACATGCAATAATGTAATACAAAGTCTAAAGCTGTAAATAATTTTTTCAGGACCTTCATCAATTACCTCATCAACATAAGCTAAACGAAGAACAATGTTCAGAGCTGATTACAGAAATTTAACATTCAAAACATACTTAGTATACTGGTGCTGGGAGGTATGGGAAAGTCTCCAACCAATACCAGAAGAACAGCACAACCTTTTTCAAGACCATCTCTAGCTTATTTACATGTTGAACACCCAGGATGCATCATGTCATGCCTTATCAACTTAGTGAGTTACAAACAGCAGCTGACACTTCAGCTTTGTTCTGACTGAGCCTTAAATGCACTGGATGAAGCGGTACCAAACAGGAATGGTAAAGGTCTAGCTCAATAAAATAATATCATCTATCATAATATCTACCAAGACAAATATTAAAATACACAACATGAGATGCTCTAAGCCAGCACTATTGCTTGCCATGACAGTGCCCAGCCCAACCCAACATCACCTGGCAGCCTCCTTCCTTACATGGGGCTCAGAGCCTCAACGATTTCTGAACTGAATGCAATCCTCCTCACTCACAAACCTCTGTATTAGTTTACATACAGCACAAGGAACGGAAGAAAAAAGAAATAACATCTGTGGAACCCGACCTACGTTATTCCTTCCCAAAACTTGGAAAAGTAAAAAAAAAACCAAAAACAACACTTGTATGCAATTAAACATTTTAAAGATTCTGTTCCACTGTTACTTGTACCTAGCCATTTTGATCACTGATAAAAATCATCTCAAAATTCATGTTATGGGTCAGGGAAAACAGGAAACAATTTCAAATGTCCTGTTTTCAAAAAGCCATAGGCCTCTCTTTATCCCCAAGGTGCACCCTACCTGCCCTCTAATTCATCTTAATCTCTATCACTGCTGAAATCAATCTGAAGATGCTGCCTGGGTAACAAAGCCTTTTAAAAGTAGATAAATCAGCAGCTGAAATGAAAGGATCAGCAGGCCTATCACAACAGTGAAGCTGAGTGAAAACTCCTGGGAAGGGAGTTAAACATGTCCAAAACCAGCTAAAGAACCTGCTCCCAGCCATGAATAGGGACAGGCCATGCTGCACTGACTGTGAACTGGATTAGAAGAGGCTGAAAAAAAAATCAGCAGGCATCAGGCAGTGAAGGTTCACCCAGGAGGTGAACTCCTCACTGCCACTCCCGTGGCACAGCAACATCTCATGCAGCACAGATGCATTTTTACCATTTCTTAGTCATTTTTGTGGAGCTTTTCATACCATATAAATAACCTTAGAATTGTTCCATCTCACAGTCCAGTGAAACTGCTGCTTATTACTATCATTACACACAAATATACACCATGAAAGGATGTTCCCATCATTCTCATTCATTAAAGAGAAAAACCTGAGTATCTGTATAATTCCAGCAATCGAACTAATCCTCCTCCTGATCTACCCCTATGAAATAAATGAGACACCATCATCCTGCCCAAACAGTAGCAGAAAACTGTTTGCAAAATCTTCTGTGAGATGTGGACGTTGCCAAATAAAATGACAGCTTCCAACAGGACTAGAGAAACCACATTAGCATTGTTAAATGCTTATTTGACACTAGAAATGTAACTAAGGGAAGTCACCCCTCGCACTGTTAGGCCAAACAGACCATCACTGTAACTCCCAGAGCATCCCCTGGCTTGTTGCCTTTGTGCCTTCCTCTTCTACCAGCACTATGCTCAACTCTGCAAGAAGCAAATCCTTTGGGAAATTAAACCAGACTGAAGTACTAGAAAATCATAGAATTGCTCAGGTTGGAAAAGACCTTAAAGATCATCAAGTCCAACCACGATCATGTCCCTGAGCACCACATCCAAACGGTTTTTAAACACTCACGGATGGTGACTCAACCACCTCCCTGGGGAACCTGTAACAGTGTGCCTCTGCTTAAGAAGGGGACAGGTAAGGCTGCAGTGCCAACACTTCTACTTTGTTCATTTCTCACCATTTGGCGCTATGAGGTTGAGGTCCCAGGCCCAAGCTAACCCTGTAGGCCTGCTGCAACCTGACGCACGAAGGGCCTCGCAGTATCTACACAGACAATCTGTGGACTCTATCATGAGCATTTTACAATCCCACAGAAAGAAGCCCCTGTCTTCTCCCAGCTATCTCCTTCTCTTCTGGGCCAGCTGTCTCCCAGGTTACCAGATTATGCCCAGGAGGATCACAGGCACCAGAGACAGCCTTGCAGCATATAGGGGGGCAGGTAGGACTGAGGAACGGGCATGGCCCTTTTTCCTGTACAGCAAAGGCTGATAGATTAGCTGACCATTCTGAAAGACCTCATCAATAATGCATATCAGGTGATCTTCTCTCCACCTGTTCTGCCCTTAGGAGTTGTCTACCTGGTAACATATATTGCTGGAAGTACGTGGTTCAGTGTTAGCATTGGAGAACCTCAACACACACTCGCACGCGCGCACACACACACACACTTAACAAGAAAAAAAGAAAAAGGTAGTCTCTTCAGGTTACATTTGTTATGAGAGAAGCCAATAGGGATTCATAGCTACTCACTTCCCAGAAGTGAGCCTATCACATTCAAGATATTGTAGAGTATGCACTTATGCTTAAATGCCTGTTTTTTACATTTATTTTTTTAGCTAGAAGATTTCTTGAGGGAAAAATTAAAATCATTAAGAATTCATGAAAAACTGAAGAAACTGAAAGACTCCTTTACAAGAGGTATTACAAATCCAGTATCTTTAATTTCTTCACTCTACATTTAAACAAACCAAAAAAAAAAAAAAAAAAAAAGAATTTTATATGCTTAAAATGATGAAACATACTGTACCCAGAAACACTGAGTCAACATCTAACTACCCTCACTTATTAGATTATCACTGCAAGTTAAAATGCCACAATTAAAACAAGCATTTCAGCTTTTGGTTTTCGAAAAGAAGAGAACATTTAGTTTCTTGCCTTCTTTAAGATGCTAACATGTTACTGTGATTTAACTTCAGAACTGAAACAGGAACTGCTCTATTGGCAATGATTTCCCTTCTCTACCTCAGCTTTTCTTCTACCAAGGAAATCACTTTTACTTAATCTAACAGTGAACCATCCCTTTCCTTCCACTGAGTAATTAGAGAATTTTCCACAAATGGGCAAGTTACCCAGCTTGCCTTGATAAACAGAAATATTACATTGCTATTTAAGCAACTCCATAGCACCTCAAAAGTGATACATCACTTGCATAAAATCCTCCAAGTAAAGAATTTTTTTTTTCTTTACAGATGCAGCATAGCTCAACCAGAACTTCAAACAGAAGCAACTCACTCACTATATGGTCTCTATATACTCATTCACTATATATGTGGTCTCTACTCACAAACACTTTCAATTTTCTCCATCAACTAACCCAACAGGTACGTCTATTAGAAGAATAAAGTACGAGCAGCAGACATGGAATAGCAGACTGTGTGACTTTGCCAAGAAAAAAAAAGTTACAAATTTATGGAGAAGTTTCTGGTTTGATTTTTTTTTTCCCTTCACCTTCTCCAATTAAAGTTGGGGAAAAAAAACAAAACATGGCAGTTTACTGGGAGTGCTATCAATTTAACTAAGAGGACAGCCTATGACTGTCTACTTAAAACCTCATTCCCTTCAGAAGAGACAAGACTTCTCTTAGCTTAATCCAATTACTCAAACAAGCCAGGAGCACATTTAGCTTGCTTTATTTTGAGCTGACAGGGCCATCGTAATTAACTGCTCAGCATAGCACTTCATCTTATTGATTAAGACAGCAAAAAGTTACTAATCATAAAGAAATACAGGAGCAATTAACAGACACTGTAAACAGAACTAAAGCATTTAGATCATGATCATGAATAATGCAAATCTCAGCTTCTGAAATTGAACTCCTTTAGATGCCCTTAAGCAAGGATGGCAGGTTAATGGATTTGTCTGTCACATCTCTGGCTTGGAGATGGGAGCTTTCAAGCAAACAACTAGAGGTGGATGTATCACCTTTTTAAACATTTTACTTCAGGAAAACAAAACAACAACGCAATGTTAAACTACTTAATACCTGCAGGTATGTGAATACTACCACAGTACAACTCTGGTATTTCAGCTATGAATCTCTCAACTTTCGTAACAAGGAACAATTTCATACGCTGTATTTTCAGCAAGCTATCGATGAAACCTGCAGTTCCATTGCACAAGTTTTAACTGCCAGATTCATTTTTTGAGACAGACTTCATGCTATGTCTGTATATGACATATGCTTCTAACTCAAGATTTTTGCTATCTGATATTTCATTTATACAGAAAATAAGAAGTTGACCTGCTGTCGCACTTTCTTTTATTGAAAACCAGTAGCTTCTTGCTTTTCAAAGAATTACCTGCTGTGAAATCTACAGAAACAGGGATGTTGATGGTGTCTTTCATGCACAGGTGGTGGCCAACACACAATAGCCAATCTGAAGAATACTCCTTTACGTGAAGGCAAAAGCTGACTGCAATAGCAGATCTGACCTTGGCCTCGTGAAACCTAGACTGAGACCTTCTTCTGGGCCTTTAGCTGAAGCCTGAACAAGAAGGTCATGAACAGCATAAAGATTTCCCTTCACCCATTTTGCTAACATCTTTCAGCACCGTTACTCGTATTCTTCCAAGAGCTAATTTGTCACAAACTGTCTAACTGGGATCCCAGGAATAATAGAAAATGTGGCTATAGCATTAAGCTATGCATTGCATTACACAGTGTTTTTTCCCCCTCTGTAATCCTACTGACTGTAACAAAACCCACAGGCAAAAAGCTGAAACCCATAAAGCTAAAAATTGACTGTGTACTTGATCCACAATAACCACATGGACCACTAACCATATGCTAAATAACAGACAGTCAAGAATATTTGATGTTTCAGTTCCTTCCCATTCCTCTATGCAGCCCTACGAGGCAGGCCTGTATACCAAGCAGCCTTCTCTTGTTTTCCCAGAGCAAAAGTGCAAACAAGAACATGTCTGCGGGATGCATCAGGCCGCACTTCCTGTCTCCTCCCACCAAAGAGCACTCCCAAAAGATTAGCTCAAAGAGATACCTGCAAGGGATCAGTCCTTGGAGCCTTGACTTTACAGGATCTATTTTAAGCCATGGCAAATTTCTAAATATGAACTGTAATTTTTCAGTACTTGAAGGGACCTTTTAAAACAGGAGGAGTACCAACGTTTTACACAGTCTGATAGCGACAGGAGAGTGGGGAATGGCTTTAAACTAAAATAAGGGAAATTTGGGTAAGGTGTTAGGACGAAATCCTTTCTTCAGAGGGCAGTGAGGCGCTGGCACAGCTGCCCAGAGAAGCTGTGGTGCCCCATCTCTGGAGGTGCTCAAGGCCAGGTTGGATGGGGCCATGGGCAGCCTGAGCTGGTGGGGGGCAGCCCTGCTCAAGACAAGGGATGGGGCAGAATGGGCTTTGAGGCCCCTTCCAGCCCAAACAATTCTGTAATTCAAGAAGGATTGTTGCTATTTAACTTTTTAAGTCTGATGAGATGAGAAGAGCCGTGAAGCATCTAAGGCAGCTTCACATTGCACTGGCAGCCATGGAGCCTCTAACACTCACTGCCTGTGCCTCCTCTCTCACCAGGAGTCCTTCCGAGCTACACAACTCATTGTAGTGATGTTTTAAAAAGCTTCAACATGACAAGTAAACTCAAGCTGATAAGGCCTTAGGCCAGTTTCTGACCTCATATTATACTGCGTTTCTGCCAATGTGCTCAGAATAGCATCTACCAGTAGGAAAAAGGCACAAAAAGCAGTAAGTATGAGATATTCTAACAAAATTACTCATACCTTGCTGTCGTAGAGTTAACTAGATCAATCTATGCCCATGACAGGGGGGCAAGAGGCCCCTGGGCCCCTCTAGCCCCACAAAATGGGAAGGAAAAGGGTAAAGAGATTGGGAGATGGGAGCTGGGGTCAAGGAAGGAGAAAAAAACAGCAGCAACGATGAGGAATACTCATTTTACTAATTATGATATTGGACTAATATATCAAATAAAATAGGAGAGAGCATTCAGTCAAACCTGAAAAGTTTACTATGGCTAGGAAAGCACCCTCCAGCACCCTCTGCAAGGCAGTAAGAGACTGCCCAACCAGGAAGGGCCAGATCCCATGCCTTCCATAATGTATAGGGATAGGTAACTGGAACTGGAGCATTAACACTTTAACTCCCAGTGCACTACATGATGGTATGATGTGGAATACCGAAAACCCAAAATCACAAAACCATGACACTTGCAAACATTCAGATGTGTTCATTTCTACTAAGTTCACCTACGTGTCCTGTGGGTTTGTACAGATTTTCCAGCTTCAGTTCTTACGGCAGGCCTGTTGCAGATTTCTGCCTCCTGAGTTAGCTGCTCTGAACACCAAACACTGTGTAACACAGCTGACGATACTTACTGCACATCTAGGCTAAATGCTGCCATTTGGACACTAAGCCTTTCCCAAAACCCCAACTAAATTTTCCATTAGGACTGTGCTACAAAAACTCTACAGGGAATTAAAGGTGTGCTAGAAACTCCTGACAGGTCTGTCCTGAGATCTCCAGCTAAGAGACTGAGTCACACATTTTGTATCACATCAAGAGAATGAAACAGTTCTCTTCACACTATCTCTCTTCCTATCAAGTCTGTCTTAGAGGCCTCAAACATCACAGCACTTTGAGGAAAAAATATCTCTGTTCCTGCCTCCTGCCCTCAGGGACCGATGATGCTTCACAATCACAGTGAGGCTAAAAATAAAAGATTACTATTTTAGTGTCTAGTCTGCAGAAGTTGCTATAACATACAAGTTTAGGAACCATTCTCAGATACATCCAACATTGGTGTCATCACACAGAGGACTGAACAGCCCTACCCGAACATAAAATGTGGCACTTCTTTCAAAAGTACTGGACACACAAAGACCAAAAACAACTTAAAGAAATAGGCAAGAGAATGAAATGAGAGGAAAAGCTCAATGCAGTGAAAGTGATTTGCCTCATATGGAATGTCATAACATTTAAAACACTTGAATTAATGAATCACTAGTCATGTCAGTGGTACATCATCCAGCTAAAATACACGAATTGGTGGAGAATTTTACGCATCACTCAAGTTTTCTTCTTAGCCAGTGGTTTAATTCACTTACATTCATTGCCTGCCAAGAAAAATTATCCGCGCTACAATACGATCAAATAATCTAGAGCATTGATCTACACAGATAAGCAGCTTCTATACAGTTACACTGAATAACATAAAGCTATGGTCCAACCATTTACAATAACGTCTGGGGTGGAAATCTCTCCTTGACTAATCTGAAAGCTGCAGGGCAAATTAGTCTCCTAAAGAATAACTCATGCAACACAAATTACATTAACACCAACTATTTGCATTATTAGTATTCTGCAAAAGTGGAAATTTTGGGTATATTTATGAAGCTATAATCATATATTATTGTCTCCTTTATGCACAACCTCAAAGTAGCAGCACATGCTTTTTTGCTGCAAATTATTAAATAACAGATCAATTAACACGCTGTCTCCAGTGAACTGTAAGAGCCATGCTCATTTTTTTTTTCTCCACAGTACAGCCAGTTTTCAAAGACCAAATAAAACACTATTATTTATCACTTTAATAAATAAGACATCTTCATCACAAGATCTTCTTCAGAATTGAATTTCCAAAATGGAAAATACAGGTATCTGCAAAGTGGCAACTTAATGATCCTGAAAACAATTACCTAAATAGACCTTATTTAGAGCTTTGTAAATATTTGTCTAGCACCACAAGCTGCTAAAGCATCAAACTGATGTTCCTGATATAGGAAACAAAATTACTACATTTGTTATAGATCTATTAACAAATTGCAAAATTATAATAAGAGTTGGAAGTGCTGAGAGTATGTTATGTGTGAGCAGTGTTGACAGCAGGCTCTCCCTTGAAGGGTTTCAGCATTTCAGCAGTGTGTGAGCTGCAATACTCAGTTCTTCCAGAATTGCCTGCACCTTATAGCGCACTTCCCTGCTGTGTTTCCTTTCTGAGGAATTAAATATTCAAGTGCTTAAAATATCTGACAGTAAAGAAATAAAAAATACTAGAACATTATACTTAAAAGGTAGCTTGCCTGCTCACAGAAAAAAAAAGAAAAAAAAAAAAACTCAATACAAACTGCTTCTTTAGGTGAGAACATTAAAAATAACCCACACGATAAATGCTAAAGATTGGCATCAGAAAATGATTCTGTAAGAGAAAGTTCATCAGGTATATAACTGTTTATTCTACGCATGATGCTTTGGATAATCAAAGGAGACATAATCCAGCTTTTTTCCAATTGTCTTTTGTCAAATAATTAATATTTACAAGCTTAATCAAACTGTGGCAAAACGAGGCAAGTCACCTGAATGAAGCAATTTAATTACTAAAGCCTGTCTTCAAAACCAAGCATTTTTCAGTTTGTTTTGAGAGGCAAAGCAGTCATTCTCATACATATATGATGCCGGAATGTTTGTTTTTAATAAAGGACATCATGCAAGATAAAAGAGCTGGAAAACAACTTCCTCCCCAAGTGAAGATGGGGCACAGGTACCCCCCTTTGCTTTCCCCTTTTCCAGACCAAATTTAACAAATGTGGCAGAGGAGAGGTGCAGATGCATCAGGGTATTGGGCATGCTAGTTGCAATTTACATGCTTTGATACATGCTAGATGCTCAAAAAGGCTTTTTGTAGCTGAGAACAGAGGACTGAAAGAAGTTTAACTCACTACAAAAGAAATTTTAAAAAATTAAAAATAATTTAAAAAAAGAGAAAACACAAACACCAAACTTTAAAGGTCCTTAAAAGAAGTGGTTTTAGGATTTTTTTTTCCACTCTGTATCTGAACTGCAAAAGCCTTTTCCAATTAAGCACCACCATTTAAGAGGAAGCATAGCCCTCTCCTCATTCATTCAACATCACTGCTTTCTGCAACTATGAAAGTAATTAATGTATTTGCTAACAGCTCTTCATAATCCCTGTTTCAACAACAGGACTGTCTTTGTTCACAACTAAGGTTATGCTCAAAAAATACAGACTGCTAGGTTTTACCTTGAGAGGTTTTCCATCAATAGACTGAAATCACAATACTTCAATCCAGACAGAACTCTGCTATTCATTTATAATTAAGAAGGACTACAATAGAACATGAAAATATGCATCAGACCTTGTGTGTACTATTTATTAGACACTAAAACATCAAAAAGAATTCCTGAGTTCTCTAAGAGGGCTTCTCTGATACAGGCTGCAATCATTCATTCAGCGAACACTAACCAAAACGCACTACACCAAAAGCCTTCAAAGCATATTTAGTTTATATTAGTTTGTTTCATTTGCAATTATTTTCACAGCGAGGACAAAGTAACAACCTCCATATCTACAGCTTATTCAAGAACAACAAATAACCTTCTCATTAGAGAATGTGCTTAGAATAATGTCTCCCTGCTTTCTACTTCTAATGCTAATAGCAGTTCCAGCCCTTCAATTGAGAAGTCAACCAGTGCAGTTCTAATTTGAGTATCTATTGGAGATAAAAATCTAAAAGGAGCCTAAATACTGCGAAGAACAAGTCACATGTCACCCTTAGAAACGATGCCTGTACTTTCTCCAAGCACTTGGACCACATTCAGGTTGAAATGTAAAGTTCATAGCACCAACTCGCATGCAAAGCAACTTGCTTCCTCTGACTATTAAAAAAATAAAATAAATCCTATCTTTGAAGTGTCTGCTCATTATTATTATAAAAAAAAAAAAAGACAAAAATGAAGTATGCAATAAGACTCTCTACTTTCCCTTACATGTTTAGCAGGCAAAACAGGAGATAGCCTTGTTGACGTGCTATAGCTGCACATATTCAAAGCTCTGCACCCCACAAGTGACGATGGCTGCTGAATCCCAGAAACCCACAGTTCCATCTGACACAGGCTCCTGTCATCCAACAGGAATTAATCACTTCTTGCCAACTACCAACTTTTCCCAAGCTCACAGCACAAGGACTACCAGACTTAATATTTAAGCTTTCATGATAGTAACGTTCCTCCTAGACTTTCATGCATCCACGTGGAACACAAACACTTAAACTATTTTAACAGCCTGATTTCTCAGATACATAATGGAAATAGCCTCTAGAAGAAAGGAAAGGATATCAAGCCAAAAATAAATAAAGAATCCAAATTTAAAAAGGAGGAAATACCAAACTATTGTTTCCCCACAACTTAAAGGCGGCACTTTGCCTTTAAAAGCAAGGAAAATTTTCCATCTGTCAACTTTTCTTTAGAGACAGTGTCGCAAGAGTAAGAGATTGTCAACATCGGCATGAATAATTTAAGAACAGTTTTTATTGTATAATGTTAATATAGAAACAGTAATTACCGTTGTCAGACTACAAAAATAGAATCATAATGGTTTGGGTTGAAGAGAACCTCAAAGATCGTGTAGTTCCCAATCCCCCTGCTACAAGCAGGAACACATCTCACTAGACCAGGTTGCTCACAGCCCCATCCAGCCTGGCCTTGAGTGCTCCCACAGAGAGGGCATCCACAACCTCCTTGGGCGAACTGTTCCAGCGTCTCACCACCTTCAAAGCAAAGAATTTCCTCCTATTACCTAGTTTAAACCTGCCCTCTTCCAGTTTAAAAGTATTTCCTCCCACATCCCATCACTACCTGCCCTTCTAAAAAGTCCCTCCCCAGCTTTCCTGTAGGCCCCTTAAGGTATTGGAAGGCTGCTATAAGGTAACTTCACAGCCTTCTCTTAACCAGGATGAAGAGCCCCAGCTCTCTCAGCCTGTCCTCACAGGTGAGGTGCTCCAGCTCTCTGATCACCTTTGTGACCCTCCCCTGGACCTGCTTCAACAGCTCCATATCCTTCTTGTTTTGGGAGTCCCAGAACTGGATGCAGTGCTCCAGGTGGGGGTCTCACAAGAGGAGAAGAGAGGCAAAAATCACCTCCTTTGACCTGCTGGTCACACTTCTCTTGATGTAACCCAGAATATGGTTGGTCTTCTGGGCTGCAAGTGCATGCTGCTGGCTCATATTGCATCTTTCATCAACTGACTCCCAAATCCTTCTCCTCAGGGCTGCTCTCAAGACATTCTCCACCCAACCTCTAACTGTGCTTGAGATTGCCCCAACCCAGGTGCAGGACCTTGCACTTGGCCTTGTTGAACTTCACAAGATTGGCGTGGGCGCACTTCTCAAGTCTGTCCAGGTCACTCTGGATGACATTTCAACTGCACCACTCAGCTAGGTATCTTCTGCAAACTTGCTGCTAGTGCACTTGATCCCACTTTCCCTGTCACCTACAAGGATGTTAAATAACACTGGCTCCAGCACCAATCCCTGAAGTTCACCAGTCATTAATGGTCTCCACTTGGACACTGAGCAATTGACCACAACTGACTGAGTGCAACCATCCAGACAATTCCTTATCCAGCGAGCGGTCCATTCATCAAAACCATTTTTCTCCAATCTGGCAATCAGGATGTCAGGCAGGAGGACAGCGTCAAACACTTTGCAGAAGCCCAGGTAGTTGATGTCAGTTACTCTTCCTTTATTTACTGACGCTGTAACTCCATCATAAAAGATCACCAAGTGTGCCAGGTATGACTTGTTCTTGGTGTAGCCATGTTAGTCACTACCAATTACCTCATCTTTATTTTCCATGTTACTTAGTAGGGCCTTCAGAAGGATCTGTCAGAGACGAGACTGACTGGCTTGTAGTTCCCTGGATCTTTTTTTCCCTTCTTGAAAATGGAGATTACATTTCCCCTTTTCCAATCAGTGGAAGGTAATAGGTCAAAAAACCACTCTATTGACTGCTCAGTAGAACTGCACACACAACTGTTCCCTCCTGGAAGACAAATGTTTCTAGCCATAAGGACAGAAAAGGGCTGCCTCCCACAGCTGCAGACTCCCAGCTGCTTTACAAAAACTCACCAGCTTTTCAGAAGCTCAATGCACTAGGAATTTGGTTGAGAAAAAGACCGTACCAAAAAGCTCCTAGCAAACCAGTGCTTTTATTTGCCGTAACCATACCCTATTTAAGCCAAGTGTAAACACCTCTGTACTGCTCTTCTACTTCACAAATAGCCCAAAAAAACACTGTAACAGCACTCTGCCTACTCCTCTGCAGCAGTTTCAGAGCAGCCTGCTCCACAAATGCACGCAAAACAAGACTGTTCCCAAGGCCGCAGAGGATGCTTTCCTCAGAGCTATCTTCTGGCAGCTGACTGCCCTCCTCACATTTACCCTTCACAGGTTGCTGCAGCATACATTATATTTATTCCAGATCAGGTTTAAACCTTCCTCAGGTATCTGAAAACACAAATCTGCATATGCAGGTTGAAGCATATACCTAGGAATTGAAAGATTTTTTCAGAGTAGCTGAAAGCAATAGAAAGTAGGAAGGAGAATCATGAGTGCCGCAAGGACTCAGTTCACACCTCTGCAGAAAAACATTCATGTGAGAAAGGCTTACAAAATAAGCTTTAGCTACAAAAATCAACATCCCTGAGCACAGTCAAGGAAAAGAAGGGAATCAGGAATTCCCAGCAAGTCACACAAGTTAGATTTTTGTGCCAGCTATATGGATGTATTAAAAAGAAAAGATACTTAGCATAGATTCGTCAACAAGTACAATGTCAATGAGTCTCCCACCAACCACCATCCCTACAGAAATGCCTATCTCCTCAAACACGCTCTACTCATCTCTGTGCAACTTAGGTCACAGCTGAACCAACATTTTATCACTCTCTACAACTCTCTCAAACGAGGTTGTAGCAAAGCGGGTGTCAGCCTCTTCTCCCAGATGGGAGGAACAATGATGGGACAAGAAGGAATGTCCTCAAGATGTGCCAGGGAAGGTTCAGATCAGGTATTAGGAAAAATTTCTTCTTAGAAGGAGTAATAACGCATTGGAACAGACTGCCCAGGGAGGTGATGAAGTCTCTGTTCCTGGAAGTGTTGAAGAACAGTGAGGATATGGCACCGAGGGACGTGGTTAGTGAGCATGGTGGGGATGGGCTGATGGTTGGATTAGATGATCTTTTCCAACCCTAATGATTTTGTGATTCCAGGACCATGCAAACAGCACAGTGCACAGGACAGCAAGCCAGCCTTGTCCTTCAGCCCTCACCTCAAGCAGGTGGGACCCAGTGAGAAAAGCCACATGGTCCCCCATGTGCTCTACTGCATAGGGAAGAAGAAAAAAAGAAAAAAAAAGAAGAGATGCAATCCAACAGATGCACAAGTTTGAGGAAAGACACATTTACTTATCTAATCAACTGAGTTGGTTGATTATGAGTGGTCACAGGCAAGAGTTGATGGGTGGACAAGATAACCTTATTGGTCTTTCCAACCATAATGATTCTGTGACTCTATGAACTAACATATAACAAATGGTAATTCTTTTGTTATACCCACATTTGCAGAAATGCTGTGACACTGAATTCAAACTAATCACCAGAAAGCCTGTAAAGTTTAAACTACAAAGTGAAAGCAAGCACTAGAAGAGCCATAAAATAAAATTTAGTGTTCATTTACATTAAAGCCCTTTTTTCCCCTCACAAAAAGGAACCTTAAATTGGTGTAAATTATATAATAAAACTATTTTTGTGTATGTGTGCATGGGATGCATGTAAAAAGGAAAATACTATGCAGAATCACCGTATCAATGAAGGAATTTAAATTGCACCTGTCAGATCAAAAAGTGTACTTTTTGTGTACTTGAGGAACTATTCTAGTTTGACAAATTTGATAAACAAGCTAACATTTGTGCAATGTCAGTTCCTCAAATGAGCTATATAGCTCAAATGCCAGTGCTCAGTAACTTATTGACTTATTTTTAATAGAATGTCTTCCATTTTCGAGAATTCATTTGAAGTAACTGTTGACTTAAAAATACAGTTTCACATCTCATCCATCATATTTCCAGCACTTTGAGTAAGCATCTCACGCTAGAACAATTCTTCTCTATGGAATCTTCACTCTCCTTTTTTTTTTTTAATAAATACTGTTTGTTTGTTTGTTTTCTTCCCAACTCATGCTGCAAAAGGACAGATTGTAAGAGGATGCTAATCTGAAGGATAATTACAATTTACCACAAATCCATAAAATGGATTAGTACTCAACAGCTCACAGAATTAAAGAGAAAGGAAAGGAAGAGCAGGGAAACAAATACTCAAGTTGCACTTCCAAGTACGACCCTCATATGGCCGACATATTACATAAATTCCGTATTTTTTGCAACACATTAGTTAAAACGAGCTGAAGTATAGAAAGCATGTGAACTTTCTTGAAACAAAATTCCTTGAAAAAGAGATGCCACGCTTTACAGATTTGGAAGACAACTGTAGGCTTACAGAGTTTCCCCTAGTGTAGGAAGAAGCACTGAATTAGCAAACTAATTGCTCTAAACCTACAGATTACCAGAGTGGAAGAAACAGCTCACATTGCAACCTCCTCCAGGAAATAAGAGAAGCACAGCCCACCTACTCAGCAGACTTTTCTCCTGTTGCAGTCTGAGTATTCAGCAACTCCCAACAGCCAAAAAAGCTGGTGCTTTGCTTGTGACACAGGAGCTACTCTCTGCATCAGCTGTACAACAAATGAAGCTGATAGCTTATTTTCATTATTCTTTTACATAGTTGGTTAGCTAACCTCAACACACTTACACTGCTGAAGTAACTGCTCCACAGACCGCATATACCACAATACTACAAACAGTATTCTTCAAAATACCCAGAATGATAACCCCCTTTGTTGCCATTTGGATGAACTGCAAGCATCTGAACACAGCCGTGTGAGAAGCCAGATGTAACTGGCTAGTTTAAACACAGTGTTTGTCAGCTGTTTTGCACTGCTACAGCATTCCACCAATATGCCAAATGTCCCCCTCACCTTCACCTGACGCAGGGCTACTACTGCCTGAGACAATAATTCCCCTCTGCAAGTTGTCCTACGGGTTGGCTTACTAAAATTATCACTGATTTCCTAACTTCATTCTACAAACAACAAGATGAATAAAGACATTTCTGGCCTCTGCTGACTTTAACCGCCAGCTTCTGTAGAGGTGAGGAGTCAATGACTGTTTGAACGAAGAGCACTTCCATAAGATCCTTCCCAAGATACTATGCTACCCAGGATGCCAGAGCGTCTCTAATCTGAGAGGTCTTTTTTTAGCTCTCAAGAGCACCAACATAAGCAAGCCGAAAGGAACTAATCTGTCAACACTAGGATTAGAAAACATAGCAAATCACCTGGATTACTTTCAAGACACGTATGGAAGCCTAACACTAGCTGCCATGAGATTGAGTTGCATGCTGAGACAGCCCTTCAGTCCTTGCCCCATAAAAATGGAATGAAATTCTGCTTCTCCATAACGTCAGTACTGTGACAAGAAGGAAACGAGTAAAGCATTACTAGGTATCTCATGCCAAAAAAGATCCTGTTCCATATTAAAGGGTACTTCTCCATTATCTATTACTCTTAAAAATCCCAATCCCAAGTACTGTCCCACTAGACACAAGTTTTTTCCTCTGTACTTTCAGTACAGGTTTTCCTAACAGCAATTACCAGTGTAATGTTTTTGTTTGTTCGTTTGTAATAATTATGTCACATTTTAAAAAGAAAGCTTGGCCTTCAACCACCACTATGCCCAATTCTCCTGGACTTGGGGATGAAACCATTTCTCTTCTACTCTCCATTATGGCTCTAGTTGACAGAAACTGTGTATTTAATTTCAACTAGCACAACAAAGAGAAGTCCAACATTATTGTATACATAAAATATTCATGAAAAAATATGTAAGTAATAAAGAAACAGACTTTTAGAGTTGCTTAAGAGAGAAAGACAGAGGTCTCTAAGATTTTGAGAAAGAAGACAATCAAAATATCTGCCATCATCTCAAGAATGCACATTTCAGGTTTCCATAATTTGTACTTTACATGTTTTTACATGAAACACTACTACACTGTATGTGCCATAGACATGGATTTCACATCATTCTGTTCACACTCAGAAGTATCTATTACTTCCAACAACTAGCAAGCAAAAATAGGAGGAAAGGAAGTGAACCAGCAGATGAAAACAGAGGGAAAACAACTTTGTTTAGTAGGCTATGCAATGTGCTGCAGAGTGAATCACATCACAAATTCTCCCTTCAGCACAGGGATTACTCAATACCTGCGTGGTCATGATAGACTTACAGGGGCAAATCACATAAACCAGGAGTCTTAACCTTATTGGAAATAATAAAATGAAGGAACTACTGTACCAGCCAGTTGTTCTACAGTTTAACCTGATAAACTAAGCAAACCCACCCTAAACTGGAATTCTATCAGGCTTGAATCAAATTAGCCTCTGTTGACACAACAATCACAGAGAAAGCTAATTAGGACAAAGTCTCTGACTTCATAAACTCCATGATAAAATTCAAGATGATAAACAAAACTAAAACAATAGGTGGGAAGCAATAAGGAACAAAAGAAAAACAATCCAAGCCAGACAGCCATACATTAAGGCAAATGCTATGGAAGTGTTTGATTTTTTTCTGACTTGTGTACTTCAGCTTTCTACCTTCCCTATGATATAGTCCAAAAAACATTTTGCATCTAAAAACATGTATATGCATGTATGTCAAAGACACAGGATTTATTTAAATTCTTCCACACCTTGTCTTTACAAAAATTCTTTTTTTAATTATTTTTTATTTTTTAATTGTGGCTCTAAACACTGAAAGCACAGCACAAGACACTGCTGGTTTTCCCTTTCCAATTTATATCACATATGAACACTGTGGGCCCTGGATTTCCAACCTTGGCAAGCACTACTGAGCACCATGACCTACATACATCTCTGCTGCTCAGGTTTAGGGAGGGGCTAAATCCTACAGTCTAAGGGCTTTCTTCCAGAGCACTGTTCTTATCACTTCCGAATAAAAGAGAGTAGTAGGGATTGCCTAGAAGTTTAGTTAATGCAAAACTTCTTTGAAGTTTGAAAAATGTAAGAAAAAAAAAATATATATATATATGAAAAAACAGCTCTTTTGCACAAAACAAACATGCAGGTATAGTCATCAGGAGTTTGCACTACAATGTACAATTCACACAAGGATACAGAATATGACTGATAGAACAGATGAAATAGATGGCAAAAATCAGGGTTACTTTTATTTTTGTTGTTGCTGCTGAGGGGGGCTGTTGGCCTTTTTTTTTTTTCTCTCTCTCTCTCTCTTTTTAAATAGACTAAAGGGCTTCAGAAGCTCTGCTGGGTCTAATCACTAACAGCAGCTGTTCTCAGTCCTGACAAGTAGGAAAAGACGAGAGACACTCATACACAATTGATTTGAAGGCTCTTGACAAGTATTGCATCCAAAAGAAATATCCTTAAATACCATTTCAAATTCACGCTAATTGAATTTAAGAGACTTATGAAAGATGAAATTTCAGAGGCACTCTCAGATCCTCAAAAAAATGCAGATAAATGAAATTAATCATTGTTAACTACTGTTATCAGATAAGAAAGAACTGATCCAAATAGGAAGACTTAATAAAGATGAAGTACTGTTTCTTAACCAATAAGTGGACTAAAACCACAGATCATTAAGCAGAAAAAACCCGAAGCATTAGTCTTCTCCTAAGGGGAAAAAAACTCCAGTTTTTTAATCATTTTGGAACCACACACTGAAGATGAAAATCTAGCATTTGTCAATACCTCCAATACATGACTGTCACTTTGAACATAAATCCTTCAAAGAGTGGTTTGTTTGTGGGGATTTTTGTTTGTGTTTTAATTGAATCATCTGGAAGATTAATAAAACATCTTGTATTTTAGAACACATCAGCTGCAGCATCCTGATAACTGCTACCAGAAACGAAGAAGCAATAGGATGCTTTCCCACCTCACACTCGCTGTTGCCTTACTGAGATGTAACAAGGAGCCGTCACGATGAGAAAGATGGCACGCATTCTGAAGCCACGCAGAGGAAGAAAAATCTGTGCTTGGTTACCATGCCTGGGGCGCCAGCATACAAAGTCCTACTGAACACTAATGATGCCTCGTAAGGAGACTACAAGAAACTTTATTTCCACTTACTAATTCAGAAACAAGGTTGATGGCTGTCAGCTCTTATTACAAGACTAGCAAGGTCATAACATGCAGGAAAGCAAAAATAATGTTTATTTCACTTGATATAACACCTGAAGACTCTAAGCAGGGATACTGACCCCTCACCAGGAATTTCAGAGTACAAGAGGTGAAACACAAACTATCCATGACCTGAATGCTACTGAGCAGCAACATGCAACTGATTAATTTCCTCAAATTTTCCTCACAAATAACATTAAAAATTGCTTATGACCTACACTGACAGAACTGTTGCCCCAAGCTGCAGCACTGCCTCTTTTTTGGGTTTTTCCCCTTCTGAAGAACACCCTCTCTGTGCACAGAGAGGGTGTTCTTCAGACGTTCTGCACACGTTTGTTTTCACACACTCAATCTGAGGACAAGAAACCTTTCAACCCAACGTGTTGTCTTGTAAAACTGAGTAACTTCACTGGTTATGCTGAAAGGTTGACAGAAACAGTAACACTAAAAAATACAGCACAATCCTGCAGTCTTTCCTGGCTGACATTAAGCATTGCCTTAAAACTCTGCTCTTACTCCACATACGGACTAAAAAATTCTACAGCAACCTGTAGCTGTCTTCCTATTTTCCTCTCACTTCAAAGATTCACTTCATATTTTCCTTCCTATTTTCAGCTCTGCTCAACTGCTGAAAGCAGCAGCTTAGAATACCAGCTGCAATAATTTAAGCAGATTTCCTTAGAAATGCCATGAGGCAGGCAAGAAAAGAATAAAAAGAAAACCTGAAAGTATGTCACAGAGCCATAATGTCCAATGTCTCCCATTTAATGTCAGTTCTGGGACTGTCTCAAACACCGCCTTCTTAAACACGGTCACCAAGAATTACTTGGTGTTTCCAACATGAGCTAGCTGAAAAGATCAGACACTTGAACAGTTTCATACAAGAAAGACAGAGTTGTTGGAGAGGGTCCAGAGGAGGGCCACAAAGATGATCAGAAGGCTGGAGCACCTTCCCCACAAAGACAGACTGAGGGAGCTGGGCTTGTTCAGCCTAGAGAAAAAAAGGCTGCTGGGTGATCTCATTGCAGCTTTTCAGTACCTAAAAGGAGCCTACAAACAGGAGGGGAGTCAGCTCTTTGAAAGGGTAGATAACAGCAGGACAAGAGGAAATGGTTTTAAGTTGAAGGAAGGGAAATTTAGGTTGGATGTCAGGGGGAAATTCTTTACTATGTGAGGTGCTGGAACAGGCTGCCCAGAGAGGTTGTGGATGCCCCGTCCCTGGAGGTGTTCAAGGCCAGGTTGGATGGGGTCCTGGGCAGCCTGGTCTAGTATTGAATGGGGAGGTTGGTGGCCCTGCCTGCCATGGGGAAGTTGTAGATCCATGATTCTTGAGGTCCCTTCCAACCTAGGCCCTTCTGTGATTCTGTGTGTTTGGGGTCATTCTGCTTCCAGCTGGTAATCAGAAGCTCGCAGCAAGAGAAGATGAGCAGCTTTCCTACAGCTGTCCCACATTCCTTCTAATTCTTTCCCATAGGTTCAGGAGGGCAGGCAAGGCTTCTCTAAGACATCAGGAGGGGTCAGCTTACAGCAACACTGAAGCTGCATAGTGGCTGTTTAAAGAAGCCCTGGCAACACTCATAAGAAGGCACAGCAGCTCTCCTACTTGCACTCAACCTACGCTTAAGCAAGCTAAACATATTAATGCACATTCATTGATGGTGTGGTTTTACATTGACAAGTCTTTCACAATCAGGTTGCTTTGAAAATGGAATAGGAGGTCCTTAAACTTGCTCATTCCAACCAATGGTACATTATTCCATTCTGTTGAGACGGGGGTGTTACCCAGAAAGCAAGTATATACAGTGTGGTTCCTACCTCAGCTAACATAACAGCAAGCAAGTTGTCCACATCAACTTTTTTTTTTTTTTTTAACTTGCTCTGTTACAATTATATTGAGAGATGAAGTAGTTTCAAGGTAACCAAACATGTATTCAGAACAGCACATACTTAGTTTCAGATAATACTCTTACTTTGTTACATACAGTCAAAAAATAAATATCAAATGTAAACAAAGTAACCTTAAGAGAAGAGACAGTGTGACAACAGTTAAGGACTACTAATCTTAGGACAGGAAACTGCTTGTGAGAGTGCAGAGCCACACGGGCAATTAAGGGAGTGGAGCATCTCCCTTATGAGGAAAGGCTGAGGGAGCTGGAGACTGAGAAGTGACCTCATTAATGTTTATAAATATGTAAAGTGTGTGTCAGGAGGATGCAGCCAGGCTCTCCTCAGTGACATCCACTGATAGGACAAGGGGCAATAGGTGCAAGCTGGAATACGGTAAGTTCTACATAAACATGAGAAAGAACTTCAGTAAGGGTAACCGAGCACTGGAATGGGCTTGCTCAGAGAGGTTGTGGGGTCTCCTTCTTTGGAGACATCAAAAGCCATCTGGATGCCTTTCTGTGTGACCTGATCTACGTGTTCCTGCTCCAGCAGGGGGATTGGACTAGATGATCTTTCAAGGTCCCTTCCAATCCCTGACCTTCAGTGAATATTTCAGAAAAGTCCTATTAAGTATTGGTAAATTTTCTTCCCCTCACCCTCTTAACACTTTAAGAAAACACCTGCTTACTCTATTGATTTCCACTCACAAACTACTATGATAACTTACCTAAAGCAATTTCTCACTTTCTTATCAGAAAAGCTAAGTGTGAGTTACTGTATTCACCAGGTTATGTCCTTACACATTCATTCTGAATTGGATTTCATATGCATGCCTTTCATCTTCTTGGCTAGCTTCAGAATACATTCACCCATACAGTCTACAACATACATTTCTTCCTATACTGTGGAGAAGGATAAATCAAATGCAGGTTTGTTTTAAATGTCAAGCTTTTGGAAAAAAAAGAAGGGCATTTTGCACCATTTCACTGACGTTTAGAAGGTTACAGGATAGTTATGTCACAAGATCTTTTTGGCCTGCTTGAAAAATCTCTTTTCCTCACACATACATTACATTCTAGCTCAGACAGCTTTCTTATTGCTAAGATACAAGCTGTCCAACACATCTACCCACTCTCGATTCAAAACTATCTTCTTATTAAAGCCTGTCAAAGGCAATTAGCCTGAATAAACAGACACCATAGATCTGTTTCAACTATCAGAGTACGTGTATGATTATACAGATAGCAACAATGGAAGCACTATAAACTGCTTGATTTCCTGCACTAGGGCCTGCAGCATAAAGTAACAAGCCACAGGAATAGCAATCTGAAGAGGTTCTTGGAGGCAGCTGTGAAGAGGGGTATGGGAGGGGACCCCACGCACCCACTGAGTGCCCACTAAAGCTGCTTGGCTATCACTGCAGCTGCACTGGGCCCAGCTTATCCTGTTAGGTCTAGTTTATAAAGGAGAGAGAAAGACCGTTGGGATACTGCACTCTTTCCTAGACTAAACAGAAAACAGGACAAGCTGATGGGTATGGTTTTTTTTCTTTTATTATTGCTGCTGGTCCCACATCCCACTGCTGGTTTCTGAACAGAAGACATTAGATAAAGCACATCCTTCTCCTTATTACCTACAGAGACAAGGAGATCACTTTCACATACTTGTTAAACATCATCAGCTGTAATTTACATCCTGGTCCCGAAGTCAAAACTTAGTTAACAAATGGAACGGCAGCAGCAAGTTCCCTGAAATATCATCCTGTTTGAACAGTTTACATTACACTTGCTCCTCTGTGCACTTTACCTTTCAGACAAACTGCAATTTGATATCACTGTCCTGAAGTCAAGTTACACAGAAGAATGCCAGCTGTATGCTGATACATACAGTAGGTATCTCAGTATGTTAAAAAAAATAGGCCAGAAGCAACCCCACTGCTGCATTGGTTCTCCGGAAGCATCTTGCAGTACTTACAGTCCAATTCTCCAATATAACACTTGAAATTTCACCAAAATGGACATTCAAAGAATGGTACAAATGCAAATGAGATGAATAACTTTCACAGGCATTTCTCTTCTATCAAACGAGCTGCCGGCTCCATTTCAAGATGCTGCCTATGTGTCAAGGAAGAGGTGCACGACCTCCTATGAACGTACATATAAATGCAGTGTGTATTTTGTCTAGAATGCTTTAAGCTCAAAGAGGGTAGATTAAGATTGGATATAAGGAAAAAATCTTTTAAAGTGAAGGTGGTGAGGCACTGGAACGTGTTGCCCAGATATGTCATTTACACATCATCGCTGGAGACTTTGAAGGTGAGACTGGATCAGGCCCTGCGCAACCTGATCTAGCTGTGATGTCCCTGTTCAGTTGGACCAGATGGCCTTCACAGGTCCCCCTTCCATCTCTAAGGATTCTATGATAACACTTATCTGTGCAAATGTAGACTAGAAGACAACATTCATGTTAATTATTTTTTTTTAAGGACCCATAAAAGTAGTAGATAAAAATTATCAGACTTCAAACAAAGCATGGCAGCAATTTTTCATTTCTTTGCTTTTTGTATTAATGTGACAAGCTTGTTAAAAATAATCACCACCTTAAACCCGCTGTGATTTGCACAACGGCAGCACCATCTCACTCAAAAGACACCACTGAAGACAGAAAGCTTAACTGGAGAGTTTGAAAACCTTACAAAACTATTTCCATAAACCCAGATTTGGGGATAGGAATTATTTTTACTGTACAGCAAACAACTACAAAATCGCACACCCCACATCAGATGTTTACCAAATGGCTTTTTCAGACCATGACTGAAGAATTTTTTCTCTTGTTCTACTCAATCTACAGCAGTGAAGCATTTATCACCCTAGCTCCCATTCAGCCTTCTGGGACTCTTAGGTCTCTGGCACAGTATAAATAAAACACAAGTATTTACTCTTAGAACAGACCACCATTACACAGTTGACTTTTTAACTCTGAACTTGCACATACTAATTGTTTACTATATTATCATATTAAAAAATTCACGTGGGTAAATGAAACTTGAGAAATCCTTCCACTCTCTTCACAACGGAAAGTTTATAATGGATCAAAAATTGAGCCATTCTACATAATGGACTGTTTCTTCTCTTACCTTTAACAGAAAGGGGACAACTGTAACAAAAATACTATCTACAACAATAGGTCCATTCAGAAGCCACGGATTCAGGCTCTCTTCAGAAAGAAAACATGATAAGGAAGAGGTGAAAAAGGCTCTGAAGAACTGGGACGCAAGCAGCCACAAATAACCTGTTAAGTAACGTAATATTACTGAACTAAAGACAGCACTGCAGCACTAAACACGCGACAGATATCTCCCAGCTTCTGCTCACATCTCAACTTGGAATGCCATTTCCTTCCTCAGTATGGAATGCTTGAAACTTGTGAGCCGTCACGCACTCCTTCCCTATATAGAACTTCCACTTTTATTTCCTTCCCTTCTGTCCTGCTTTACCTTCAAACTTTGTTGTCTCTCAAAAAGCTGAAAAAAATTAAGGCGAGAGATTATCAAAAGTACTTACAACTACTCATTATGAAATACTGTATTCACCTCTGGAAACCTTTTGTTATGAACCAGCACATCCAAGCAGAACAACCACAAAGTCAGCACCAGATCAAGTGTTTATCAGGCTCTAGGGAATAAAATAAATGCAAGAAGTAGAATGAAGTAGACCACTAAGAGCCAGTTTCTGTAACAACAATTGAACCTCACTGCAGAAAATGCTCATTTCCCGGTTTTATTTCTTTGTCTTATTCCTTTAAATCAATTTTCAGAATCAAGAGATTGGAAAGCAACACATATGGTCATCAATGCTGATATTTCTCCTCTGATATTAATTCATCTATCAAATCTGACCTTAATATGACTAACCAAAATAATTTGCTTCCTAAATTGAGAGTTTTTTTGCGAACTCTTTGAGGCTACAAAGCCAAATCTAGTTTGAAATTGCTATCAATTAAATCCTCTTTAAAAGTTTTAAGGAAAATACTTCTAACAAACAGCTACAGAAAAGGTTTTGTTCAAAATGCTCAGTGACATGGATGAGGAGGGAAACATTATATGGAAGTTAGTTACTTTTAACAATAACAAAGTTGAAGAATCCAAAGCAACATTATTCCTCACAGCGCATATGTTGCCTGGGATACCTATCTGTCAGCTTGGTGTAGGGAAGGGGTCACCATCCCTAGAGGCATTCAAGAACCATGTGGATGTGGTACTAAGGGACAGGATTTAGTGGGCAACATTGGTGGTAGGTGGACCATTGGATTAAATGATTTCAGAGGTCTTTTCCAACTTTAACGGTTCTGTGATTCTACAACACCTCAGCCAAATCTTCTGGGAAGTACAGACCTGCCATTTTGCAAAGGATGGAAGTCAGAATGTACAAGGTGGGTTATTCTTTGAAAAACAAAGCTGAGCTTAAGATGTGGCGCTACACAGCCCACGTAAGATGCAGGGAGCACCACTCAGCCGATCTCCTCAGACAGAACAGCTGCAGAACACTTGAGGCGGTGTCCAGCCTCCCATGTCAGTCACTGCTGAAGCATCAGGCTGCTCACAGACCAGGACAGGACACCTGGAATGACCTAAGACAGATCTCTAGTGTTTCTGCTCTTAACTTTTTGCATTGAGGAACAGCACTGGCCACCAGGCAGCCTGTCAGGATGCTGAAGCAGTTTGGCCATGCACACAAGAGAGGCCACTCCTTCAGCATCAGCCTGTGAAATGCTGTAGCAACTGATTCCAAGCAACTACAGAACTGTAACCCAAGTACACATACACTGGCATCACCAGCAGTTTTTGTGTGGTTTTTTTTTGTTGTTGTTTTAAACAGATAAATAACTGCATCTTCCAATTCCATATTCAGCTCAGCTTATCAACCAGGCAATTGCAAAAAGCAGACAAAAGACCTGTCTGTGGTCAGGCAGGCATCAATGCTTGCAGTCAGCTCCAGGACACACATGCAAGAGAATCACACAGGATGACACTATCTGCTTGCAAAGGCCACATCGATCCAGGCACCTGTGAGCTCCAGCACCTGAGCTGCTGGCAGCACAGCCACAGCATCATGAGAGCCTGTGCAGAGCAGCCTGTCTTCACAAGTGACAGGCAGTAGCGGACTAATTAACACCCACTTGCAGCCAGGATGAGAGCAAAAGGAGGGAGGAAACAAATCTGGGTAGCACTGTAAAACCAGAACTTTGGAATAAATAGGAACCTTAAAATTGAAGCAAACCCATGGCCAAGGGAAGGTGAAAGGACTCAACTCCTGCTGCCAGCCCAGCCCCTCCAAGTCCCCAGCCACAGCAGGCCAGGCTGGGACTGCCCCGCCAGCCTCAGGTCATCCCACCCAGCACTGGGATTTCCATTCATACATGACTACTGTCAAAACACTTTGGGCAGTGTCACCACCTAAGGTTTTTATGCATTTCAGCAAACATATTCAGGTTCTCTGCATGCTTGACATAGCCTAGATTAGCAGACCCTGTGCTTGCATAGCTATGGAAGAGGAAAAACGTGTGGGAAATTTAATAAATCCACCAAATTAGTCCACAGACTTCGGGGCAACAAGAGAACAGTCTGCAGCCCCATCCCTTCAAAATTGGTGCAGAGCAAATGGAGACCTAAGCCTCTCAGCCTCCTCAGTATGGACCAGGCTCACTTCTCCTCCAAGCAAGCTTTGTTCCAAACAGATGGACATCTCTGAGGGCAGCAGCAGATCCACTGGGCTGCCTGCACACTGCCTGCCAGTACTTCAACCACTCTTGAGTTTTTCTTCTTGCTGAATGACCACACCCAAGGGGGCCCAAGAGCTCTCAGTCCCAAGCACAGTACAATCTCACATACAGCAGTGCTCTCTTGGCTTTGTGCAAAGGGCAGCTCCTCCCCCCCATGTCAGAAACACTTAGCAGGAGAGCTGAGAAGGATGGCTCCAAGCTGACAGGATCCTTGCTCATCTTCAAAGTTGACTTGCTTATTTATTTCCTATGTCCCAGAACAGCTGCCTGCAATGAACACTACCCTGGCTGGCTTGGATGCATCACTCTGCACGTTGTGAACAGCAGAGCACTGTGAAAAAATGTACGCACACTGAGCAGGCTGGAAACACCTCATCAGGCACACTGGAGTGCAGGACCAAAGCCATCTGCCTCACTTGGCGATCATAAAATGCAGAGCAATAGCCTCAATAAATTGTAAGTGCTCTAGACACAAACAGACACTTCTGTGTGACACAGAAAAACCTGAAACAAAATATAAATAGGAAGTGTGTTCATGTCAAAATGATGAGTATATTTAGATTTGGGAGTCTGGCTAAATAAAATATAGCACTTCTTTTATGTCATCCAATCTCAGTTGTTGTTTTTTTTTTCCTGTACCTATAAGCACAACCAACCTCAGACTACATTTCAAATCAACAGGGGAAGATGGACAGTGGCAGGAACCATTATATATAAACTGCTCATGACTACTGCAATAAGATCTCACTTGTCTCTTCATTCCTATAATAATGCATCACTGCCTATCAATACTGAACCTTACTAACTTCATTCTGTTCATAACACACCAACATAATGATTAGAAAAATTTCTGTTCCCATTAATTACCAGAAACCAAAATTCACCCTTTAGGGAACATTTTGACTAAAACAAGTAGCACAGCTTTCAACATTAAAAACTTGAGACATCTCCCTCCATGACGGGCAGGAGATTCCACTTTTCATCTATGAAAAGAACTGGAGACTTGTCATTTGCATTTGTCAGTCACTTCCATGCGCTTCCCCCTCCACTGCCAACCTAGCACGCAGAACTGCAACTCCAGCAAGCACCTTAAAACCACAAGTAAAAGATATGCTTCTGTGGAAATGTTATTGTATCCGCTAAGGTTTATTACACTTCTGAAAACATCACTTTCTTCCTGCAGGAGGAAACCTGCCACTCAGTGTGAGCTGCCATATCCAGCTGTTCCTCTTCATATTCCTACGGTTTCAAAACACTCTCCTTGCTTACGGCCCTGACATGCAGCAGAGCCCAGCTGGCAGTACCGCTGGAAGCCCCATTTATCTGTAGTTGTAGGTAGGACAGAACGCCTCCTTCAGCAGGAACCAGGACTGAGCAAGGCACGTTAGAAACTGCTGGTGAGATGTGCGCACACTGCATGCATTACATGTCTGCAAGTGAACTCAGTTTCAAAACACAGCACATATAGTCATTGCAGAATATTCTTTAGGCATACCCAGTCATTTATTCCACCTGCAAGACCAGATTTGTAACAGGTACACATTTAACTTGACTGTTTTAGAGCATCTGACACAGGTACACCCAGTACATAATTAACAGAAATATCCATTATGTAAAGGGTACAGCCCTCACATAGTGTGCATTTATGCCTTATTCCCAGGACGAGACTAGAAATTGAAGCTCTCCAGATGACTTTTATGAATAAATAAATCAACCTTGCATCTACCCCTGAAACATCACACTGGGACTACTGCCCAGATGATGACTGACCACGGCTTTTATGTTTGCTTACCTTTTGCATTTCCAAGCATCATGTTGGGAAATACCTACAGCAGTTGCTGTAGGACACCACAGTTCTGTTCAAATATCATTTCAAGACTATAGATTGTAAAATTTTGTGTCATGCTACAAAATGCTTAGAGTCCTATGTAATTGATCATTAAAAAAAGGTTTTGAAATTGGATTACAATAGCTGTATTTCTTCTAAATTTAAATAATGAATAAAACATTAAGAAGAGACTATTGGGAATCTGCAACAAATAGTATATTGTTAGTTTTATCTTAATAGCAACAGAAGAACAGCTAAGTTGCAATTAAATTTGTTTTAAATTTGACTGCTAAAAAATCCTAACAGATTTTCCAGAGGTGTTTTCATTTATTTTTTCCTTATTGTTTCCTGTTGAGAACTGAAACATTCAACTGTAGACATGCACACTGTCTTCCTGTGATTTTTCTGAATGTCACAGAGCTGACAAAGCTTCTCACGTGGTATTGACCAAGCTGCTACACTTCATCTTCGAACAGATTTTAATAGTTTAAAAGTAAACTATCGAATATTATCAGGATGAATGTAAACAATGACTTTGCAGAAGAGGCAATGTACTATTTATTAACTGGGGGGGGAAACATGAGAGACGTTGTTAAAGATAACCCCAGACTTATTTTCCACCCAAGTGAGCAAACACAAATTCAGAGATCCTAATGAGCCCTGCCTACTTGACTCTTTCCTCAGATAAGAACTCTGCAGCTAGCCATCATTAGCATTGCTTAACGTTAGTACACACTCATGTGTGCGCATAGACATTGACACACAACCACAACTACTTGTCCTGCCATTTCAGACTTCACCTACAGCAGGGATTGCTTTAAGCAGTCTCTCCTAAAAGGCTATGGTACCACTTCCACTGCCTACAAAAGAGGAGAGGTACAAATGCAATGACTTTTGTGTTGAACTTCTCTTTTTGTAAACATCTGTTTAACACCATTCCTCCCCCTCTCCCTCCACCCACCTCCTTTCCTTTGAGCCCTAGCAGAAGCAGCTGGACATGGGGCATAACCTCAACACCTGACCATGCATGGCAGCTCCAGTGCCTTTTTTGGACGAGTAGTGCTAGGAATCAGAAGAGTTGGAAATCCCTGTCACCAGTCACCAGAAGGAAAGTGCTTTTCAAAGTAGTGCGATGCTCACATTTATGACCACAGTTCACAGATTGTGCTACTTTAGTCCAACTGAGGGCCTTTAGCAAAGCAACTGCAAGACCTCATCAGCCCTGCCACCCCTCTGGCTACCACTGAGTTAGCAAGCAGCTAGGGGAAATGGGACAACCCAAAGAACAATGGTGAGAGCTCCATGCTGCAGATCTGAGCCCACAGCACTGCACCAAGCCCTGCACTGTCACTCAGTACCTCGTTGCACCAACGTGACAAACCGAAATGCTGACACAGACGCAGCAGGAAGCCAGTGTCAACAAAAAAAGGGGTTATTAGAAATAGTCCACAAACTTGGCAAATTGACAGCCACTGCTTTGTAATGTGAACAGATGTGTAGTATAAATTAGGGGGGAAAAAAATCTCTCCCTTGTAACTGCTAACAACCACCAGAAATTCCATCCTTTCTAAAGACACAGGTAAAGCTGAGGAAAAGATGTGACTAACAGCAGAAAGGCAGCGCTTTGCCAAACCTACTCTCTGGGCAGGTAGCACTTTGCCAGATGGCTACCAGCCAGTACCTAGTCATCCCTACTTCAAAAGAACATCCTGAGAGCCAAGCTTCACCAAGAGAAAATTATTTCCTCCTAATGGCTCAGGAAAATAACCTGTATGGGAACTGCACATGTCCACATCCAGAGAATGGAAAACAACAAGCCAAGTCAAGTATACCCACATGCTGTCACAAACCAAGACTCAAAGCGAGTTAGCACAAACGTCATCTACCACATCCTCACAGACGAGGGCCAAAGAAGGGAGGCGCAGAACAAGCAGGTATGACAGCACACACAGGACACCCCAAGAAGATCAAGTCCAAGCTGGAAAGACTTCCCAGTATCACCGTCAACACAGAAGCATACTAAGCACCACCTTTCCTAGTGGTAATTAAAGCAAGAAAGGCATATATTTTTAAAGCATCTTCCCCATATCCTCCCATCATTAAGAACTGGGGAGAGACAGAAAACCACTCTGAGCCATGGGTGTGTCAGCTAACCCAACATTAACCAAGTATTTGTTGCATGAGTACCTTCAAGTACAGCCAGGATGCATATTTCAAACAGTTTCAGGCAACCAAACCCACGTTCCAACTCAGAATGATATCTACAGGTAATGTAAGCTCCTAAACATCTCCATGTGGGGAAGGCATTAAGGATTTATGTACATGCATCTAACAACCCACCTCAGCTTGTATTGAAATATTCAGGACGTATCACTCAAGATACACTATTTAATGAGAGGGGATTCGATTTGTAAAAATAATCTGCCTAAATAACACATGCAGTATTTTTTCATACATTTAAAAAAAAAAAACAACCCACAACCCTGGCTTATTTCCTTACATTAGCATGGAAGTCAGCTACAAAATTAAAAATTTACCAAAGATTGAGAACTCACTGAAATGAAGCACTCATTTCAAATGACAAACAAACTCTCCTTCATTAATATTGAATGTTTAGCTACATCTAAAAAAAAAACAAAAAACGCCACCTCATTTCCCAATACTTCTTCTGTTAACCTCTAAAGCAAGTAATTTTTCAAAAAAACTTGCCCATTGCAAGTGCTGGTGACCCAGCAATTCTTATAAGCATTTCTGAACACCTAATCAAAACAGTGCAAGCTGTATACAATTGCATTACTTACTATGTTCTGCCAACAGAAATTCATAATCAGAGCGCTACTTTTGAAAATACAACCACTGCATTCTATTAAAAAAAGCTATACTGAAACTCATGCAAATCACTTTTCCATTGCCCTCTTGCCCTCTATTACTGCTTATAGGGGAATCAGGTTAGTATGCTTAAAACAAACCTAAGCAATGCACGTAGCCAAGTTTATGTATAGCACGTGGTGTTGGCTAAGACCAAAAAAAAAAGAAGACAGCAAAGCACATTTACTATTGTGGGCACCAGAAACACTTTTTTAAACAGGAAAGAGAGGGAGCAAAGTTTGCAAGCAGACTAAAACAATCACTAGCATGGTGCATAAAAATCTGTTGACAAAGATGCAACCCTGTAGGTGCTCGCCTATCTTATTTCTATGCTCTTCATTGTTCTTGATACCACGGATTGACTGATTACATAGGTAAGCCCTCTTTGAAAGATTTAAAGGTGTTGCCAAAATACTAAACCTTAACTAAGTGACACTAACCTTTCCCATCTCCAATTTAAACAGTCTCTGAAGTACCACCTCTACAAACAATAAATATTTCCAAGTATGTCCTACCTGAAGCTGTGCCCTCTCTAGTTTCTCAAATAAAAACATAAAGATCACGCACAGCAAAGAGCCTCATACAGACTCAGAAGAACTAAAACCTAACAGGGCAGGCACTGAGTGCCAATCTTGCTTAAGGTCAGTTTCCTCTTTCAAAGCACAAGCAGAAAGGCAAAGGAAATGCATTCCACTGAATACAAAACCTTGGGCATTCTCGACATGATACCAGTTTAGGTACCATAAGAGTACCTAAGTGGGACCGATAATGCAATGGCATTTCCCCGGGGAAATTTTATGTGCTTTTTACGACACGCAATGGAAACCACAGGAACAGGTGGCTAGAAATATTCTTTGTTTTCTACTCCTTTTGACTCCAAAGAACATCACTTCTGAATTTCTTTGCCATCTGGGTAGGCAAGACTGGTCATCTCCAATATATACTGTAAATTCAAACAAAGTAGATGGAAAGGCTAAATCTTCAAGGTATTTATTACGTAGAAATCTAGAGGTATTTTAATTAGGAAGAGTTACCATCCCTCCCCACCCCTCACAAAGATTAAATAGTATTTGTAAGGCTTTCCCTCTCTGCTCTTCTTGATTCTCACAGGCAATTCACTAGCTTACCAAAATTATCCACCACTTCTTCCCATCACCTTGAGAAAAGCCACCTAGTATGGTTTTTATATACATCACAAAGCAGTCTAACAGCTCTGCCTTTTTTCTTCCTTTGCAGACCATCTTCAGAAGACCACCTATTTGGCTGCTGACATGATTAAAAACAGCCTTTTCATTACAAAGCCATTGACACTGTACGTTTAGCATAGTAAGATTCTGGAGAAGGAATACAGAAGGGTTTCTTTGTTTGTTTTGTTTGAGGTGAACCCTGTACTGTGCTGTTTCTACTGAAACAAGAAATCAGGAAGTTAGACCAAGACAAGCAGCTGTATACCCAAAAAGACCTGACAAAGATAGTACCAACTCAAGGACAACTCTAACATGAACTGACTGTCCAGTAAGAACAAGACTTCAGTTCTGAAGATGTCCTAAATCTCTCAGATCCCAGAGGGAAGGGCACAATACTTAAATTTAACTTAGAAATTTCTGATGTGCCAGCCACATTTCTCCAGTTTGAAGTATTTCTCTTACCCAAGTTATTCCTTGTGATCAAAAAGCAGTATTTTATAGACACACAGAGTCTGCAATCCAGTTTAAACAGAGTATTCCCTAAAAGCTCTTGCAGCTTTTTACATCATTCTTAGCTTTTATTGAAATATTCAGGACATATCACTCAAGATACACTATTTAATGATAATCCTCCCAAGATTTTATCTTTTGCAGCAACAGACATTTAAAAGTCAAGAATCTTGCAAAATGTGTAAGTACTCCTCAGCCAACACAGTCATTCACAACCCCAGGAAACTGTCCACAGTTTGTTTCCTTCTTTCTTTAAAACTTGTTTAGTGAAGTAATGGAGGCAATTTGAACATATGGAATGAAGAGATCCAATTCCAGATCTGTTTTGCACTGTCAACAGGTATGGCAAATGCACCAGAGGAATCCAGCTTGCTGGTGTTTAGTTCCACGCTAGCATCTCTTGCTTCAGCAGGACCAATAACAGGAAAAATAAAAACTGTTTAAAGAATTGAAAAAGCTCAACATATCACTTTTTCTAAATCACAATTTAGCACTATGAGCAGACACTAAGTTTCTTCTCAAGATTCATAAATATTAGCACAAACACCTCTGAAATCCAAACCATGCTATGCAGTTTCCTTCAGAAAATGGTGGCTCAACAGGTTTAAGTATATGAGTCTCGCATTTAGCTGTACCTGTGCTTTGGTAACACCAAAACTCATATCTTAAAATCAACAAGCAAATAACTTATGCAGTTATCTGCAATCAATACTGATGCCTGCGAGCCAAGAAGTGCTCCACAACAGGACACTGCCATATTCCCCGAGGGTGCATTTCAATTAGTGGGATCTCCATGTGAATACAGAATTTAAATCCCACCACACAGAGGCTTGCTCTCATCTCCTGTGCCTCACTGGCTACTGCACTTCTGTTTGTCACAATGCAGCCCAACATCCTTTATTTACCCCTCTGGAAAAATCAGTCACTCAGTCTTTACTCTTACCTTGCCTCCAGTCTGGAGGCAAAACACACATTTCCTTTCTCAGCTTACCACAAGTCAGTACTATTAAAAACACGTCCATGATTTCCTATTTGAATGCCTTCCAGACAACACTACCTGTTAGGCTTTGCTTTTCCTGCTATTTCCTCTTTGTGGAGGCAATTAAGGCAACGTTCAATCTTTCTTCTAATAAATTACAGATCATCTTTCTCATTCGGTTTTACCTCCAGAGATAGAGTTTAAATAAGTAAATGAAGTTGCTTCCATCCCTCAAAACTGCTAGCACCTAAACCAAACCCCACTTTGCCAACACTTCCCTGGAGAAGACTGGCTCTCTTCAGGGTTGGACTCAGAAGCCCCAGACTCACAACTGACACTCCCCAAGGTCAACTCAAATCCATGCTATACTCATCCAAGTTCTCCATGCAACTGAGTCCCCACTGCCCCTCATGGCAAAGCTCCGCACTTAACCTTGCACATAGGAGACCACACCACACAGGCCAGCCCGGATTTCCAGGGCCTGGGTGTTGATCTTCAGCATTTGTCTGCTGTCCATGCAAGTTTTGTTAAATTCAAGCAGGAACTTGGTAATTTTGTGTATAACTACAATACAAATACCAATCTAGAATTGTTGCACAAATCCTGTCTTTAGAAACAGTTTAAACTTATGTTAAAGTGAAATGCTTTAATTTCACCCTGCTGTTTATCAGAGACTTTCTCTCAAAACTCAGCTGTACCCAGGATTTTCTTCTGAACACCTTCAGAAAGACTTTAGATCCTCTGCTCTAATGAAACCCCCTAACCAGCACAGGGCTTTAACAGCACCCATGGCCTCCGTGAGCCTGTGGCTCTGTGCAGGGTAGCATGCAGGCCCAGACCAGCAGCTGCCTCCTGACCCTGCCAACACCTCCTGCTGGCCATGCACTGAAGCAAGGTTACAGCCCAAATAAGCAAGTCTTTGTGCTGGTTTTAAAAGAGATGTCATCTTCACATGGAACTACACAGGCATGACAGGAAGATGAAACACTTCACCTCAACAGCTCCAAGTTGTTGTGATCAAGAATGCCTTACATATCAAAGATGGGAAACTGGCTTTTCAATGTTAAGGTTAGCAGGGGAAAAAAAAAAAAGTACTACCATTGTAAGAAATAAAAGGGAGAAAACACCACCAAAAATCCAAAAATGAAAAATCTTAACAGAAATTAAACAGCCTTTCCTTGTCCAGGCAAAATTTACTCCAGAGGCCCCCCTCAACTCTCTCTAACTCATGTGCATACTCCGGGTCCCCCACTCGCTCTTCGACATTTTAGTTTTTGCAACTTCAGTTTTTAATATCCCAAATAAAATTCAAATAATGAACTCTGTGGGTTTGGGGGTTTTATTCTTTGTTTTCTCCATAATGCAGGGTTGTCATTTTCATGATTAGTCTCATTCTCCTGGATGTCAAGATTATAGACAAGTCCTCATCTGCAAATTGCTTGCAGGTAAGTTCTAGAAGCTATACCAACACTGAAAGAACAGCTAGAGAATTTCAACATCCTCAGTTTTAAAATTCTGTGAAACAACTTCAGATCAGTTCTATTCTTCCAAGACTTAATGGAACTGAATATAGAACTGGTGAAAGTAAACAGCAATGGAATTAGAATGCTGACAGTCATGTCATTAGAAGCAGTTTTATTCCATCACCTATTTAAGAGAGTTGGCCAGAAGACAGAAAAAGCATACACAGCAGAGCTGCAGAAAAACATCAAATAAGCTTCAAAAGCAACCCCACAGCTTACCACATATTCTGCAGGCCTAGATGCTTACTAACACTATGCATACACAAAAAAAAAAAAAAAAAGAATCACTAATTCCCATACCGTAACTATTCGTCAACTGTAATTAATCAATATATTTAAATTTACAAAGCTTGTAAGAAAATAAAAAAAAATTACCAAGACGCTGAATGCCATTTTCAAGTCAGTGTCTCTTTACAGTATTTATTAGCAATTTCCTTTTATTCAGTTTAAGTTCCCCTAAATAATAACCTCTCTTCCCAGTGTAAATGAATATATAGGTGCTGTACATGTATAAAAATAAGCCTTTATCACGATAAAAAAAATTGAAGCCAAGAATCAAGTTTATGAGAAGCTTAGAACACGAATAGTATGAAACCTTTATCAAGAAAGAACATCAGAATTCCATTACCTGTATTTTAAGGCAGGGCATAGGGAGCAAACTGTTTTTCAACCTACCTTTTGGATGATCACAGAATATCTCGAGTTGGAAGGGACTCTCAAGGATCACCAAGTTAAACTCTAGAACAACCCAAAATTCAAACCCTACATCTGACAACATTGGCCAAATGCCTTCTGAACAGCAGCAGGCTTGGTATTACAACCGCTGCCTTGGGGAGCTTGTTCCAGTGCCTGACCTCTGGTAAAGAACCTTTTCCTTACACCCAATCTGACCCTTAATGAGGAAAAGTGAACTACTCTATTAGTTCAGTAATCCGTATTTCAATCCAGTTTAAAACTCCAGTGACAAATAAGTTTATATTGCCGTGTATGAAAAAAAAAGGATGAAAAAAATAGAGCATTTTGCAGGGCCTCAATTCACAGGGTTAAAGCTTCAAAATGAGCAGTCTTTAAGACATGCTGACAATGTAGGAGAATGCCTGCTGCAGGCACAGAGACGATCCAATGGCATGTCAAGGACACTGGAAGTAACTTCTAAATGCTACCCCTACATCTCTATTATGTCATCTGTGTCAAATGAATACTATTTCTAAATCTTAGAGATGGATGAGGAGACAATTCTCATCTTCACCATAAGAAAAATAAAGACATTTTAAGACCAAGTAACTGTGTTACTTCAACCTGAGCTGTGTATGCATAAGTTCCTGTTTCATAGTTCAAAAAAAAAAAAAAAATCAAAGTGCAAACCACATAGTTTCCAAACAAAATATAGTATACTGCTCACTTATCTTAAACTCTGTTTAGATGCGCACTGTGTTTTATGAATTCCTAAAAGAAATTACATAAAAAAATAGTAACTGCCATACTGGATCTAAAGAATGGCATGCTCTGAAAGGGAGCAATTTTAAAATGCTTTTATGAACAAGTACAACCAGTTTTGCCCCATTCCTGTCACATGCTATCTGCTGTGGTTGAATAGATAAGCTCTACTCTGGGGAAGGATAAACCAGAGAAGGGTAAACAGGGAATTCCTATCTGGATTAGCTCAAAATGGGTCAGTAGGAACTGAATGGAGCTATCCATCCCTGAACGTAGCTCCTAGGAGCGTTTTGCCTTTCACAAAGACTTGACATTAACTTTTAACAATCAGGAACCAAAGAGAAGTCAGGTGTGAAAAGACTGCTCATGTCCTGAGCCACAGGTCACCAGAGGGAGGCAAAGGGACCAACACCTTAATTAACACTGCTCCATCAACTTCAGAAAATGTGGTTTCAGATGCTGGGGCTCTTCCCCCAAAGCATCTGCCTGCTCTTTTGGTTGGGCCAGTTCAACTGTTTGTGGCCATTTTCTAACTCAGGTCTCTGAAGCATCTGCCAGAAAGAGACATACCAAAAAAACGCACAGCTTGTTTGTTTTAACACAGCACAGGGTCAAGAAACCAGCAGGGAGTCGTCAGTGAGAGCTGAACAGGCTGACTTTAGAAAGCAGAAACCACTGGTGGAAGCACAAGCAGCTTGAAGCAGCCAGCTCCCGAACTAGGTCCTCTGCCAGCCATACAGCAGAGTTTAACTCCAGCCTGAAAAGGCCAAGTGGATTACAAACCACAGAGTGCACTGGCTCACATGCTTCTACATTTAAAGCTTGGCTGTCTCACAATCCATGAGCTGGTGAGCAGTTGACCAGAATGTTGGCTTCCCTTGGAAAGCCTCTTAAACAAGCGCAGTTTACACTTACCCTTTAATATGAAGTCCTCAAGAGAAGACTGGGTTCTCCTGAACTTTCTGTATGGACAAGGGAGAAACACAGCAAGCCAGAAGCCCTACTTCATAGCTGAGGAAACCACAGTGCTTACAGTGCTGTTACACTGGGAGCTAAACACTTACGTACACACACACTGGCTGGCTGCTATCCAATCTGGTCTCTGTGAATGCGGGCCATTATTCCCATTTAGCTTATTTTCTGTAGGACTAATCTGTCACATGAAGTGGTAGATATTTTTGGAACTTAGATGCATCTTTAGATCGCAACATTAAAGAAACAAAGTAACTTTTTGAAGGCTTTTTTTTTTTTTAAATTCATAAAAACAAATACTTAAGCTTCACAACTACATCACAAAACAGTAGATGGGACATACATGACCTATTTAGAATTGAAATCTCAAAGTTATGCACAAGGCATTACTGGTTTGTACTCTCAGCTGGCCCTACATCATTGAAAGGGATAGAAAGCGTGCCTCAACTGTGGGGTAATTCTGAAGGAAAGTCAGGGAAGAGGGCAGTTTCCAGCCCAAGTTCTGAGAGCAAAGGCTCCTCAAACTGACTCCATTCTGTTTTAACAATAAATTCAGAGCAATTCTTCGTCTTCTTTTGACAGTCCCAGCTCAGAACTAGTCCAGGTTCACGTCTGTTATCAACATTGCTCTTGGCAATGCTCAGCCTGTCAACAACCATTGGGAACTCTCACCACAAGAACATGTTCTAACAGTTAACCAAGCTTACAGAAAGTCATCTGGTACTTTTTCAATTTGCTTTACTTTTAATCTTCTTATACTACAGGATTTTCCAAAATCCCCCGAATTTAAATCCAATAACACACAGCCCTTGACTTACGTGTTAAATCCATATTAGATAGATCACCTAACAACTTCAATGAACACATTATCATACACAAACCCTATTATATGCTTATCAGTAGCAGCCAAGAATTCTCTTCATTGCCTAGACACAACTTGTTACTATTGTCCAAATACAGCCAACACAAAAATGTGATGTACATATACATACATGCACACACAACGTTAATGTCATATATGAAATATGCTAATGTATGAGGGATCTTTAATACATGTTCGTGTATATTACATTGATACATTAGGTGATTTTAATGTGTATGTGCACACATGACACAAGTACATTTACATGAACAAACAGACCTTTTTTAACCCAAGTTTTTTTTTCCCCCAACTACTACTTATTACACTTTTAAAAAGTGCAAAGTCAAAACTACACTCATTCAGAGTTTTGAGGATCAAGTATGTAAATGAAGCCTAGAGATAATGCCCTAAAAAAAATACACAACAGCCTGGAGGCACATCTCCCCAGGCTCTGTCTTTGGAGCTCTATCTTCAGACCTGCCTGGAGAAAGCCCCAGGTAGCCTGGCTGAGCCTCCAGAACTGGCCCTGTTTTGGAGGTTGGACCAGTCGTCCTGAAAGATCCTGTGATCCTACCAACTAATTTCTTGAACAATTCTCCATACTCAACAGCTTGTGTTAATTATTTCACTGAGCCACTGAGAAATGACTCCGTCGAGAAAAACACCTGCCATTTCATCAAGCAGTTAAATGAAATATTTATGCTCTGAAGCTACAGTGCCAAGCTTTGTATTTTAAAAGGATGGACAATTAGAAGGAATCTTTGTACCTTTTCTTTGCAAAATATACAAACTATTTGTCCCCAAGTTTTTAAACGCAAGCCAAGAGAAAAGCCATCATGAAGTTGACCTCCACTTCTCACTGGTTTCCCCTACAAGTCTGAATACTGCTTCATTAAAGCAGTTAAGAAAGGTCACCTACACTCATCCCATAAATAGCTAATGGTGGAGGAGGAGAGGAGAAAAAAAAAATCTCAATTCTTGTCACCTTCATACATGCTCTATGAGAAGTATGGCAGCTGATGACTTTTCCCTTCAGAAAATACATCCAAAGAGAACAAGAGTCTAGAAATTGTTGCTCATTAACCTAAAAGACAAGCAGAGTAGTGAGGGAGAAGCTCCCTTTTTCCCTCCTTTAATTTATCCATTTGATTGCCAACGCACCAGAATCCATAATGCCTGCCCTGCCATTGCAGAATTTTAAGGAGGAAGAAGTTCAAAGGGGATCTCTTAACAACAACAACAAAAAAAAAAAATTCCTAAAGAAAGATCAAGAACAGAAGCAGAACAACGAACTCAAATTCTGTAATGGAGGCAAAAGAAAAGCTTCCTTTACTGCCCATGTTACAGGAAGTCATTTTCAAAGATCTACTTAAAACTGAACAATTAAGAAACAAAAACTTGGAGTCTTCATTTAAAAAGAGACAAAAAAAAAAAGCTTAGAAATCACAGCATTAGACAGCTTTATAAAAAAGCTGCCAGGCAATATGCTTCTTGTGAGCTTACTTCCTGAGGGCCTGCTTGTATGCTACCAGTGTCTTAGTAATTCCACTGCAGTTTGCTGGTATGAGAGTCCTGCTTATAAACATGCATCTACAGCAGTACTAGGCACGACAAATCTTGACACTCCAATTGTGTGCTAATTAGAAGAAATTTCAATATGCAAAACCCAGATTGTTCACTCAAATTCACAGCTACTGTCTGTTGCGTTTACCTACTGAAATCAGACAATACATAGGATAAGATTAAACGGTAACTATCGCCCAGTGGACTTCCTACCCTCTCCAAGTATGATTCACTTGGCTGCAAGTAGCATGCTAAGGAACTGCGACATCACTGTAGCATCACTACAGTGTGTTTCCTTCAGAGACGCAGAAATATTAATCTACCTGTTATTTAAGAACGAAATTTCTTGTGTGTAATATTACTTGGCTTTTAATTTTGTCCTTGCTTTCCCCCTTCTTTATACCACACACAGAGAGGTTCTTCTGCTGCTTTCCAAAAAGCATTCGTTAAAATGGCAGGAGAAACGGTTGAGTCTGGAGACAAGATCTCAAATCTAATTCAAACATCAGAATTTCACACTTTAGCACACAAAGACAATGCAAGCGCGGTAAATGTATGCATGCAATTCTTGTTATGAAATATTTAAATATCAGAAAAGCAGCCACTTGTTCAAATCATAACCTTCAGTGTACCAAGATACAAAGAACCAAGATTAAACACAAGATGACCAGATGTTAGAAACTACCCCACCACCAAACAGAAAAAAGGGGGAAAACTCCAAAGCCACAAATACCATTATGAATTGCCAGAACAAGACGGAAAAGCTTCTGCTGCCCGTTTAAACAACTACTTCAAGGCAAAGAACGTCTCTGAAAATTCTGGATGCTACTCCAGTACGCATCACAGAAAGGATGGGGCTGCAGATGAATGCAAAACCCAAGCCCCCCTTCTTGGAAGTGCTTATATGGTGCCTGCAACTTTATACCTTTTTCCATATATATATACACACACGCGTATATGTATGTAAGGCTAGGGATGGAGAGATCTAATGGATCACACAGTGATGGGCATTGCTATCTGAAGCACCATTCTAATTCCATTTTTCCTTTATTTGGCTCCATCGAAGCACCCAAGGCAGAGATTTCCTTCAATTACTTCCAGACAACAAACGGTTGCATCAAGCTAACATCCAAGCGAGTTTTATAACTGGAAGCCACAACGCCCTGAGCCTCTTCACAACCGTTCATTTCTGTATTCCCTGCTCAGCGTTTCCCAGCCCGTGCCTGGAAGAGCAGCATGGGGCACAGGGACGGGCAGGTCCCCGAGAATAACCGGGTCCCGCTCCGGGTCCCGGCTGAGCGCCGGTGCCAGCCCCGCGGGCTCCCTGGGGCAGAAGAGGCTGGGAGCTGAGGTCTCCCCGCACACCTTCCCCGGGCGGCACCGGCTGCCCTCTGCGCTCAGCCCCGGGGGGCGGGAGGAGCCCCCACCCGTCCCCGCCGCACCGGGACCTCGGCGGAGGACGCCGCCGGGCCGGCGCTGCGCCGGCAGCGCCGGGCAACGGGGCAGGAGGAGAAGAGGGCGATGCCGCCCACGGCCGGGCCGTCCGCCGCTCGCATGACGGCGCCCCTCTGCTGCACTGCAGCGGCGCCATCTTCTCGCGCTTCGCCGCCGCGCAGCCCCAGCCCGCCCCGCCGCAGGGAAACCCGCCCCGCGGCTCCGCACGGCTCGGCTCGGCGCGGCACGCCGCCCCCGCCCCGCGTCCCCGCCGCCCGGCTGCCGCGCCAGCCCCGCCGGG
>JAPSGF010000033.1:6035588-6159868 GCA_035772895.1 Perdix hodgsoniae
GGGCTTTTCGCGGGGACGGTGCGCGTCCCCGGGCCCGCCGCCGCCGCCCCGCGCACCTGCGAGGAGGGTGGCGCGCGACGGGGCGGGCGCGGTGCCTCCCCCGCCCGCCGCTCCGCCCGCCGCCCCCCGAGGCCCCGCGCCCCCCGCCCGGACGGCAAAGTTTCCCTTCCCCGACCGCCGGCGGAGGAACCCCCGGGGACGCGCACCGTCCCCGCGAAAAGCCCGAAGGCGGCGGTGGGCGCGGGCAGCCGGGCGGCAGCGACGCGCGAGAGCCGCCGACCTCTCCCTCTGCCTCCGTCCTGCCCCCGCCGCCCCCTCGCTCGGCGGGAGCGGCCCTATTGTTCGCCGGCGGCCGGGGAAGGAAGCTCCGGCGCCGGGCAGGGACCGGGGACCTCCGCCGAGCCCCGCCGCAGGGGCGGCTCCGGGCAGACAAAGCCGTCGGGAGGAGCGGGAGGACGGTGGGAGCAAGCCCCCGCCCGACCGCCCCCTGCCCCGCTTACCTCGAGGGCCCGGGCGGCGCCGGCGGCCAGCAGCAGAAGGGCTAAGTGGGGCAGCATCGCGGCGGCCGACGGGGGAGGGGGAGGAGGGAGAAGGGCGGCCGGCCGACGGGACGCGCTGAGCTACGGCAGTAAATCCGCGGGGCCGCGCCGCTGCCGGGGAGAGCGACTGAGCTGCAGCGGCACCACCGAGCGCCGCGGCGGGGCCGGTCAGCTGATGGCCCGGCCCGCCCCCGAGCGGGCGGTGCGGTGCGGCCCGGCCCGGCCCTCCCGCCCCGCGGAGACCCCTAGCGGCCGCGCACGGGCGGAGCAGCACCGGCCCGCGGCTCCGCGGCGGAAGCGCCTCCGGGCCCGGCTCGGTCCTACGGGGACCTGGGCGGACCTTAGGCTGTCTTGAAGGTGGAGTGTCTGCCTGCTCAGCCTCTCGCACAATACATAATCTGTCTACAAAACACCTGAGTGCAGGACTGAGGCCCCAGCCTCCTGCTGGCAAGGTAGCAGTGACCCCCGGCACTGCTTTGCTTACTGCTAATTGCAAGATCGGTGCAAAATTTGTGGAAGCATCACTGAGAAATAACGCCCACAGGAGCACTGACTGAGCTGAGGCTTACAGCAGCTGAGCGAGGAAGAAATCAAACTAAGTGCTTTTTCATGTGGCTTGCAAGCAGAAGGCCAAAGCAACCTTACTTCCTCGTCTTCTCCATCAAACTGTAAACTTTCAGAGTTTCTGTAAACTTTCAGAGGCGGACTAAGAAGGTTGTGAGAGGTCTGAAGGGCAAGACATAGGAGGAGCAGCCGAGGCCCCTCGGTGTGTCCAGCACAGCAAAGGAGCTGAGGGGAGGCCTGATGGCGGCTGCAGCTCCTCACAGGGAGCGAAGGGGCAGCGCTGAGCTCTGCTCTGTGTGACAGCGACAGGGCCCGAGGGAACGGCATGGAGCTGTGTCAGGGGAGGGCAGTGGGGCTGAGGAGAAAGCTCTTCACCAGAGGGTTGTCAGGCCCTGAAACAGGCATCAGGATGCAGGAGTACAAGAAGCGTCTGGACAGTACTTTCAGACGTATGGTCTTTGGGTGGCACTGTGTGGAGCCAGGAGCTGTACTCAGTGATCCTTCTGGGTCCTTTCCAACTTGGAATATTTTATAATTCTATGAAATCCAGTTTGATGTTACCTGGCATGTTCTGTCAGAACTGGTGACCTTGTGGTAGGCTCTGTACTCCCACTAAGGCCCGCAAGACCACTGTTTGCAGACCTCCTGTTCAACAGGGAACTTCAGCTGGTCTCAGAAGGGACAAGTGAAGTCTCCCATGCATGTGGTTTGGTGACGGAAGCCTGGGCTGCATTGTCCTCAGCACTCTTCTTGTGGAACCACAGACTACCCTTAGTTGGAAGAGAAGCACACGGATCACCAAGTCCAACTCCTGGCTCCACATGGGACCACCCAGAATTTAAAACCAATGCCTGAGAGTATTGTCCAAATGCATTTTGAACTCCAGCAGTCTTATGTCCACGTTCTTTTCAAGTCAAAGCAAAAATCCACCGAGAGTCAGTCCAAGCTTCATCTGATCCAGAGGGACTTGGGCTGGAGCATACAATTGCGGGGTCAGGTGGGCTGAAATGCTCCGGAAGGCACCTCAGCACCACAGCATTTCACCCCCTGTAGGCAAGCTCTAGATTCAGACGATCATTCTCATGCAAATATGACATTTCTCATACAAATGAATGAACTGATGGTGTACAATGGCTCTGGGGAATTGCTTGAGTCACACTCTGTGAATTTGAGTGGTCTTTGACAGGCAACTAACAGCTGAGGCCCCTCCCTCCCTCTATGTACAGATGTACATGTACAGATGTATATCCCAGTGCAATTAGTAGGTGCTTTTAAGAAATAGACCCATGACACAACACAACTTGTAAATTAAAATTGGTTAAATAACAACAGTGGCAGGTTTTGCTGTAATAATTGTTATCTGCTTATTAGGATAATGATTGTATGGCTTTAAGGGGTTAGGGAAGGATTTGCTATGCAAATGTTCCCAACCAGTTGGCTTCTAAACCTAGCCAGAAGAAAGGCAGCACAGTGGTTGCAAATCAGCAACATCCTGCTGGAGCTGATGGAGGTCATTCAAAAACAATTCTTCCCAGAAACAATGGAGGCAATCAGAAGAAGCTCTTTATAAGTTCTGAAAAAAAAAGAAAAAGAAAAAAAAAGAATCCAGCTTTCACATGGATAGAAGACCAAAATAGATTCATGTCACTCTTTTATTATATGTATTATTGGCTTGGTAGCTCTTTGCAAACACTTCTTCCTAGCTCTGAATCCCAACAGTATTTCAACTGCAGGTTCTCTGAATGAGCCAAGCCTATATCCTCTCTCATGGTGGACCCCTTCTGCCCTTCACTGGGAGAAGGGCAGAGCCATGGAGTCGCACACCTCAGGGTGGGGTACAGGAGAGAAGGCTCAAGTGAAAATGTGGAGAACAGTCATCATTGTCGTCTCCCCCCTCCTGTTCAGGAAAGTCTAAGATGTAGGTCCAACCCATTAATACAAACCAGTGACAAGATTTGCCAAGACCGTAACTAAAGACCCCTTTGGAAGTCATTTGTAAGGTCTACAAAATCGAGAGATGACCCACTGATAGAAAACAAAGAGATTGTGTGCTATTTTCCATTCTCTTTCCTCTTTCAGTATCTGTACAGAAAGTCCGGTATACTTTTTGCCTTGCTTTCTCTAACCTGTCTTATTTGGTTAGAAATTCTTGGGATTTAAATTACTAGGCCTTGGAATTAGTCATAGCTGGAGTGCTACGAACACCACTACCACTACACAGCAGGATGAGTAATGAATGTACATTCCCAAAGAAGAAGGTAGTACAGGCTGGATAATGGAATGACAGGGGGGATACATAAGTATCCAGTAAGATAATTGGCGCATACAATTGCAAACTATATCCAGATGTGATTTCTGTTATTCAATCTGAATGTGATAGCATTCAGAGCAATGACCAAGCATGCACGTCGATCTTCATTTTTTTACCACTTTTGTACTCTGCCTCTGTATCTTTCTATGCAAATGATGCCAAATATTATTATACAGACTTTTACCTTTAATATATGATGTATAGTTAATGTAGACAATTTGTTATGAACACGCCCACAAAGTAAGTTGATCTTACCTACAAATGCTGAGATTGTTCCCAAAAAGACAATAAAACACCATTGTCGGGTTCATAACCTCATGAAATACAGTGATAAATAAGTAAATGTTTTTTCCATTATACCAATACCTTGCTGTCATTACCAAAGCAGCATGCTTTTGGATCAGACATATACTTTCACACCAAACATTGTCCATTCATGTGGGAGAGGGGACACAGGGAAATTTCAACATTCTCCAACTCCCTTCCCAACATAATAGCTAAGATAAGGTGTTTACTGGGGAAGGAAAAAGCAGTATAGACTTTAAACATTCAGATAATTTTAAGCAACACATTTCCCCCTAATGCTCCCATGGTTCTAATTGGAGGACTCCTATACAAGTCCTGAACAGAAAACAGACAGCATGGATGCATTAACAGCATTGCCAGATGTCTCCTCATGTGTGCAAGTGGTTTTATAGAATGCATGCCATTTCCTAATGTTCACTGAATTTCTCATCATGGAGACTTTTTATCATGCACACCAGCAAAATTCTTGTTATCAGCCTCTGCTGTATTTTATTCATATTAAGGATGATTCCTCAGTCAGATTCTTTCAGGATAACACTGCAGCCAGTGCTTTCACTAGGATGATTTCTTTTGTTCTCACTGCTGCATGTTGGCAGACTTGAGTTCTGGTCCAGCCTTTTATGCTGACTCACTGTCTCATTCTGGAGTCACTTCACTTCAGTCTCCACATTTTCTTTACCGTGGATAACACTGTTTCCCTGTCTTTGTGATTCATGCAGGGAACAGAACAAAGCACTAAGGTTAGTATTTCTGAGCGAACCTTTGGAAGCTGAGGAGTTGAATCTTACTGAATAGGCACCTTCTGTATTGGTCCCAGCTAAGGAGCTCTTCTGTACTCTGGGAACTTCTACACATAAATTAGCAATTTGTTCCAGACAACTCCAGCAGGAATTTGTATTTTCTAATAGCATGGAATTAATTTTAATGGCAAACCTTTAGGCTTCATGATTCACCTTGAACCACTACAGGTATAATTAATCTGCTTACTGTCATACAAGTGTCCTCTAGAGACGGTCTTTCCTTTTGAGTCAGCTGGCAGCCCTTAGAAAGAGACTCTAAATATTAATCCAAAATGGGAAGAGAGAGATTGTGCCTAATCAAGCCTACACAAGTATGTGCTGTTGGCAATAACAATAGGCACGGATAGGATCTCAAAGACTGAACAGTTGATCCTTGTCTGAATTCTGCAGAGCACCTTTAGTTTTTGGCTTGTGCAGATGCAGTACACAGGTATCCAGTAGCCATAGCGACCTACTCAAATGCAAATGATTTGGTCTGTGTAGCACAGAAGTATTAGGAGTTGATGATATCTGCTGGAGCAGGTACATAATACAACCAATGGCAGAGCCAAGCAAATAATGAGATCACAGTCCAAAATCCCAGGAGTGCTCAGCCAAGGAAATGAAACGGAGATGTGAACAACAACGATTGCTCTAGCGATTAGGATGTGAACATATATGGACACCACTCCGTGCCAAACAAACACAGTGTTATTATGGCTTCTCCCTTTGTTGTTGCTTGCTGATGGTTCAACAGGGAGGTGGTGTTCAGAATTGCTGCTTCTTCAGTTAGTTCAGTCTCCTTTGTTTTGTTTACTCAACTGTTACATGATGCAAATGTTCCTAGAATAATCTGGATTTAACTATTTAACTTAAATTTCTTTCTTTTTTTTTTTTTCTTTTTTTCTTTTTTTTTCCTCCAGTGCTTACACTGAGCCTTCCTAGATATTTTTGGTCCCATGCCTTTGTGAGGGCAATTTACCAGGATATTATTGCAGGTGCAGGCTTTCTGGTGTGTTTTTTCTTCACTATCCTACATGCAAAAACCTCAGTACAAACAGGTCCCTCCCAATAAATAAAAAATTCACCCTACAGTAGAGGAAGCAAATTTCTTTTCAGGCAAGTCATGTTTCTCATTGTTCAGAGAACAATAAGCGTTTCTGAATGACTAAAGCAAACCCTTGAGAGCATCTAACTGCACAGCAACTATGCAAATGACATTTAGCGATTTGCACCCCTGCAACCGAGAGTTCGGATGTAATTTTTTGTACGTGGTGGGAAGGATGCTAAATGAAATACTTATTGTCCTCTCCGTCTCTTTTCAGCAGCTTTGATTTGATTCTGCCATGATTTTGGCCACTCAGACTCAACATTGCAGTTCATGGTGCTAATGTCCCAAATCATTATTTAATTAAAATAGAGGCAATTAACAGGGTGTATTTAATTTCTCTCAATCTTTGACTGCAGTTAGCAGTATGCAAAAGTCATTAAGTAATTTTTTGTCTCTCAGAGATTTACTTCTTTTTTTTATCCCTTGCTGCTTTTCCATCGTGCTTTGCCCCTCTCTCCATACACAGAAGTTTCTGGAGCTTTCTCCATGTCAGATTCACCTCTACAGGATTGGCCCTTCTGCAGCTTTGTCCAGAGCTGTCTTGTTGCTATCTGCCTGGCCCTCTACAAAGACCAGGAATTTCCAACACTCCCCTTGGCTGTAGGGCTCCAGTTATTTCCTCTCCTCCATACTATGTGACTGAACATATCGGTATACGTCTTACTCCTTTTACAGACATTTTACAGGAGAGAAGGGTGCTGCTGGTAAATTGATCAACTGTACTTGAATGTAGTGAAGTTATTAAACAAAAAGCTTAGAGTTTTTGTAATGGCTTTTTCCAGGCCATACAAGTCTTCCACGTATGCCCAAATGGAGCTCAAGTTAAGAAGTGGTCTCTGGCTGGGCACAACAAGATGCTTGTTCAAAAATTTCTTTCAAAATTGTCTTGAAATTGAAATAAAAAATGAAAACAGGGAATTTAGCAGATATATGTATGTGTATTAAGAATTCTTAATATATATCTTAAGATTCTAAATTTAGTTAACCAGGCACTTTTGTACAGAATGAAAAAAACACATTGTTATTTTGGTTCTTTCAGCATAGTATCTTAGATCCACCGTCAGCCTGCTAACATACGGGTTGAGATGTTCAGAGACCATCATACCACCTGTGGATCGAAATACAATGCTCAGCTTGATTTTGACAGCCTCAGCTAGTATGTAACAGGTAGAACAAAAACTATAAATATAAGAACAGTAGCAGGCCCCACTTAATACAGAACAATTTTGTCAAAAAAAAAAAAAAACAAAAAAAAACAACCTTAACAAAAGCATCCTTATTCCTCAACTTGTATAGGAAGCTTCACCACATAACTTAGCCTTTCCTTAACTGTCCCTGGCGAAAAAATAGAGCTGCTCTTCCGAAGGCTATGAAAATCTGAAGCAGTAAACAGAGACTATTTAGAGGAAGTCTGAGGCATTTACATAATAACAAATTTGGTTAGAACACAAGTCTATCAATGTTCAGCAAGCTACAAGGAAGTCTCGCAAGCTATAAGCCTGCTTCAAGCTATATAAGCACTTCAAATATGGACAAAAACCTGCCGATCCGAGAAACTGTTACACAAGTGTAGGGATTTCAGCAGCAGCTGAATGCACAGTTGCCACTGGTTTCTGTCTCTTCACTCCCTATAGAGCCGTCTGTAAGACAGAAAGCACTTGAATGGCCGTGGGTTCTGCTGAAGGTCAAACAATGGAGCTGCAAATGACTGCGACTGTGCTTTAGCTCCAGAAAAGTACCTGGGGCTTTCACTCTTGCAACTGCCACCATTTTCCACTACACCATCAATATGTTCGCATTCCCGGTACTGTGCCATAGCAGCATTTGTTGTGCCACTTCTGAGCAAGAGAAATAGGAGGCTGGGAGAAAAGAGTGCATCTGTAACTCTCTTAGCTCCCCATTTGTAAATTCATATTACGAGCTTGTGAAATAATATCATGGAACAGCCTGTGCAATGCCTAGATGTGGGAGATTGTTATAAAAGTGGAAACAAACTGGAAATTGTCCCAAAGTCTGGTAGCTCTTTCCTCAAGTTCTGCTGTTCAAGCCAAGTAGTAGAAAATAAAGGCAACATTTTAATTTTAAAGTACTGCTTCTTGTTCGCTTCTGTATGGGAAGTGCAGAATCACAGCCTGAACCTCTGATCTATCACTTGAGGCAAGCAATGACTCAGCCGTGGGAGAACAGGTGAAGGCAATTCACCTGTGCTGACAGAGGGGGTGGAGCCTGGCTCCACCTCTCCTAGACCCATTTAAGAGCTGACTATGAGGGGGCATCTTTTCTGGAGATCCACTCTGCTGGAGTTTCCTAAGTGAGCCTAGGATATGGGTAAGTGTCTTATCTTTTCTGCTTCAGTGTAATAACCATGTAGTCAAGCTCTCTGGTATACCTCATAACTGTAACATTTGTATATCTATTGATTGTACAGCTTCCTGTATCTCTACACATTACAGAGATTGATAATGAGTCATATATATGTTATATATACTTATATAGTATAGCATACATGTGAATTTATTTTGCAGAATAAGATATGAGAAGGTGGAAGTGGAAGAAACCTGAAAATACCGTTTGCTGGGTCCTGTTATGAATCCTCTACTCAGCTGTAATTTATATGCGCTTGGTGTCCTTATCAAAACTGCATGCAGCTGCAGAACATGGCACATCTCATCTTCTATGTGGTGTCCCAAATCATATGTCTAGGCTCATAAGCACCCATGAGACAGTACAAATCAGGCAGCTTGGTGGGACAGTTGATGCTGTTTTGGGGCAAGGACTGATATCATCTAACCTTGCCTTGAAAATTAGCTGTATCTACTAATATTGTTATGGACATTTTCCCAAAAGCATAACGAACAATGCAGCTAAGCAGATTAGGTCATCATCAAAATATTAGTGAGCTCTTCTAAGAGATTCATTTCTATTGTCTCATCCTAAAACTGAAATCACTGTTGAGAAGCCAGGAGCATAATAAAGCAGCTGCACAGCAGCATGGGAGCAGACACATTGAGTCCATCTAGGAATTGCAAGTATCCTTTATAAAATGCTCACTGTACCAGAAGCAGGAAAACTTGATCACAAGCACATAAATCAATGACTGGAGTAGTTTTGTAATGGATGGCTTTGTATTGAAGGAAATGGGGGGGGGAGGGGTGGAATTGCAATGAAGAGCCGTAGACCATTCTGTATACAAAAAATGCCATCTTTAGATCCTCTGTGCTTTGTAATCACCTCACCTTTTTCTCTCAACAATGTAATTCTAAAATATTTCTTCAATTTGATTTGATGTCTGCCTTATTCCTTGAATTAGAGCAGAGACTCCAAAGTGTGTTGAGAGTAGGGGAGTAGGTGAAGTTTTTTTCCTGTGCAGTTGGATTTGTGAAAGGCACTCACTGGAACAATGTTGGTTCCACTGAAAAAGCTTTAAAACCAGACTATGCATGCTGATAAGATAAAGCAATCAATGTTCCTCTCATCAGTTGCTAACACACAGACCCTGTGTCACAACATGATCACACCTATTGCACAAGGCTTGTACCTGCTGTACTTTCTACCTCAGCCAGCACTCTATAGAGCAGGAGCCCTCGGGCTAGGGTTGAATCCCAGGCACCTGTTGCAGCTCATGTGGCTTGTTTATTCAGGCAGCCATCAGCAGAGGTGTGAATGTCAAAATATTCATGGAAACAGAGATGCTGACATTATTCTTTACATTTCTATAATGAGCTACTAGCAAAGTGTTGAGAGTGATAGGGTTGTTTTTATAATAGCATGGAAATATGCAGTGTTAAAGACGATCAGTGTCATGTCAGACTTTTTTTTTTCCCCTCCTAACATCAATACAGTGTGAAGGAGAACAGATTCTGACACCTGCGTGTGGAAGCTTATTTTGTACACAAAAGAAAGACCGCCCTGGGAACTAACTTTTCAATTCAGCTGATTGTGAACTACTGCACTGCATAATCATAGAGTGAGTCATAACAAACTGTAAAAGCCAATATCCAGTTAAAGCTTGCTTAGTCCTGTTTTCAATAGTGATTTGCCTGAAGTTGACTTAACTTCATTTAATGTGACTTTTGAAGATGTGAGAAATAATTCTGAAATCTCTGAGGTTATTTTGAGTATGTCACCTGACTTGACTTGTACGTTCATTGCCCTAAATGGAACCTTAACTGTTTCTCATATTAAATAGCCCTATTTAAGAACCCCTAGCCACACTTTTTAAAAGGTGGCAATGGTTATACAGCATAGGTAAAGTGGCAAATATACATGTCATATGCTTTGAATATGGGATGTAATACTTTCAGGAATGCATGCAACAGATGTTCTGCTTTAAGAGAAATTCTTATGGCAGAGAATTAATGAAAAGTTATACTGAAAATAGCAACATCTAAAAACATAACAGAAAATATTTTTATCACAATAACCATACCGTATATATAATATAGCATGGCTACAAACCTAAATATATTGAAAGTAATAAGCAGGCATAAATTCTAACAATAAATCTCCAAAATGGGGGGGGGGGGGGGGGGGAGGAGAAAATTAAGCAGATAAATCCAACGTTACTGGCTACAATTTCTATGTTGTTTCATTTGGTTTCTTATGCTTTTGTAGCAAATGTAGTTTGCCTCTTACTGTCACATTGTGAAAGCATGTATTCCTTTCTTTTCCTCCTTCCACTTAAATATTATATCTATACTGATAAATTTGTTACATACATAATTATATTAAATATACATACATATATAAGTCTGTATGCAATACAGACTCTATTGTATATTTTTAATTGCCTCTTGAGGTAGTTGGTAGGCATAATTATACATCTAGATGAGAAAAACAGCCTTGGTTCCCATTAACCACATGGGTTGATGGAAACAATATGTTACTATTGTAACAACATTAGTGACATTCAAAACTGACTGAACCATCACTGGTCACTTAATGGTAAGAAAATGTCTAGGGAAAAAGGATGTGTTGTTCTTATTACGTGCTTACAGACTGATCCAAGTCTCTCTCATCATCATCAAACAATTACATTCCTATGAACTAGCAGATATTGGATAGATTTTTCAAGGAACAATCTTCAGGTCTCTAGTTCATGTTAAGGAATACTGAAGATATTCTGGTGCAGTTCCACAGCCCTTTAAACCAACCACTGTGTGAGTGACCCAAGAACCTACATTTAGTCAGGCCTTTCCATCTTCTGTCATACTCCAGCACCAGTACTTACATAATGAGTCCACTCAGAAGCTGATTTGGTGGAAATATTTCTTTTTCAGGGATAAGATCTGGTTTTCAGTCATCCTAATCTATGTAGGCTTAAATTGTTATGGAACCACAACCTCATTCTTCAGAATCTAGCTGGAAAGAGGCATTAAAAATTAGTGTGCTGAAATTACCTCAGTGTACGTCTTTATATATACATACACAAACATGTGTGCGTGAATACATACATATACATGGGAGTCACCATATTAAGGATGTATTTTTTCTGTTCCTGTGAGACGGCATCATCTACTATCATTATTCAGATGTTAATGGTATACTGTTCAAGATCAAATACAAATTACCTAAACTCCTTCAGACATCTGTATTAATTACTTCTGTGTTTTTTCTTTATGTGTAGCAGTGAGGATGCAAATGGCTGGTATATTTCAAACACATTTCAGCTAAGCTTTGTATTCTACATATCATGTTGTAACAGCAGCTTGAATTAAGCAGCAGTATCTGTAGGAAGTATTTGACTTATTCTGTGGTATGTCTCTGCCTGTGCAGACAAGGCACCCATGTTAAGGAGAAAATGTGGACAGAAAATATTGTGACATATTTAAATACATGTTTTGACTTAATATGTTCACATTATACCTGGGCAGCATTTAGTCAAAATGACACTTAAGCTGTGCTTTTCAAAACCATTCAGTGTTGACATAGTTCCACTCTCAAGTAAAAGTCAGTAGGAGTTTTACTGCTGACTTCCACAGAATGTAAGCCAACGTTGAGCACTTCTGAAAATAGCTTTCCATCTGTATATTTATTTAAATGAAGAGGGGCTGTTAGTAGAAATGAAAATGAAAAAAAAATCAGGTTTTTAATTTTAAAAATTAAAGTTAAATAAGAATTACTCCACTAGAAATCTAAAACACAAGAAACATCTAGGCAAATTTGAACACTTTATGATGGAGAACAGCCCAGTTGCCTCAGATGACAAAGCTATGGAATTTCTGAGGTCATTAGGCACCACTGACTCTATATGAACGGCATTTCATGCTTTCAGTAGGCAGGTGAGAACTCTAATGAAACTGTCTATAAGTTACAAGCTATAAATAATAACCCCCCCCTCCCCAAAATAAATTATTTTATCAGCAAGGGAGGTTTCATTCAGGTTGATTTCTACTTCACCATTTCCCAAAGCAGACTTTTTTTTTCCTGATAAATGCAGTTGCTTTATTTAAAGGAATAGCCATGTGTGACAGATGTTAGTTGGCTCTAAGGCAACAATACATTTACCGTGGCCAATATTTAACATACAAGTAGTCCTCCTGACTTCAGAGAGGCCTCTGGAGTGCTGGAAGTTAAACAGTTACACAAGTACTTTGTTGGCTCAATGCTCTTCAATTCCTGAAGGCTCAGTTTTGAATAGTGAAGTTCACTACAGAATCAAGGTCTAGAGAATGTAATTAACTTTGCCATGGTAGTGGGTTTGTTTGTGCTTCCCTCAGATACTGAAGAACCAATAATGCTTTATAGAATCATAGAATGGCCTGGGTTGAAAAGAACCCCAATGATCATCTAGTTTCAACCCCCCTGCTATGTGCAGGATCACCAACCACGAGACCAGGCTGCCAGAGCCACATCCAGCCTGGCCTTGAATGCCTCCAGGGATGGGGCATCCACAGCCTCCTTGGGCAACCTGTTCCAGTGCCTCACCACCCTCTGTGTGAAAAACTTCCTCCTAATATCTAACCTAAACCTCCCCTGTCTCAGTTTAAAAGCATTCCCCCCCCTTGTCCTGTCACTATCCACCCTTGTAATCAGCCATTCCTCCTCCTGCTTATATGCTCCCTTCACATACTGGAAGGCTGCAATGAGGTCTCTCTGGAGTCTTCTCTTCTCCAGGCAAAACAAGCTCAGTTCCCTCAACCTTTCTTCACAGGAGAGGTGCTCCAGCCCTCTGATCATAGTGGCCCTCCTCTGAATTCATTCCAAGATCTTTACCAATTCTGCTTTTAGGTTTGTGCCAACAACTGTCAGAAGTACAGAAAGCCTCACATTTAATGCTGCACTTGAAATAATTTTGCCCTTTGTTAGTATAAAGTTGACATAGTTCAAGTTGAAAGAACCCAGATGAAATCCGTTAGATTTAGTCCAGACAATCCCATTGAGAAGATGAAAAATAAAGTTCAAATATGATATGTGAAAACTGCTGCAGATTTTAGTCATTCTGACTCTAAATGGATTATTTTGTCAAGTTCTAGTGTTCATCCCTCAGCCCAACCTGCCTGTGTTGATCCATGGTTGACAGTCCTGCTTCATCTTCAAGTGCGTTCTTCCATGTAAGTACCCCTGTGTTTAGGCAAGAGTTGGAGCATGTTATTAAAGAATCATAGATTAATGGATTATTAATGAATCAAATAAAGGTTTCTCAGACATTTGTAGAACTTTAGTCCAAGGACTAGCGTAATTTCTTTTACCTGTATTCATTACTACGTAGCAAACAGTAACTCATTCACACACAGATAATTAGTAAAAACTCCACAGTGCCTGCACAGTTCTCTACCTGTGGAGACAACAGTTGTGTTTTGTAATAATCATTTATCCTAAGGAAAACAGTATATGACTCCAGAAAAGTAGAAGAAAAAGACATTTTTCACTAAAGGATTGTTCATTTCCTCTTATCTGTGTCACTGGAATCACTACAAGTGGACATGTGCACTGACCTTTATTGACTACAGAGCAATGCTACGTAAGCCTCTTCATCACAGATCACGTTGTTTATCTGTGCATGTCATTTCTGTTCAGACTATGGAGTGTTTTTCAGTCTTTTGCTGGGTATACTTTCCTAATGTCTTTTATAACGTGCAGTAAGTTATGAGAAGAGCTGGAAACTTCTCCATAGCTAGATCTACAACACAATCTGTTATTGTTTCAGGATATAATTTAATAGAAGTTATGCTCCTCTAGTCTCATGCACACATCTGCCAAAATGTTCAATTTAAGTAAATTGTGTTAGGAATGAAGTCATACTGTCATACACGATAGTAATGGAAATTGGCTGATTACATTTTGTACTATAAAGAGCTTGGTCTCATTATAGCAAGAGATTCAAGGCTGTTTTTATATTAAAAAAAAAAAAGACTGAAGTAATGACAATGTCAAATAAGAAGATACTGGAACGTATATCTTTAGGCTCAAATCTGCATTAATCTCAATATTAAAAACGAAAAGAGCACAGGCCTTATGAGGAGTGGCTGAAGGATCTGGGATTGTTCAGCCTGGAGAAGAGGAGGCTCAGGGGAGACCTTATTGCTCTCTATAACTATCTGAAGGGAGGTTGTACTGAGCTGGGGATTGGCCTCTTCTCTTGTGTAACTAGTGATAGGACTAGAGGGAATGGATTCAAGCTGCACCAGGGTAGATTTAGGCTGGACATTAGGAAATACTACTTTTCTGAAAGAGTGGTCAGGCAGTGGAATGGGCTGCCCAGGGAGGTGGTGGAGTCACTGACTCTGGAGGTGTTCAAGGAACATTTGGACATTGTGTTGAGGGATATTGTTTAGTGAGAACTATTGGTGAAAGGTGGATGGTTGGACTGGATGATCTTGCAGGTCTTTTCCAACCTTGGTGTTTCTGTGATTCTGTGATTCTTATCAACCTGAGCAGATCTTCCATTTCTCTTTACACCAAATTTGAAGACAGAATTGTACAACAATTTCCTTTAAACAAAAGAAAAGAAAATGAAAAAACCCAAACCAAATCAAAACAAAAAGCAACAAAAAAACAGAAACATACCAAACTAAAAAAAAAAAATCTCCATTACCAAAAGATATCCAAGTACACACAGAGTTAAAATTAAAGGAAGTTAGTATTGGCATGAACTGGAATCAAAACCAGTAGACATCATATAAAGATATGATAGATTCGTGCCAATAAATCAATAGGTGACGGAAGAGTTTTATGAGTTTTGGCAGTCTTCTTGGCCTAGACGTTTTTGCAGGAGAAACCAACTGGAGATATTATCTCTTACTGTTACTGTGAGATTGTGATTTAAAGCATTTAGATTTTTTTTCTTTAGGGCAGACTGAGTTCACACTGAAGTGAGAGCTGTGTTAAGATAAATAACAGCAGTGAACGGAGACAAGCCAAGAATAATGAGTATATTTCACAAATAATAAATATTTTAAAATCAGTGCTTTGAATAGTGCTCCTGCTTTCTAGATACTTCCATCTACATTTAGTTGGATCTAACTTTGTAAATAATATTTCATTATGATGCTAAAAGCTGTGCATATAAAAATAAATCAAAATGGACAAGCGTGGCTGATGCAAAGAGCAAGATTTTGTCAATAAAAGTGAAAATGCCATCTAAAGAAGCATGGAGTACCATTATTTTGCCACTTTTGGCACTCATATTGGCATCCAAAGACTTGTGGATATGTTTATGACTACTCACCAAGATGATGGAGAGCAAACTCAATCATTTTTGTGAGGAAGAGGAGTGCCGAGTAGGAAATAACAGAGGCAACCAAAATAATGTCATCTCAAAGTTTTGCACAGCTCCAAGTACTTGAATAAATGCTTTGAAATGAAGCTTTTTTTTTTTTTTCAAGTATGTACCTATCTCTGAGCAACAAACCAATGAGCTCTGCTGACCTCAGTAAGGTTGTTTGCACTTTGGAGGAGAGGTACCAAATATTTCTGCCCCTCCTTGAGTCTATAAAGGTATAACAGTTTCAGTAAAGTTACCCCTAAACTGCTGCAGCTAATATATATATATATATTTAAATTCTACAAGGAACTCTCCCCTCCCCACCCCAGTAAAAACATTCTATAGGTTCTATTTATACCTATTCTAGGTATATATAGGTATATATATATTTATATATATATATATTCTATTCTATATACCTATTCTAGGTTATATAGGTAACTGCCTACTGGGTTTATTAAGATGAGCAGCATGACTGAAACAACCTCCAGAGCTTAGCATGAATTGTAAAGTCCAGCTAAAACCTTCAAATTCCTTCCTTCAAATCCCAGCAGACTGAATTTGTGGGTAGAAGGTCCTTTATGCAAATCAAAACACAGTTGTCCACTTGGCAGTTCCTTATTTGATGTTGCAACATCTGTACCATAAAGCCTCACTGTAGATGGCTGTTGAAGATAAGACTGATCTTTTATGACATTCTTAAAAAGGGGATATTTCATTGTTCTTGTCATTACATGATAAATGTTTCTGGAGAACATAAATCTTTTATGGATTGTTCCAGCACCAGAATGGTACACTTAATGACCTGCTAACTTCAAAGTACATCAGAAGCCCTATACTTAGAATTTCTGTATTTCAATTCCCCTTCCCTTCCCTTCCCTTCCCTCTTCCCCCTTTCCCTCCCTTCTTCTCCCCTTCCCTCCCTTCACTCTTCCTCTCCTCCCCTCCTCCCTTCCCCTCTTCCCTTCCCATTCCCTCCCCTTCTCTTTCTTTCTATTTTCTTTATTATTTTTGTTAAGCTACAAGGGACAGTAGTAGTCATGTGGAGTCAGTCTGAGGCATATATGCTTGATAGGGATGCATTGTACTCTGTCAGGTTCTGACATGCATTCTTTTTGAAGGTGATTATTGATTTTCTGCCTCTGCAAGAAGGAAAAAAAAAAAAAAAAAAAAACAAGTTGAGAATTTTAATCATGTCTTAAAGAAAAAAGAAGAAAATCCCAACCTTGCTCTTTTAAAAAAATGTATATATTATAATAGGAACGGGAAAGGAAATACTAATGGAAGTACTTTTTATGGGAAAACAATATTGCTCTGGTATAAGACTATGCGTTACTTAACTGGAAGCACTGAACATCATCAGATGTGACAAAGAAAAGCTTCTTTAGGTGGCTGCTAGGAGATTGCGCTTAATGAGCCGTCTCTCTGACATCTAAGAGATCATTGTCTTTGCTGTGGACTGTGCCTTTGAAAATGTAATGCAGTGACTAAAATGGAGTGATAAAAGTTGTATTTTCCTGTATGTCATAAAGATCTACAAATATGTTTGCCTTGCATTGTTTTGAGAAGAATTATGTCTGTTCCCCGATGTGGGTTTTGTGCTCCAGTCTCATCTCAGCTGCATCTGAAAATAACAGAAAATCCAGACAAGAAGACAAGGATTTGATGCTGTGAATCTGTATCTACTGTTGTTATTGTAGATTACATTGGTTTGATCTCACACCTCCATCTAAAAATGTAATGAGAACCCCCCCCCCAAAAAACAGATATGTATGGGGAAAATTCTTCAACTGAATAAGAAGAGTGTTTGAGTAATTGTATTTTTCCTGTAGGCATTAAGGATGATGTGGTTCTACAATACGATTAGATGCTCGTTTTCTCTCAGCATATAATTTAGATACTTTGTACCCAAGGAAGATGGAAAGCTATCAGGAGCAGGTAGAAGGAAGCTGAGAAATTAGAATGGAGCATGGAGGAAAGGTACAGGAAGAAGGCCAGGTAGGTGAATGGAAGACATGCTCAAGATATTTTAAAAAATAGTAAGATCATGAGTAAAATTCTGAATGGCGAAAGCAAAGAAAAGTTAGTGTGGCTAATTTGGATGGTATGGAAAATGAAATGCCCTTGTACTCCTCAAAGCTTTTCCTCTCGGGATGGAAGAATCAAATCCCAGCAGGAAACTGACAATATGTGCCTTTCTGGATTTCACTGAAAAGTTCCCACGCTAGTTTGGCAACATTTTAAAATACTAGATTTACTTTAAAATATTTCCCTGCTCCTTACTCTGAAAGAAAATGTCAGACGAAGGGAAAAAAAGTCTCATCCCAAACTGCTGTTAGTCAGGAAACGTAAGTGATGAGGATGACTCATATCGTGTACGTCAGGCACACCGAAAACAGAAGATGTGAACAGCAAAATAGGAAGATGAGTGTGGGAATAGGCATCTAGAAATAACTAGTCAAAGTGGTTCTTTTTTCTTTTTTTTTTTTTTTAATTTTTGTTGGGTTTTGGTGGCTTTTTTTCTTTTTGTGGTTGTTGTGATTTTTGTTTTGTTATGATCTGATTTTCTGTACAGAGTTCCGCAAAATCCACTCCCCAAAACGATTCCAAACCGCAGAATATTAAGAACACAATCCAGCTGACAGCTGTCCCCTGGACGTTCATAATTTGTTCTTAATCTGGGCAAATGCTAAACTGTTTGTCTACCATGGGGCAGTATTTTTATCATCATACACAACTGTGTTATTTATATCACTTTTATCTTGAGAAAAAGTGGCAGATGTGGGCTTTGAAGCAAGTGCTAGAGAAAAGTGCATTGGGCAGTGAAAGAGTAAGAAGAGCTCTTGAGGAGATGCTGAACCATGTGAAAGTAGTATCTGAAACAGCACTGAGGCTACCTACCTTGTTGGCTCTTACAATTTCAGATAAAAGAGACAATGCCATTATTTAGTGACTCTTTTTACATGTAAAAGGCAATCCCTGGAGCAGTAACTCCGTTAACAGCAGTAATGCTAATTCAGGATGGAATTTTCCAGTTCTATGGAGATGTCTTTGCACTAATGCGTACATTTAGTGGAGGGTTGTTAGAGTTAGGGTAGTATGGTTAGGTTGCAGTTGGACTTGATGATGTTTAAGGTCTTTTCCAACCTGAGAAATTCTATGATTCTGTGATTGTATGAAGCTGGCATGCTATTGAATCCATTTTTACACTGTCAAGTCACTGCTGAGGAATAAGCATTTTTTACAAGGAAGAAGACTTAACACATTCACCATGCCTCATCTGCTTGTGTCCAGCCCTACCTATTTTGTGAATCCCTAAATGAAAATAACCATTAGAATAATTTACACTGGAAGTAGCATGTCAACCACACACTTAATTCCATTGTCCAAATTGTAAATAAAGCCGTTAACATCCTTGGCCCTAGTACCAATCCCTCGGGCATGCCATTAGCAACCAGCTGCCAGCTGGACTTCGTGCTGCTCATCACCACCCTCTGAGCCCAGTTATCCTGCCAAATTTCCACCCACCTTATTGTCCATTTACCCAATCTAGATCTGTTATACAACACCCTGTGCTCTCTCTTTCATTGCAGAGCCAGTGATCTCTGCCAGTGAGAAGGTAGGCTGGTCAGGCATGATAACAGTGTATTTCTTCTTCACGTGGTCCTTGCTTCCTCTCTTCTTCTGCAGTATAAACTAAACAGAAATCCATGCAAATCCCAGATGTAACTTTGCCGAGAAAATGTGTATGCAATAGATTATTATTCCAGACACACGTTATTGGAACACCTGGACTCTCAAGTTCAAACCCAGGACACAATTACAGATATATGACAGAATACTATCTTTTCTGAAAGAATTTACAGTCAAGAACTGAACTTTCACACAAATGACCTGTGAATTTCTGTTATAGTGTAATACTATTTCTATCGGGAATGATTGTGCAAAGTATTTGCTTGCTTAGCAAACTGTGGCTGTTTAAAACTCAGCTTACAGTTTTATTTATCTAAGGATTCACAAAGCTAATAATCTTAGAAAGAATTATCGAAAGTTACTTTTCCACTGCCTCAAAGTTAAATAATCAGCAGTGTTTCCCACTGATTATGAGATTCTGGTGCATATTGCAGCCAAGGGTACAGAGCTATGAATTTTTCTTGTCTATGAAGTAAACAAGCCAAGGCAACAGAAACTTGTATTCGAGGGATGAAGTCTTGTACTTCAGCTAGACATATTTGCCCAAGCTTTCCAAAACAAGAATCCTCAACAATCTCCTCCATACCTACAAGCACTGCTTCAGAGAGGAAGAACAGATTGTTTATCTGTGTGATAAATGTGTTCTGTCTTATGATGAACACAAATCATTACTGTTATTAATCAAGAATGATCTCCAGGATACAGATAATAATCTCTTTCAGTAGAGGTTTTTGTTGTCTTTGTTGGGTTGTGGGGAAGTCAGCACCTACGAGTGCTGTGAATCCACTGCACAGTCATCAGTTTGAAAATTAATTGTAAGAGAGCAATAAAAACAAGTTATGTCCTTCTTTTTCTCCCAACTCAGTCAGAAAATATACAAAATACACCAGGCCCTGAAGAGAAAGTGAAGTAACTTGGTTTCAGTTGACCTGTCCCTGTAATCCTGCTGATTTCAATCATCTTGGGCCTTAGCAAAAGAAGTTCTGTATTTAATTTCAGTAGAAATGCTTCTTGATGTGTTCTGTCCAGACCGTTCCTCACTCATATACATTTGGCTAAGTCAGAGGTAAATAAGTTTCAACCACATCTAATTCTATCTTAAAAATTTTGTACAGTTTCTGCAGAGTTTGACAGATGGATAACGTAGCATTATATGAATGCATTTTTGAGTCCTGACTTGTCCGTGCACAAGTGAAAACAGGCTCGACTCTGTTTTTATTCTGAGATGTTCATTACATGTGGTGCATCCCCATTCTCTGTCACTTAGCCTAGGCAGAGGACGTGTAGCAATGTTCTCCCCATGACATAACTGTGCCCACCAGCGGACTTTCTGAGTTCAAACCCTTCTTGGAGATAGGAGCAGTCCTGGTGTCAGCCACGAAAGAAATAGCAGACAAGGCCTGGCAGGTGCCTGTCTATTTCATGCTCCACAGATATGCAGGACAGACAGAGGTGGTAGTCCACACAGCTTCCCAGTCTCCTAACAGCGGTACCACCAGAATACTACAGAGCTGAATGAATGCAGAGTTGTGCCAAACCTCATTAGATAACCTGCTAGAGGGGGGATTCACAGCAGTTTAAATGGGAACTAGGCTAAATCCTTTAGATTTTTCACAAAAAAAAATAAGGGATGAGTGATTGCACTGTGATCAGGGAGCAATGACAGATCAGGTTATTAGTTTTCCTACTACTTGAATTTCTTTACTGTCTGAATTTCCCTGAATTGAGTTGGCAAAATCATAGTCTAGAAATACACACTGAGCAAGTTCAGTTTTTCTGTAAACAATACTGTAGTAGTAGGTATGAGATGTACTGATGCCTATTTTCAGTCCCTTCCCTGGGCTAGCCTTTATCTAGCCTTAATCTGGGCTAGATAAATTTCTAGCAAACCTGTTGTAACAGGGAAGGAAATGAAAAATTATTCATGAAAAACGAAGTCTAGAAACAAAGCCCTGCAAAAACCATACATTTGGTTAAATATGGCTTTTCATGTAATGTTTCCTTATGTAAAAGTGTCCTCCTCTGTCCTCCAACATCAACAGAAAACATTTGTGCATCCTTCAGGACAGCTTGAATATATTTTTATAATACTGTCCTGTGTTGGTGCTTTTAAATTTAAACAATGTGCAATGCTGAGTGCTCTGCAATGATTATGAGAATTTTCTTCTGAGGTTGTGGGTTCTCTTCATTCCAGCACTGGAAGCCATTTTATTTACTCACTTAATACAGAAGAAGCATGAAGAGGGGGATAGCTTCCTAGCTGCAAATGAGAAGGTTCAGAGATTAGCACTTTCCCCCAGTGGATGTTATGGCTCATCTACCAAACAGCCTGGAATGGAGATGCCAGAGATATTTCAGGTCTTAAAAGTGTAAAGCTGTGTGTTAACTCAGATGACTTTCGTATTTTATTACTTCAGATAAAACTTACAATTTAATTAAACGTGCACCTATAAAATGTAAGGTTCAGTTAACTCCTGGCTTTATTTTAATACAACCTACATAGGTAACTAATGGTAATGCTATGTAAAGAATGAATAGCTTTTCAAGTCATAAAACACCTTGCAGCTATGTTGTTTTCTGGATTTATAACAGCTACAATATTGAGCCCAGCTTCTGCTCACATAATCACTTAACCCTTCATCTTTCATGCTCTTTCTTACTTGCCTGCTTAGTTTATCTTTAGATTAACTGTCACAACAATTTTCTGTATCATAAGCGAATTTCAACCTGTGTTCATCCAAATGCAAGGCTGAATTTTGAAAAGGAGAGATACCACATTTAAAAGAATGCATAAGCAGAGCTTGCAGTCAGAACATTAAGAGCAGCAGCGCCAATGAAGGTAAATCTGTGTGTGCCTTTTACCTCGGTGCATATTGAAAAGTCAAAGGAATTGAATGACAAAGCATTTTCTTGTGTGTCTGAAGGATTCATCTTTTTGGAATCATTTTGGAATGAAGTGAAAAAAAATGTTTTGATCAACAAGACTGAGTAGGGTGCTTTTCATCCTATGCTGATATAACTGAGAACTTCTGCTGTCAAAATCTAAAGCATTGATGCTGTGCAAGCTTGTATTTGTTTCCAGTTAGCATGGTTAAGAGACATGATCTTCAATGGGGATAAACAGAAGAAAACACTACAGCTGTTTTGAATAAATCCATATATGAGTTGTCACAGGTTGCCACACACAGAGTACCTGTATTGCTACAAATTTAACAGAGATATGAAGTACCTTTTGCTGAAAACAAGAAGCATAGGTCTACTTTCTCCAAGAATATGAAATTTTCTTAGCTAAGGCAGCCTTAGAATACCCCCTTTCCAGGTGTTTATTCTTTAATGGTTTCTCCTCAGAAGAAATATTTCATTTTCAATAAATAATATTGGTTGATTTTTTTATGGCAAAGTACCAGTTAGCTTAAATTCTCACAAATTCAACTGAGCATACTGAACTGAATTTTCTGTAAAAGGAACAAAACAAAAGGCACCTCTATGCCTTGAGGCAGTAAGGATTAAATGGCACTTTAAGCTTTATTTATTTTTTTTCCGTTTTAAGATTCTTTGTTAGCATATTCAGTAAGTAGTATCACTGAAACACAACTTCATTCTTTCACTTGTTTTCTCAGTACTTCTTCCCTCCTGCCTGGCTGATATAGAAACTTCAAATTCAGATGACCAGGTAAGAACTGCAAGTGCTTTGCTAACGTTGTCCTGTGCCAAGAACAACACAAGTTAAATTTAGGTGGTGATACAGTGTACCATACAGAAAGACAAATCTTGCTCCCTGAAGATGACAGCTAGGGAAAGTTGGAGAACATGGTGTTCTGCCTCTCTAGATCTGGGGTATCAATAATCCCCAAGAAAAAATCCACTTCTGCAGCTTTCTTGCTCAGGACCAGCTCAGACAACTCCACCCCACATGTCATTACAGACCATCTGTACCCTAGTACTCAGATCTTTTGTTGAACAGTATGCTCACAATGCAATTCTTCTGCACTTGGAACTCACAACCTAAGAGCTGGTGTTATCTTCACACCTCTGCCTTCTTAATTTGCTCTGCTTTAGGTAATTCCAACATGTGGTGGAGTTGCCTAAGTCAGCGCCTCAGCCTTTGAGTCACAGAATCTGAATCATCAAGGCTGGAAAAGACCCCTAAGATCACCCAGTCCAACCACCAGCCCACCCCCACCACACCCCCTGCCCACGTCCCTCAGTGCCACATCCACACGGCTCCTGAACACCTCCAGGGACGGTGACTGCACCACCTCCCTGGGCAGCCCCTGCCACTGCCTCACCGCTCTTGCTCAGAAGAAATTGTTCCTAATACCCAACCTGAACCTCCCCTGGCACAAATCGAGGCTCCTACCTCTCATCACTGTTTCTTGGGAGAAGAGGCCAATCCCCATCTCACTACAACCTTCAGGAGGCTGTAGAGAGCAATAAAGTCTCCCTCTAACCTCCTCTTCTCACATCGAGGTGAGCCATATCCAAGATGTATGTGGAACTGACCTTTTGTCCGGATATATTCACTGTAATTACAACATGTATTCCTTTTTCTTTTATTTGTCCCTTGCTGGTTTACAGCATTTTTTGCCATTAGCTTACGACATTTATTGCTATTTGACTCAAAGGACAGCTCAAATATTTGTGTCATCTGTAGCTCCTCAGATTTCTAGTTTATGAACATATTTAATTAAGTTACTCAAAAGTAGGCTCAATACAATTTACATGATAAAAAGGACATTACTGCATTAATGAAAACATTTTAATTGACATCTGACAGATGTTAGAGGAAATGCATTCCAAGGCTATATTAACTGCATTATTTTTTCTGAGCTGCAGAAAGACCAATCATCAAATTATCTGCCTTGTGACAGCAATAACAATCTTGTTCTTTACAATATTTACATTAAAATCTTTCCTCAGTCAAAATCAATGGTCAGTTTTGAAAGTCATGTCTAGAACCACAAAGAAATTCTAAAAAATAACTTCTGCTGTAAACTGGAAAGAAGTCTTTTCAAAATTAAATTTTGGTTAGTGAAAAAATATGAAATAGATAAAGACAAAACCTGCTCTATATCAGTGCTTTATGAATATTTAATCTCAGACTTGCGAGAACAGCTTTTATTGATTTGTCTTCTCTCTGGTGTGCTTTCCAAACCAAGCATCCACACACGTGTACAAGGTTAGAAAAACAATTGCTGTATTGGGTAAACTCATTGTCTTCTTCGCCCTTTGCTTCCTGTTCCTCCCGTGTCTCTCCCTGTCCGCAGCTTTCCCTGTGATGAGGGAATTAAAACCAACCAGAATGAAAGGCAGATGGATTTTTCCATCTGAGTTAAAAACAAACTGTTAGAATGATCCCAAAGGAGAACAGAAATCCATATGAAAAGCAATCTTTTCTCCCTTGATGTTTCACACAATAAACATTTTCAGCCAGTTCAGTACAAGCATTTTTGTGAATTTAGAAATGGACTCAATTCTTGTTCTCCTGCTGCTGCCTGCTCTCTCAAGCTTCACATTTAGTTTGAAGGGGTGTATTTAGCATCAGGTGCAATGCTTGGGAATAGGTAGGAGCTGCAATGATCACAATCATTAAATAAATGAATATGAAAATTTTATGCTCTGTTTAATGGGATGGTAGAATTTTTACTCCTAAATTTTGCCTAATATTCTTGAAGATATTCGCTTGTACCTATCTTTGTTATTTTTATTTTTGAACAGTACCTTGAGAATTAAAGATTTATACTTATTTTCATCAGAATAGAAAAGGCTGCCGCTGAAATCTTCTCCACATCTTCATTTTTCTAGAACTGGGCAAAGTTGATCTTGTTTGCGTGATGTCCAGGATATACAGCCTGTGTCCATATTTACTGATTTACCTGACTAACATTTCTAATTTATTATGCAAAGATCAGACTAAATCCTCTTTCCCTTTAGACAACTTACAAACAAAAGAGCAACTAGGATGTTTCTGTAGGCAACCAGTGAAAACAAGTTTTCTTCAGAGTCATAATGTTTATGGAAGCCTTAATGAGGTCAAACTCAAAGAACTGGAACTTTCTCTTCTGTTTCTTTTAGATATACAGTAGGCACATCACAAACATTTTAATAAAGAGGCACATCATGGTTTTGGTATTGGAAAGTAACTTACATATATATCCAAGGATGTAGGGCCTTCCTAGCAGCATCTTTTCTATTTGGTCCATAACAGAGCTGTACAAAATCTGTTTTCTTTCAGTTGGGTAGCGAGAGAAGGAAAAGGTTACATATACATGTATAATTCAGAAATAAAGTTAAGGTCTCTAGAGTTTTGTTTGACAGGGCAGAAAATCTTCCATAGAACCTGTAATGTCATTGAAAACATCATTTAACTGTATTTGTGTTGCCTAAGGGTGGTATTCCTGACTCTGTACTTCCCAGAAGGAGAGGGCTGGGGCCAGTGCCACTGGGGCAGGCCACTGCCGGGCAGTGCCAGAAGGGTGTTCCTCGTGGGCTAAAGATCCTGCTGATGGGGAACAGCAGCACATATTCATGCATGTGCTCCTCTGTTAGGGCCTGTGAAAGCCTATGTAGCCAAGCACGACCTTTCTCACACAGACCATCCACTCTCACAAAGGTTCATGAGGTTTTCACAGTGGGATTCTGTTTTGGACAGTTCCTCCTGGAACTCAGTTTTGGCTTGCTGGAAGCAGTCATGACAGCTCGAGTCTCCGTCAACACCAGCATAGGACACACAAAATTTGGAGCCAACCATGGGATGCAGTGCCCTTATCCTTATCAAGTGCCCTTATCCTTATCAAGTGGCAGAGGCTTCTGGTGATGCCTTGACCCACTAGATGGCCCTCGGTACTTGAAGGTGAGGACGGAGGGCAGGAGAGGCCTGTGCGGGTACAGTCATGTCGCAGCCCTGCTGTTAGGCTGTTAGGCTGGTGGGGAATAAACATGAAAGCAGGAACAGCAGCAAAGGCCGGGAGCCTTTCTGGAGGCAACTGTGGGTACTTTGAGGCATGGATGGAGGCCTGAGCGTCCTCCTCTAGGGTGGGCCTGGAGTTCTCCAGACACCGGGTAATGCGCTACTAGAGCATTCAAGCTGAAGCAGCACTTAATAATGTAATAAAATAAATGTTATAAAAATTCCCTTTCTAAATCCACTGCTTCATCGCTCTTCAGATGCAAAGTATATACAGCCCTCCAAATAATCACAATGGCAATTAGTGTCTGCCCATCAATGTAAGCAAAACACCTGTGTGTAAAGCATTTATCTCATACCTTGTCAGCGAGACGTCTTGGACAATTACATGCCTAGAGTGCTTTGCTGAGCACACCAATGAGACAATATCCTGGCTGAGGGTTTCTAGATGAAAAACACAAATCTTCCGTTGTTTTTCAAGGAAAATGTATCACATACCTAGTCTGAAAGTCTGAGCACCCATGGTTTTGCTACAAAGCAATGGTTTTGAACCTCCCTGAAGTGCTGACAACAAATGGAAGGCTACTTACAGGGCCTGAGCAACAGCCACAGTGTTGTAAAGGCAGGGCTCGACTGATGAAAACAAATGCACAAATTAAGTTTGCAGTTGTGAGCTAGCTTAAAATTTCCAAAAGTTTTACTTATGTTAAGAAGGAAAAAATACTTAAAAGTCAAGAGCAACATTTTCCTTCACTTCATAGACCAGCACATTTATATAAATGATTAAGCAATTCCTTTCTTTTATGCTCAGTGTTTACACTTTCTGACTCCTCCCTGTTGTGTAGCAACAGCATAAAAACATCACTTCTTCCTGCATCACCTTTCATCATGCTGAGTTGTGTCCGCAGCAAAATAAGAGCAAGAAATAATTCAGTTGTTCGTTTTTCTTTTTCTCACAAGCATTTACCAGAATAGCTCTCCCTTCTTAAGTGCATTTCTATCCTCAAAAGTGAGTATATTTATCAGGCTACCCTGGAAGAATACCAGTATTATTTTTGTAGCATTCATGACATAAACATTTGGTGCATCTCAGCACACAGGTGCTCCTGCTGCAAGCTCATCAGCTTCCACTGAGAATGTCAACATGGGGACTGCTAAATCCAAAAGCTGTCTTGGACCCCTGGAATCTATTTCACAGAAGATTTTAAGGCAGTTCTGGCCTCTAATGGTTAAAGCAAATTTAATCATGCCATACAAATCACTTGAGGCAAACTATACAGGCAACAGAGCAGGCACAATGCCTGCTAACAAGTCAGTGCTTTCATTCACACATGTGAAAGAAAGTAAAACTTTTTTTCTTAACAGTATTGTAAAACTTAAGTAAATGCTTAGAAGATTAAAGATAATGAACTACATATGGGTTATAATTATAGCCTCATTTCAACTAGGCTACTTACTAATATGTGGAATATCCTGAAGCACATGAAGAAAAATATCACTGTATGTAGGTTGCTCTGAAAGTAATGCCTCCTATTAATTTCCATGGAAATGACAACAGGTACAAAAAGCACAGTAACGCTGCTGATAGGGAAAATTCTCAGCTAAAATCCACTATTTTTCAGCATAGTAACCACCATTAGCTGATTCATGTGGCGTGAAAGTTGTGAATGGCTGTCCAGAACGTGACTTGTCTATCGCATTCCTGTCAATGTTGCTGAAATGCACCACCTACCACCTGCCTGTGCTCACGTCCACTGTTGGGTCTCCAGAAACATTCATTGAGATTTGATAAATATCAATGGGTGCCATTTTTTCTGCATGGAGGAATTCAATAACACACATTTATTTCATATACACTTCCAGGTATATGCCATTATGTCAGACTGCCCCTCTGCCACCATCTGTTGCATGGCAACAAAATGTAATGGAATTATATTTTATTGGTGGGAAGATTCAACTTCTACTGCCATACCACCAGCATCTGTCTCCGACATCACAGGCCAATATAACGAAATAGGAGGCACAAGATCCCAGAGCAGCCTTTATACTGAAAATACAAAATAGGAATACTACCACTTTAATAACTGCAAGAGAAAAATAAAAAGAAACAAGTGAGAAAATGAAAAAAGTCTACTGAAACTCTGAGCAGTAAATATATTTCTGGTATGACTTTGTTAAGGACAGCTGAGTCACATCAGCAATGGAGTGGCTCACTGAACACAAATGAAGATGAAATCTCTCTCTCACTCTCTCTCTCTTTTTTTTTTTTGAGAAGGAAAGAACAGACTATCCTTAGTAAAAAATGAGTTGAATGAAAACATTCAGAGAGGGAAAAACTCATCTCTTCTTTTTTATTGGATACATAGGAAAACAGATTAGGAGTTGGTGATGATAGCATCAGTTTGTCTACACTTCACAGACCCGACATCCATGGTACCCAGCTCTCTACTCCTATGCATTCCCTGAGCAAAGCAAAAAAGAGGCTGTTGCTTGCAATGAAGCTACACTGTGAAGTTATTCAACCAGAAACCACCCTTCTACTGTAAAAAGTTATAATCCATAATTAATAGTTTCAGTAATAACACCAACTTTTCCAATTTTTACTAGCTAGATGGGTAGAAAAATATTTACAGTTTATCATGAGTTGCATCATTATAATTATTTGACCAACAACAGAATTATAATTTAGGTTATAAGAAAATTAAGTGAAAGTGAAGTGGAAAAGGCAGGAGCTGAACACCTACTTGGACTTACTTCCCCTTCTTCAAGCAAAAACAAACAGTTTTTTGTATGTTGGGAGGATCTAGCATAACAAGTCATTGTATGAATCATCATTAAATGATGTTCATTACAAGTGTGAATAATTTCATAATAAACAGTAAGAAATCAGAGCAATGCCAGCAAGATTCCAACAGCTGCATGCAGCATAAAATCCTGTATCTTGCATGGCATACAATTCTGAAGAACAAACAAATTCTAATGCATGCAGTCCTTACATCTGCTATGCCTCACCACATCTGCTAGGGCAAGAGCATGCAGCAGGGACACGAGGTGCTTTTCTTCTTCCCAGAGTACACTAGTTACTCAGACAGGAGCATACACGGTATGTAGAAGTCTCTCCTGAGCTGTTTCATCTCTGTCCCACACACAGAATTCAGAGATTATTACATTAAAGTTATCATGTGGCCAGTGTGGATTCAACTCTCAAGCAATGGGATGATAAGGGCAAGCTGGGAATATCATATTGCACAGGTAATAGCATCTTTCCAACAGAGCTCCACCCTTCAAATCCTAAACTATTAATATTAAACATTTATCAGCTGTGTAGCAAATGAAATTGCTATTTGCAGTCTTTTTTTTTTTCCCCCAGTTAGTTTAATAAGTCAATGAACTAGCAAACAGAGGGAAACAGAAAATAAATTAGAACATCATACTTGTGTTTACATTAAATGGTCACTTGTATTAACGTTTATAGCTAGCTTATCTAAGGGCAACATACTAGTGATTCATTATTCATAAATACTAATGAAACTTTTGCCCTTTAATTTCTATAAAGAGGTTTGCTCATAATATAACTTCAGTACAATTTTTGAAGGATATTTTGAGAACATCAAGGAGCTGAAAGAGGAGATGAGCACTGATGAGAAGAGTACATTACAAAGACAACCTGCTTCGTACATTGGTATAAACAAACACCCAGTTAAATATCAGTAGATGTTATTTCATCTGCTGCCATTAAATCAGCTATAAATCAATTTTTACCTGCATCTCCTTAAACCCTACCTCCAGCAGACATTCTCAGATGGCACCAGACAGCCACTGACAGATTTGGATGTGTTAGGAGACGGCAGATTATAGAGGCTCGGTAGAAGAAGTGATGCTGCCGCAACCCTTTTGAATACAAATTAACAAAATATAAAATACAAAAAATCTGATTCTGGTAGGGCCTGTTCAGCCTGCTTGCTTCACAAGAAAAAGATCTAATCAACAGTCCGTCATCTAAAGGAGAAGAAAAGAAAACTCAATCTGTGGGATTTTCAAGAACCATCTGAAGACAGGCTGGTGCAGCCTGGCCTGATCCCAGAGGTGGCTCTGCTTTGGGCTGGGGATCAGACTGGAGACTTCTGTGGCCCTTCCACCCAGAAGATTCTGTGATGAAGAGAGCATAAAGATGAGGAGCGTGATCTCTATCCTTTTTGCTGGAGCTGCTAATGATCTGAGAAATGCAAGTATAAGTAACTTTATGTCCAAAATAATTGTCTCTCAGGAAAAAAAAATGAGGACCCGAGTTCTGACAAATACAGACTGAGGAGCTGTGTAGGTTTTGGATCCCTTCTCTAGTGCCTAGCTCTTCCTACAGCAGCGCACAAAAAGCCAGAAGGCATCACTTCTGCACTGAGGCCAAGTGTCTGGTAACCCACTGTGGCAATATCCAACTTATGGGGACACTGCAGTCTCGGTGCTAAACAACAGTAACAACAACAAATTAACCAACCAAACAAAAATAAAATCCCAGCCCCACAAAATTATGTTCCTCCCTCTTATTTGCAAAACTATGTTTTTAATGCAAAACAGCGTTATTCTCTAGTTATCTGCATAGATATATAGGAATTTGAGATTAATAATCTCAATTTTATTTTGCACAGAACAGCTTTTAGGTAGCTGGAGTATGTTCTGTGTGCTGAACATTGTTTTGTTTTTCTCATGGATAGGCAGCTTAATTGGATTCCCTGTACTGCAGTTGCCTAGTTCTAGAGTCAGAGGTTACTACTGTTAGAACATCAGTGGGTAAAGTAGTTTTTCTATCTAATATAAAGCACCTCAGTGATGTTTTCTTGTAGAATGAGATGTAAAAAAACCTGTTTACTGACTCATGTGCTGGCTGATAGCTTGAGCTGGAGAAATTCAGGAATTAAAAAACATCTCAGTAAGCAAAGGGTGTTCATTCTTCATCCAAGCACATCTGTACATCAGCACTAAATGCTTAGAAGATATCTTCAGACAGAACGTAAGGATTTGATGCAAAAACTGGTTAAGTTATGGACTGAGCTGTGCAAAACAGCAAATTATTCTAGTAGTAGTGTTAAAATCACTGGGCCCCTTACCTTTAAAGCCTGCATGAAACAGAATGTCAACTAGAAACCAATAATGATCTGCTTTTCAAAACCTATGCAGTGAAACAAATAGATCAATACCCCTCATTTGATCTTTTCTTAAACCTCTTTTCCTCATAAGGGATCCTTTCCCATTCACTCTGTTGGCATCTCTAAATAGGTCTTCTGGCCAAACAGTATATATAACCCTCCACTGCTCTCTCTTTGTCTTCAATTTATAGAGCTGTATGTGCTGGCTGTTTAATTGAGATCCTGGCTCCCTGCAAACTGTCAGCACATTTCATAAACTTTTATCATGGTAGCCTCTTGTCATCCACAGCTTTGGGTTATGTCCATCTCCATCAGTGGATGTTAAGTCACAAAAAGAACTTTAACTGCTGTATGAATTCTCTGTCTCTAAGAGAGTCTTTAAGCACATAACAGCTCCATTTATTTATTTAAGTGCTTTGTGTGTGTGTGTCTGTGTGTGTGTATGTAAGATTGAATTCTGACTTTAGGGCAAAACTGGTGTTCTCACCTGCCTTGTTGTAGAGAATTTTGATTGTCAGTTGATGTTTTTATAACATTTACACAAAGTACCAAATATATGAACTCCAAAAGGTCTTCAGTGCTCTTCAGGCAAGTCACTGTGATAGTAACAAGAACTCTTTCCAATTATCACACCATCAGGCTTCATAGAAATCATTCATGTGTACTTAACTCTGAAGAACATAGTGTTTGCCTCTGTTTCTTAGGTTGAAAATTAGAGGTAGTTGATACAGATTTTTATATTCCACTACAGAAGGCAACGTGGAATGTTTCACTCCATTCTTTTCTTAAGCATTCCAATTTCTTCACGAGTAACTCTCATTGTTCCACTACTTCTGAATATAGTCGAGCTTTGGTTAAAACTTAAAATGACAGGTCTTAGTAAGTATGCAAGTTTAGGAGAAAAGATCGCAGCAGAGATTTCCCAGGATGCAGACGTCCGTGTACTTTCTTCAGGAGTTTAATGGACTGAGGTGGCAACAGTCTACCCACCTCCCTTATCTGCTCCTGTTCATACATCATAGATTAGCTATATCACCATCACAGATACATACAGAGCATGTAGCAATTCTGAAAAACACAGTGATCCATCTCCACGTAAAATGCCCTTCCTGGTGCAGGTTCTGCCACCTGTCTCAGCAGCATGTCTGAAAGTGCAATGAGTTGAAAGAGGGCAAGGGAGGGCTTGAGCCTCTTAAAACTGCTTTGCCTCTAGAGAAATGGCAGTTTTGAAAGAAGCGATTCAATGTGAATACCTCACATATGGTATCTAGCTCCAACACTGTGATTCTGCTGAACATATTTACAATATGATGGTAAAAATAGAGTTTGGAAGTGCCCAGTTCAATAACATTGTTTACGGTAGATGCAAACCACCTCCTTTATCCCCATCTCTGTATGGTAGTACAGCTGCTGATTTAGCAAAGGGATAAAACTATGTCTAATTTTAACGATGTGAGGAGTCCCATTGGGTTCAAAGAGATCATTCATATGCTTAAGTACATCGCTGATTCAGTGCTGAAATGAAAATAGCTACATGGAGTTACAAATGTGACGTTTAAAAAGAGAAAGGCTAATTTACAGGATGATAGGAACATTTAATTAGAGTGTATAGATGGAAGGAAATCCACAACCATAAATAATGATACAAAACACAGCATGTATTCCGCAATCACCGTGGTGTATTTAGCTTGGAAAGCTTAAACTGAGAATCCAGGCAGGTGTATGAACAGCAGAGCAATGCAAACATTTTCAGGCACAGCTTTTCTATATACCATTTTGTACCTATATTTTTACTTCAATGTAAAAATATCTGCTTTTCAGCATTGTCGGGTTTCTACACTAACACAGCATCAGCTTCCTGGCATTGTACTGCTCAGGTGGCAATTCTGAATTATTTGACAAGCCATTCCATTATCCCAGCTCTAGCATCAGAAATCTCTACTGGACTGCTGAGTTATAATCCTTTCTCCAATCCAAGAATCAGCTACTGCTGACAGAAACCAGCATCTTTCGTCCATGCCCACAGATTTTCAGCCTTTCAATGTCTAAAGGGGGTGGCTATAAGAAAGAAAGAGACAAACTCTTCGGCAGGCCTGTTTTGATAGGAAAAATGGTTTCAAACTGAAAGAGAGAAGATTTACATTAGATATAAAGGCGTTCTTCACAATAGTGGTAACAAAGCACTGAAAGAGGTTGCCCAGAGAGGTGGTGGTGGATGCCCCATCCTTGCAGACATCCAAGGTCAGGCTGGATGGGGCTCTGAGCAACCTGATCTAGCTGTAGGTGTCCCTCTGTACAGAGGGGTTGGACTAGATGACTTTTAAGAGCTCTTTCGAACTCAAACAATACTATATTCCAGGGATTTATAATCCCAAATCTATCAGTTGTAGAAGGCAGCCCTGCCAACCCTGTGAATGAAGGCCATCTTACATTGCAAAGGGGGGGGTGACAAAAGTTCCTCCCACTGCACTTTGCTCTTTAGTTCACACTTTTCCTCCTACAGGGAAGGACAAGTTGCTTGTGAAGCATCTGAGCTTTGTCTACCACAGATCGCAACATGATGTGTTCCGATAAAACCTTCATGGGAAACTGCTTCAGGCCAGCACAGCCTCCCTGCAGAGAGGGCAAACGTGTCATCTGCTGTCCTAACATAAGTTTCCCTGTTTGTACTTTTCAAAAGCGATCTAAAGAGCAGAACAAAAGTGCTTGGTGCGTTCAAATTCTCTTCCCCTCTGGCTTTCACATCCCTGAATTGTGACTACAGGCAGGTTTCTTCCTCTCATCTGTTTATAATCCACAGACAGCCTCTGAAGGGAGAGGTCTACAATTATTCACTGAAAGAATGGGCCTGGCCCACCTCCTGAGGTGCTTAGCAGGCCACACACTGCTCTTGGTCATACCTAGTTAAGTCAGTGAGGCTACATGGATACAAGCCCACAGTCTGACTTCAGCTGCGCTTTTGTACACACCCAGCTTCCTCAGCTGAATAGCTGGTGGCTGTAGAGGAGGTCAGCAATGTCTAACAACATTAGTGAAACTGGAAGCTGGTTTGTAGCCTTGTATAACAAGCCTGTAAGGCAGTGCTTACCTTCCTCTTTAAGTTTCTCACCCCTCCCTGGTGCCATTCTAGGGCATGCAACAATCTGTCAGCGGGTGGCAATTCAGAAGCGGATAGGCTACTTCTCTCTTTTGCCAGTCAATACAGCTCAGAATAAGCCTAGATGATACCATGTCCGTGTGAGGATAGCAGAAGTTAAAGCCCACAAGAAAACCTACTGCATTAAGAGAAAATAATAGAGACACTCCTTATTTTGTTTGGTTAGCAGGCAGAACGGGTTGCAGGTGGTTTTACGAGGATGCCTGATGCGTGATACTTATTTTTATTTGCTCTTCAATTTCATTGAGTGCTGGCTCTCAAAAGAGCACAGGGCTATCAAGCAGCCCCAAACAGTAAAACAGTAACAACTCTACAATAATGACTCACAAATCATGTCAATATGAAATACACTTGGAGAATTGCTTGGAAGCATTAAGCTCCATCATGCCTCACGTAACAGGTTTCCAAAGAAACTTGCAGAAATACCAGCAGAGATCACCATGACCAATGAAAGTTAAGACAAGTGTTTTCTGTGATAAAACAAATATTAAAATCTTGTTGACAGATGCAATACATGGTGTTGTATGCTTCATCTATTATAACAGTGTTGTACCAGTTTTCTGCCATTTAAATCAAAGTTGTTGGAGGGGAAATTGTGTTTTCAATTTCACAAGATAGAAACTAGTTGCTGAACTTCAGAATACAGGTTGGGGGCTGAACACTGCTCTTTCACAGCTCTTGTTATGCTACTGAGACTTCTGATCTTGGTATCCTCTGCTCCCTCCCAGTTCTTGAAGGGAGCATATAAACAGGAGGGGGGAATGGCTGTTTACAAGGGTGGATAGTGACAGGACAAGGGGGAATGGTTTTAAATTGAGACGGGGAGGTTTAGGTTAGATATTAGGAGGAAGCTTTTCCACACACAGGGTGGTAAGGCACTGGAACAGGTTGCCCAAGGAGGCTGTGGATACCCCATCCCTGGAGGCATTCAAGGCCAGGCTGGATGTGGCTCTGGGCAGCCTGGGCTGGTGGTTGGAGGCCATGCACATAGCAGGGGGGTTGAAACTAGATGATCATTGTGGTCCTTTTTAACCCAGGTCATTCTATGATTCTATAATTCCCAAAATGATGTGGGATCTCAATCAGTTCTGAGAGTCTCCGGAGCTACAGACTGGTGACCCAGCTAGGAATAAACTGCTGCACCTGACACTCACCTCAAGATGTTGTACAAGAACAGATGATTGAGAGTTCATTTAATCTAGCCAATACTATCAGGAATATTTGTTGACACTTTTTGACATAAGCACTGCCAAAGAGTATTTTTGCTGAAGGATGGTGTAGAAGGTTTGCTAACTTTGGACTTTAACTCCTGAAGGATTACTCTGAGAGCGTCCAAATAAGTCACGTTCTGCTGTTTCTCTTCTACTGACTTACCTCCTCTAAATGGTACAACGTGATTGATTTTGCGATGAACAAACTGCCTATTATTCCTGGGGGAAGAAAAAAAATAGGAAACAAATCAAAGTCAGAACCAAGTTGCAGGGGCTTCCCAGCAAGGAGCTCCGTGGTAGAGAGGCTGCTCAGCCATAACCCCATAAAATGGATGGCAACTACCTCCAAGTCCCCATGTGCACACACCGAGATATTTATCTGAATGCAAAGAAAGCTCTCCTTAGGTTAAAAACTCATACTCAAACCAGTAAATCTTAAAGCAGCCTAATCTGCACAGAAAAATACCTTGGAAAGTTGAAAGGAAATGGTTTTCAATTTTAAAAAGAGTTCCTAATCTTCTGATATTCATCCCAACAGAAACACAGCAGCAGCACCCTCATCTTGATTACAGGAATTACTGCTTCTAACAACTGGCAAAAACAAAATACCTTTGTTTGGTCAGTCAGAAAAAAAGGAAGTTTTGAGATCAATTACAGCCAACCTCTGCAGCTCCAGTTTATAACACCACATAACAGTCCCCCACAGCCTGAGAGTTCCAAGCACTGAACAGAATTAGAAGAGGAGAAATAGTTCAAATGAATTCATGCAAGAGAGCAATGTCTTTTAAGGAAAATATATACTGCTTAACTTTTGTGAAAAAGAGGAAAACAAAATTTAATGAGCCTTGGTTATAAAGTGAGTGCAATTTCCACAGTGTGAAGCCAAGTAAATTGTGTCTCCTTAGTGGGCTGTGATGTCAAATATTCCCTTAGGCCAGTGTTACTGCTCTGCTGTCCCAGAAACATTCATTCCAACAATAATCTTAGAAGGCTCTTGGTGTTTTAAAGGTGATTTTCTGGTTTTCCTAATTATTTTTTAAAAGTTAGAAACATATGCTGTGTTGTCATGGAGTAGGAAAGCACACTCCTTTCATCCTTCAATTTGTTTCCAGTACCACCATTTTTTAATTTGAAACTGACTAAAGCAGTGGTTTCAAAAAGAAAATAGCACATTACAAACAGATCTGTGAAAATTACAGATTTCAAACCAAGGGTCTCTATGAACTTCATCACCTTGCAGTTTTTGCTTATGCCAGTAAACTCTGATCAAAAGCTTCCTCCATACTTTTAAGTAATTAGCTAAGCTAGGTGAGGATCTGACCAATATTCCGGAATTCATTTCCATGGCAAAAGTGGTGGCTATTGAAAAAAAGAGGAAATTCATCACTTGAAATGTTCTTGCTCTAACCTGGAAATACCCTAGGTATGTCAACCCATCACCAAATATCAATGATTTGATTAATTAACATCAAAGTTTCACCATAATTACCTTCTTTCTGTGTAAGAGTTAGTTTTTCTGCTCTGGGATTAGAAGTTTTTTATTTTTTAAAGAACAAACAAGCTTTGTGAAAACTTATTTCCATTTGTAGTGAGCTGCCATCACCCTCATGAGATCGAGCTTGCAGAATGCCAATTGACTGCAGAAGCATTTAGACGACTATCAGCAAAATCCTTCTAACTTTGCAATTACTTCTGATTAGCAAAGGGCACTTGAAGAAACACGATCAACTTTGCCTAGACATTTTGCTCCAGATTTCAGCATGATGGAGGTGAGGAGCTGAAGAGAAGTAGAGGAAAGCATTGATAAAAAGGATTGGTTCTTTTAAAAGCTTAGGCTGTAGGTAGGCTGTTTTTCTCCGTTTCTGTACATCTTTTTTGAGAGATTAAAATCTCATCAGGTTTTATTTGATGAAGAAGTAAATAAAGCCCTTTATCATCTCCAGCTACCTCCTGTCCCCTTAATCATACCTCCATTTCCATTATACATCTGTCAAAGAGCAGCTGCCATCTCAGCAAATCAAAACCAGACTCCCAAAGCCAGTGGCTGACTGTGCAGATTTTTGGGGCTTGTGGGCTCCAGTGAGCTTTCATCCCCAGCCTCAAGCAGTGGATTAACTGTGATTGCTGTAGGGCAGTGGCAGTTCAGGCATCAACAGCAGCCACATCCCAAAGCAATATCCCAGTGCAAGCACAATCCAAGCAGTTTGAGACAAACCTTCTCTCAGCAAGATGTATCCCATCAGCCAGGAGCTCTGCCTCTGGCAGTTCACAGTGTTTATCTCCCCTTAGTTTTGACAAGTTATCAGCATTCTTTTGCCCTCATATTATATCTGTCTGCCTGGCAGCGTCTCTGAGAGTTACAGTGAAGCTCTGAGCTTCAGCTACTCAGGAAATAAATGGTGCATAAAATACTGTAAAGTCTCACGTGACCACCCTGGTGTGTCCATCCGAGCAGCAGGTGAAAACTGTACAGGACCCTGGGATTCTAGCTGGGAGACTGACAAAGCTGCTCCTTTTGGTCTGTAGACCTCTGAGTACCAAAAAAAGACAAAGGGCAAGGGAAAGGCTTGAGTTACTTCCAGGTTCTCTCCACTCCAGGGGTTCAGAAGTAGTCCACAGACCTCTTCTTCAGTCAAAGAATACATACAATTGGTAGCAAAAATACCGTGATTGTGCCACAAGGATGCCATTCACATCCTTATATTTCAGGACTAGTAAGATAACTTACAGGTTAAAGGATATGACCAGAGTCTACACACTTGTACAATAGACTTCCCTTCTAGGTCAGCTCTGTCTGCAGCCCAGCCATCACCTAAAGCCCAAACTGAGACTCCTTTAAAGCTCTCAAAATATTCTCCTGATCTCTCGCTTCTGTTGGGTCATGCATAGAAGCAGCTTTGTTCATCACCAACAAAATATTGTTCCTCAATAGTCCATTTTCCTTTTGATTTTCTTTAGGTACAGCTTCCAACAGCTCACTCTACCATACTCCCCTTGAACAATATTAATACAGTGCTGTCCCACAGAAGCCTTGCACAAATAGGAGCATCCTGCAGGATTGGCCAAAAGGAGAAAAACATTGTACTGAAATCCTGCAAAATCCCTTAAGTAACAATCACAGAAGTTCAATCAGGTTTTTCTTAAAGCACAAGGTTACAAGTCCAGACATCTTTAGGGCTTCGCAGGGACAAAGCCATATATCCTCTTGGTTCTTTAGCTCTCCATAATATAAGCAAGTCAAGAATTGCCACTCAGAAGCACACTGAAAAAATTGAACTGTTCTTTTCAGGCATGCACTGGTCATGAAATAGATTAAGATCATCGGCTGTACTCAGTTTGTCAAGCAATTCCATACAGATCTGATTTTTAGTTTGTAGCAGCTTGTAAGGAGTTAATACTTAAACCAAGGGAAACAAGAACTAGGAAAGAATAATGCTGTTATTGCTACAATTATATCCTCTAATGTATGCTTGTGAGTTTACATATTTGGATGGGTAATTTTCAGACCTTTAAGTACGACACCTTCCTGAAGAAAACCTTCTTGTCTGATGACTTCTAGAAATAGCTGATATCTGAGGCTATGAGAGCAAATTGCCACAGATCAGGTTAAAGTTGGATTTGAAACCAATTCAACTACACTAGTGCAGAAAACTGTGTAACCACCCTCATGCTGAATTGAGTTGGACTGATGTTTTTAACAACATAATTGGTTGGTCTTTGCTTCTTAACAAGGAGGCATCAAAAAATCAAAAATGCCATATACAAAACATTTCCAGAATGTATAAAAGCAGGTTTTCTGTGTGACATGTTAGTTATCAAGCGATGTATACAAATCACATCAGCTTGAGCAAGACCTTGCATTCTGAGTTGTTTTTTTTATTATTATTACATTATGGGACTTGGGAAAAAAATACAAATAGATAATTTAAAAAATATGCAGGAGGGGTTAACAAAGCTTTTATTACCTACTTCTGTTAGGTACTATTTTGTGAATACTGCTGGAAAAGATGGATTATCACTTGGTTGTTTTCTCCACCTCCTCAGTGTTCCTCCTTTCTCCCAGGATCATTTCATAGCAATGAGAATTCATGAGAGAAAAACTGCCATTTTCCAAACATGCTGTTTTAGATCCCCGAAGGCCTTCAGCAGGCACCTCACCTCCCTGCTGAGCTCAGGAAGGCGGCAGACATGGTCAGTGGCAAGATTCATATTCCAAGAGACTTTCTTTTATAGACAAGTAAGGGAAGGTGTCAGCACACTTTGTATCTGCTTATTTTACAATTAAGATTAAGCAAATAACATTCTATCTTATGCTTATATTAGAGAATTTAATGCTACACATCCATCTCTAACACCCTGCTATATGCATACGCTTGCAGGATATGGGTCTGAGCAGGCTGAAGTCATGCTGTGTCAAACAAATGAGACTATTGCATCTGTTATTTCCTGGATGCATTTGCTGTTTCCTGGAGAGCAACTTGTAACATCATATAATGAAGTAGTTCACTTTTTTGCAGTCCTACATACATTCTCTCATCATGTCTGAATCCTCCAAAACACAACTCTGCTGTGAGTTTAATGGCCAGTTTGACTCTGAATGCAGTTTTGTAACTCAATGGGATAGCTACATCATCACACTCATAACAAAGACTGCCTTGAGAATTTAGTAAAGTTGGCTTTGTGCTTCCATTAAACAGAAGATATGATTCTCTAGGTGTCTGATAATCACTTCAAAGCCAATTTGTAGTTATTTATACCTCGCTCGCTAGGGCTGCTCCTCATGGCATCATCTAAAGGGACAGCAGCAACAATGCAGCACAACATTGCAAGTAGGCCTCCAAAGGGAGCTTTCCTGCCTGTTACCAGCAATTCTGCATTTTTGCTTGGCAGGATTTGGATTCACAGAGAAATTCAATTTCAAGTGAGGCAAAAATCACTATGAGATGGGTCGGTTTAAGATTCCTTGGGTGATCCTAAAAATAAACTGCTGTCCTGGATTTTTTCCTAGAATTCTGTTCTCCTCTAACAATTATTGGGTTTTAATTCTCGTGGATTATCCTTATTACTCTAGTCTAGCTACTTTCCTTCTACATTTTAGGGATGAATTAAAACCAGAAACTCTGCCTCTTCTTTCCCTGCCTGTTGTAAGTAAGACCACAAACAGTCATAACCATTTTCCTCTGCTGAGTTCTACTCATCAGATCCTTTTCATTTTCCAACAAGACATTGCTGTTGCCAAGTCTGGGGTGGCGCTACATTTGATTCCTGTTATCTTGTGACTTCATACACATAAAATGTACCATGAGATCCATTTTGTTCCTTACCAAAAGAATAAACTCAGTCAAAAACCAGCCTATGTTAGTTACATTTCTTGTGAATATGGTTGTGAAGTAAACTTAAAGCAGAATGGTATACATGTATGATTTATCCCTGAGCTTAAATAAAAAAGCCAAGCTGACAATTATGAACAAGTTATTCTAGTCTCTTTCCAGGCCATGTTAGGCTATTCAGCATTTCTGACTTTCACAGAACACCAAGTGTGTTGCCAGTATTGTGTCTTTTCACAACATTTGCACAGTCCACATGGGACATAATGTAATGCAATCCTGTCAGCAGGAAGGATGGAAATTGTGCCTCAGAACACCTCAAAACACTATTAAACACACCTATGTGCAGGCAGAGCCCCTGAACCCTCCAGTCTAGGACCTCTACCTGTTGGACTGATATCTAAATTGGGGAGCCAAGGAGTATCCACTGAGCTTTAGGTTTGGATACATACCCCATTTGCCTTCCATGCTCATGAGTCTTAGGCTTTGAAGTAAATCGCTGGGAAGAGTTTGATGCATTTGTGCAGACGAGCAGAAAAACCCCATGGTAGTCCCTTCCCATCTCACCCATTTTGCTTGGGGAATGGGATTTGAGGCTGAATTGCTGAGTACAGCTATACCACCACATTCACATAGCTTTAAACCTACCTCTAGTTAAAAATACATGAACACATCAAAGTTACAGAATCTGCATCCATCCTCTATCAACCCCCACAGACAGCAACAATACCTCAAGTAGGTTAACACAAAGTAGAAGAACATTTAGCGTAGCAGTTTGATACACAGAATGGAAGAAGAGGGAAAAGTGCCATCTTTTATCATTCCTGAAGTCAATATCTAATATTAGTCAAAGCCTGGGATAACAGCTCCATAGCATATTAAGATAAGGATCACATACACTGTGCTTAAGATCTCCCTTACTTGCTCAGTATGTTAATTCAGAATCCAAATGTTGGAAAAGACACAGTGAAGTCCGCTATTCTAACAACTGGAAGCTAACAACAAATAAAACAGTAGCATTGCTTCCTCAGTGAATAGTTATACCCAGGTTAAGGGATAAAATCACCATGCTGTCAATGGCTTTGGGAGTATTTGGAGGCCAACCTTCATCTTCAGAAATATACTTGTTCTTCAGCTTAGACTCAAAGTGTTCAAAGCAAACTTCTGCTTTAAATCTGCCCTAGGATATCCATTCTCTAAACTTCTTGTGAGTATTGGAAGTAAACAAGCTACATAAGGACAATATTAACCTTTGGTTACACCCTCCTTTTGTTTTTAATCTCTAAATAAAATGAGAGCAGTAATGAGAGTTTGCCATGGATAGAAAATAAAGTATTTCAGAAAATTGTTTCTTGATCTTTATTAACTGAAATACCACTACATCTTCTCTGAAAATAAAAATAAACCCTGTTGGTATCATGGTTTTAATCCGTGAAAAATAAACCTTATTAAACTCAGATAGTTATTTTGAACTCCTAATCCCACTTCTCTTAAAGACGTTAAAAAAATATAGTCTTCATTCTGATGTCTTATAAACTATTGTAAGCTTATGAATTAGAAGGAAATGATAAAAGAGAGAGTGTAAGCAGTATTCTGGTGGCTCAGGTAGTTTCAAAGCTAGATTATGTTCCCATAGGAAGCTTTGAATGCCACAATCCCTTTGATACAAAGTCATCTCTTATTTCCTTCTGCATAAGTTAAATGAGTAATTTCTCATCTTTAACATCTCACATCATTTTCTTTGACTGTTCATTTAAAGGCCTGATCTTTCCTCCAGAAACTTACAGTTCCAAAATTTTCCCAGTATCAGTGGTACTTGTGGATTGAGTATTTCCTTCTTGCACGTGACTGCTAAACTTCAATTTAAAAAAAAAATAGGGAAAACCTTCCACAGTGCCAGGTCAACATAAGATCTGTGCATCTGCTTTGAGTAGATGCTTAAGTCTCCTTGAGGTCTATTTCTCTCAATAAAAATTATGGCTCTGAATATTTCCTAGTAAAGTTACTCAAAGCCAGCATACTGGTTGCTTCTATTTCTGAGACAACATAACATCAAATACTCTTGGTCAACATACTCAACCAGCTTTACATTTAGAAAGTCTTCCTATTTTTTACTCTAGGATAGAACTAAGACTCATAACATGTGCCTCATTCAAACAGAACCATGATTTTCAGCACTGAATATAGGCAGCATTTATAAAGTATATTCCAAGTTGTGGAAATACTGCAATGGCTATCTGCTTAGAACTAGTTTATCCCTTCTCTGACAAGATGTAATATTTAAATGTAATCATTATGTTTTAAGTGAAGTCACTGTACTTATATATTTTACTCTTCACTCTTATTTTTGTCTTTTATCCTCTGCAACTGAAAGGCTGCATTGGGCCTTAGGTTGGAAGAGGATCTACACATGGAGAGATTCTGCTGTGAGATGGCATCATAGTCCCTCTGTTACATGACAAAAAAAAACCCAACAAAAATAACACCCAAATCATCAGGCATGCCTGATCGAAGTTGGTTAATGGCCTGCATACTGGATCCCACTTCTTCAGCATGATTTCCAGTAAAAAGAAGTGTGTTTGGACTAATCTAGTCTTTGTTGGCCAACTTCTTACCCATACAAGTAATTTTCATGGTCTGAAAAAAGCGAAATTCTAAGCACATAGGGGGATAGAAGTAAAAGGCATCACTTAACTGGAAGAAAGCATCCCCAAAATGATGTCCAGAAAACTGCAGGAAACTTGGGGCATCTCAAAGGCACTCTGTAATGCACAACAGCTGAAGACAGCCAGGTAAGTGACCATCCACTTGGCCTCTGTTGTGATGCCAACAGCAGCAAGCAGTCAGGGCTGGTGCCAGAGAAAGGCAGCACCATTGGCAGAGACAGAAAAGGCAGCTGAAGGAAAAACCCTGGAGGACCTGAGCCATGCTTTTTACTGCTTCTCCAGCAAATAGCAGGGATGAATGGTAGCAGGACTTCAGCAGGACAGGGTGCCTGCAAAACAGCTGTCTCCTCCGTGTTCTACTGGACCGTGACCTCATGCCTTCGCTTCTCAAGGCACTTGCAGCACTCTGACAGTAATAAGACAGATACTCTCAGCTGCTCACACATTTTCCAGAATAACTGCTCATCCCTGAGAGTACAGAAAACTCAATTAGTAAAACTTGCAAGTCTCTGGAACATTTACCTTCCTCTAATTAAGCTCCATCCCAAACTCAAGTGTTCCAACACTCATTTAGAGAAGCCTCTCCAAACAACTTCTTGTCAGGAAAGAGAGGGAAGATCGTTCACTGTAACACACAATCTGATACTTAGGAGATGTTTCAGCAGTAAGAGGCTTCACTAGCTTTAGGATAACTTGTATTAAGAATGCCTAGCATCTCTAATGAAACTCTTAGCATTTGTCCCAACTAAGGTCAGCCCATTCTTACGTAACAGAAAAGTACAAAATACTACTCATGACACATGAGTGAAACAGGGCTGCTTAATGCCAGCTGACACAAGGCCATTCATTATTTGCCTTCCAGGTGACGCACACTGATGGTTACCGGAATGCCATTTTGTTTCCCACATGTAAGCCTTGCTGTGGAAAACCCATTTTTTGTCCGCTGAGCAAGTAAATGAAATCACTATCCACACCTTTTCTATTTTTAGAATTAACACGCTATTGCCTCCAGAATGATAGAACTGAAGGATTCAATCAGAGAAGTTGTTTTATCCTTATTCTAATACAGTGCAGAAGAATCAAAATTGCACTCATGCAGTAATTTGCTTCCTGAAACAGTGCTAATCTGGTTTCTTTATACCAGCTCCTAGCTGAGCCAAAGAGAAACAAAATGGATGAGGTAAGGCCTCCTTCATCGGTAGTGCTCATAAACATAATATAATTAAAATGTACCTCTTTAGAGACCTAGCTATGATTCACTCTTGATTCCCCATGATTCACAAACATCTTTTCTATCCACCACCACCACCAGGCAAAACATGAAACATGAAGCACCAGGCAAAGAATACAGAGTTTAATAGATTCAGTGTTACCTGCAGACACAGGCTAAGCAAGCATTTCCTTCAGCAATGACATGAAAGTAGCCTCTCCAGCTGCTGCCTTTTTTTGACAGGTCAGTTGATAACTGTTTGCCCCATGTTAGTTTGGGCAACTGACACCCACACAACAGTAGACAAAACAGTTTTAACCTCCACACGCTAAGCAGATGAGCAGCTTTCTCACATTCGTGGTATTCATAATTAAGAAAATGTCTAACAAAATGCAACCAGCAGACAGGGACCTGCCTTACCCAGCACTTCAGAGATTCTTAAGGCAGAAGCTGCCAAGGCCCAAGAACAGGATTTTTCTACGTAGATTACACACACACATACACAAACATACTTGCTTGCTCACCTGCACACGTATAAATACACGTTCACACACAAAGCAGGTCTTGCTTCTGTGTCTCTACAGCAAAAAGATTCAGTTGTGTATCAGTCAACCAAAAAGAAACACGCAGTTACAGGTCTAAAAACGAATGGGAGGCTTGCTATACCAGCATGTCATTAAGAAATATTAACAAATACTGCAGCTAAAGAACACACGGCTGCGGAACTCCTGAAACAAAAGCACCAGCCAGCAGGATTCTACAAGCAATCTAGTAAAAGATCAGATATAAAAGACTATTCGCATTTAAGAGTGCTTTTGCTTTCTTAAAGAAAGAAACTATGAACTCAAGAACTTCATCCATCTGAAGTTCCTGCAGTCACGATAATGCCTGAGAACTACTGCAGTTTATAGATATCTCACCACAAACCCCTCTTCATCTGATTTCAGTGCTGTCACAACAGTAGGGTTCAGTGGGTGTTATTAGAGCTGTACAGCATACTAAGCACAATAATTGAAGTAGCAACAATTCCGTGTGGCTTAAAACCTGGTTTCTATTATGCATTGGCACAGCAAAAAGATCCAAATTACCTTTCTTTTCTTTGTCACTCAAATCCTCAAGAGCTGCAGGTCTCTTATCATGAGGATTTTTTTTCCTGTGGCATACAGGGATAAACCAAGGGAATACTCACCCCTGCTAACTGCTGCATTCCACATGTAAATCAATAGCAAAACCATAAATGTCCACTACCATTTAGGTAGTGCCAGCCAAATCCACCTGACCTTCAAAAACTGCTGCTTTAGAAATGATAGGAAGCCACAGATCACTCCCCACCAACCCCATACTGCTCTTCCAGATCAGCTAAAAGAGGTAGTTGCTCTGAAACCTTATATTTAAACAACTGAATTCCCACCCCAGGTGTTCAGACTACACATTTCACCTGGGATTTCTGGGTAATAAAGAGAACAACGTGTGTTCAAGCAGGTGATTCATCTAACTTAACAGCTATCTAACATCTAACAGCCATCACATAATGAGTAGCTCTTTCTTCAGCTGCTCAAAGTTTTAGCTAGCCTGAACAGGGTATATTTTAAAGATGTGCCAACGTGCTTGCTGTTCTTAGGAAGATCTGTAAGTTTCATATTTATCTACCTTAAAGACATTAGTAAGAGAGAAAGAAAAAGAGCCCAGGCTCTCAAAAAGCAGCATGTACTTCCTTTTCAGATAATCCTTTTTTTTTATTTTATTTTTATATGAAACATGGGTTGCCTGATATCTGATACACATCAACAGTTCTATGTTTTGTTTTCCCTTCTCATTAGTATGGCTTTAACAACATGACAGATATAGATTTTCTATTCTTGTTTCTTTTAATAGTATGAGCATGACCAAAGGCCACTTTATTGGCCTATATAAAAAGCACAAGGTGGTGAATTGACTATGGTCTGAAGAAACAAACTATTGTGCTGCTCAGTATTACAACATTTTTCTTGTTATCATACATCCCTGGGTACATAACCTCAACTTCTGTAGAAATTCTCAAACAAAGGGAAGAAAAAAGATACCTGCTCACTACAGTGTGTGTTTGTGTGTAGTGCCAGGTGTCTCTTTTAGGAGTGGCTGAACATGTACCTTAAAGACAAAAACATTCACTGGGGCTTGTATGAAACTCAGTGCCTCCCTGACCACCCCACTTAGGGATGACTGTGGTGGTGAGGAGGACCCAAACTGTTGATGTTGAACCCTAGTGCCAGAAGGGCTGCTCCTCAGGAGAGTGAGGTCCTTGCAGCTAGAATACATCAAGAGACACTTTGTGGGGACATCTAGAAATAGAGAGACCAGTGAGATTTTCCAGATGCAGATGACATTTCAGGCGTGCAAAGGGTACAGCACTGTATGCTGGGCAAACAGGGGGTTCTTTACACCCTGGGATTCAGACAGATATTATTCAAAGTCTATATGTGTATTCAGATATTCAGCAGTAGCTTCAGATGGGGAAGCCAGGAAAACAAAGATCTTGGCTACTGGATGTGCTCAGGGATAACAAATGACATTAAATCAAATGAAGCTGTGAATGAAATCTGTGACTGCATTAAAGAAAGCACCACACATTTCTCATCATTATTTTCTAGAAGTGAAAGTAACTCAACCAAAGAACTCCTTGGGTTGATTTAAGGCTTTTATACAAATTCTTCTGTAGCTGCTTTATCTGTTTATCACTAACAATTCCAGGACTTTGTAATTCTTGCTGTATGTGAACGTGAGGATACTGATCAGGTTGGGTATTAGGAACAATTTCTTCTGAGCAAGAGCGGTGATGCAGTGGCAGGGGCTGCCCAGGGAGGTGGTGCAGTCACCGTCCCTGGAGGTGTTCAGGAGCCGTGTGGATGTGGCACTGAGGGACGTGGGCAGGGGGTGGGCTGGGCTGACATTCAGACTGTATGATTTTAGAGGTTTTTTTCCAACCTTAATGATTCTGTAGTTCTAATGTGACTCAAAACATGCAGGAGATTTTTGTACTTGTGATCTACAATGGGTGAACTTTTTCTCATTTAAACTGGGATTCTGAGGCAAATGCTGTCTAAAGAAGAAGACTAAAGAAATGCTGCAACTGCTTAGCACAGATGATGTTTCTTTTAACTAAGAAACTACTTAGAAAGAGCCAGTATTATTTTATGACTATTTATTCCAGAATTCACTGAAACTTTGTCTTTACCTCTAAAACATGGATCAACTTCACAGTGTCCCACAAAGAGTCTGCCTCTTCCACTATCAGTGTGAAATCTCACTCAGAAAAGAGGGATGGTTGTTTATTTTAGAGAACAAAGATTCACAATAAGAGCTCTTAGAACCTGGGGCTGCTTATTTAAAACAAGGCTTACTGTATAAAGCAGAAATATAGAAACACCTATGTTTGAAGTGCAATTTCAAGGAGGACAGAGAGCAGCAGGCTCAATTCTAATAGTATTCCTTCTTTTTATATGCCTTTGAAAATGTAATAAAGGCATCCTTTGTGCCCTCCCTATCTTGATCAGTTGAGGGAACTGCTGTGGGTCATAGTTTATCAGATTTTTGACAAACCGTAATAAGCAAGTCGAAAGAGATTTACAACCATGTTACTCTTTTAGCTTCCAAATGATTTGTTTATTACATAATCATTTAAGGCTAAAAAAATAGATGTTGAAATTAAATCATTTTGTGTATAGCACTGTAAGTATAAATGGACGCTTTGATCACTAACTGACACAATGGATTATATCCTTGAGAATAATTTGGGTCTTAGACTTATGCGTGCTCGCTCACCATCATGCCTGTAATAACCTAAGCTGCTTAATATGATTAGCTTCTGAAATGGAATTTACTGAATCAGAGAAGAAGAGAGAAAATGAGGAAATAAAGTTTTCCTTATTGCTGAGTACTCCAAATACTCTGCGTCGTTTTGGCTGTAAGAATCTGAGCTTTGTGTAGAGCAGGGAAGCTTTTATGCAGGGAAGTCACACAAACCCTGTCTTCCCCTCAGAATACAATTTAAATAATAGTGTATAAGCAGCTCAGATTCAGACTTAGTTTATGAGGAAATAATTCACACAGTATGTTGCAAAGTGAAGACCATAAGAACTGAGATTGTTGAACTGTTCTAACAAGGTTCATATCCTCTGGAAGCACAGAGACAAATCTGAGACTATACTTCTGTCTGGTTGAGAAGGCTCATACTGTCTCCCTTTCTTTCTGTCAAAGGTCAGAAGCCACAGCTGTCCCTGTTTCCCCAAAGCAGCAACCTTCTCTTCATGAAAAGACCAACCAGCCTGTATTGCAGGGTTCAGCTTGATGCGGTTTCAGAGTCTAGATGTGAAATTTCTGTAATTAAATGAAAAAGACTTCCAGGCTTGTTAATCAGAACATCTACAGTATGACCACGTCCACTGGCAGCAGTAGTGTCAATTACTGTTGCTAAAGCAAGAAGTTGATTTATTAGTCATTAAAATGTTGCCAAGAGTAGGTTCAACACAAGCGATGTTCTGTTCAGCTGAGTTCTTAGTGGTTTAGCTTTCACACATTTTTCATAGTAAGCACACTTTCAGGTTAATGAAGATGAAAAAGAGATGGAAGAAGTGGGCTATCCTGGAGTTACCCATAAGATAGTCTTTATCCTGGAAAGGGTCAGACAGCCCTGCACTGGGGAGGCATCTAGCCATACAGACTTCAGTTCAGCTGTGTGTCCCTGTGCTGGTCAGTTTCTGGCTCCTGAGGTTAGGAATTACAAAGCACAGATAACAAAAAATAATTAAAAAAATAAAAAGAAAACCCGTTCTGTGGAGAGGCATAAAATTAGCAGAAATGCTGACATCTTGAGCCCCAGGGAAGAAAATTGTATGTAAATATAAGCCATTTTTCCTTAGTATTAAGGTTCTGGAGTTAGTCATTCCCCAACTAATTTTGTGAAGAATTAGTCTAATTAAATGGAATAGAGTACAAGAAAGAAGTTTCTTGCCACAGTGTTTCATATGGGGGCAGTTTGTGACAGCAGCATTTCAAGTAATTGCAAACTTTCTGAAAATTTTTATTTGTTTATTCATTCTTTCAATCTCCACAGTCTACAGTTGAAAGCAAATGGGATGTCGGGGTCACAAGAAAATATCTACCAGGAGCTTCTAGGAAAGCACCAAGTCTTCTGGGTAAGGCAGACTAGTAATCCTCTATTTTTGAGACAGAAATAATTACTGAAGTTCTGTTTGTACAGCTTTATTGGAGATGCTTTTGAAAATCATAAAAGGAGGGAGAAGAAAAGATGGCCTTTCACCAAAAGCTAACAGTCTCTGAATGATCTATTACTTACTGCTGCATAAAAGGAATACAGCATTCAAGAGATGTCTGCAAACTAGTTTCCCACTGCTTTGAGCCTAATTTGGTTGACAAGAAATAGAAAAACTCAAATGTTGCACTGCAAAAATCTGCTCTAATGTCAGCATGGACCTTCAGCTGTCATGGCTAAAGTCAGATGTTTCTAAAGGGCTGATTTGTACTGATGATAAAATGTTGTGAGAATATTTGTCCAGTCAGTTCTTAGTTGCTTTTTTTCAATGTACATTATTTCATCCATTTCCGCCAAATCTCCTTTGTCTCTTCAATGTTTAATTACAAGTCTGAAGAGTGACACAAATGTAGGAGGAACCTGTACTCTGAAAAGCTGCGCTTAATGCAACCCATTTTTCTCAACAAGGAGAACAGCCAAGTCAGTTTTTAGGTGAGCTGAATGATAAAAATCTTTCTGCAAGGGGGAATGCTTTTAAACTGAGACAGGGGAGGTTTAGGTTAGATATGAGGTGGAAGTTTTTCACACAGAGGGTGGTGAAGCACTGGAACTGGTTGCCCAAGGAGGCTGTGATGCCCCATCCCTGGAGGCATTCAAGGCCAGGCTGGATGTGGCTCTGGGCAGCCTGGGCTGGTGGTTGGTGACCCTGCACACAGCAAGGGGATTGAATCTCAGTGATCATTATCGGCCTTTTCAACACAGGCTATTCTATGATTCTATGATTTTCCAAGAATTCAGCTGCTTACGCTTCTTTTCTTGCTTTCCATGAATTTCACATTCCTCGTCAAAATGAATTTCCAAGATGAATGTCAAGTACATTCAAGACATCTGTCTTGAAGATGATATCCTGTAGGAGTTACACTGACCCACGCAGCCAAGTAATCTGTGTGGCACAGCTGCAGGTGTGACTGCATCTCTGCAGTGTTCCCTCACTCGAATCTCTCCTCTCCACCGGATTGCCAAGGTCTGCTCCTGAGGCAGTCTCAACTTTCTCTTACTTTAGCCACGCTCTTGAGGTGAGCTTCACAGCGCTGGGGGTCTGCATGAGTTCAGGTGTGTTCTCACCTTCCTTACAAGAGCCCATACACAGGTTGGTATAACTCAAAGAATTGCTTTTTAAAATAGGAATGACCCATTTTGATATACAGAGAGTAGAATTGAGTACAGATTTTAAGCTCATCATGAAGGATGCCCCTGTCTGGTTCCATAAACGGTAGCATTCTTTGAAGGAAGATGAATTTTTAATATGTCAAAGCCCTCACGTTCTTCCTTATTTCTGGTTCTCTGGACCATCAAGTAGTGAATTCCTACAGGTTCAAAGGAGACTCAAACGCAATCTGGAAGCCTTTTCCCCTCCTTTCTGCCCATTTCCTAAGACCTTTTGTATGATTTAATCACTGGTGTTTGGCACTGCAATGCTTCTGCAGAACATAAGGCAAACATAAAAGAACAACTGCATGCATGTGCATTTATGTCACAAGTGTTGAGGAGTGAGGGGCATTCACCAGCAAATGACCACATTATTCTCAAGTGAAAGAGGAGACAACTTGACATGACAGGGACTTCAGGTCAGTGAATCAGCCTTCCTGGTGAGGGTTAAGGTACAAGCTTAAGTTACAAGCTCGGTTTTGCACTGAGGAATCTCAGTTATTCTTCCAACACTGATATTCACATCTTTCATGTTACTGTTCACATGAACAATGCAGGCAACCCTTTTTAGAGCCAGCCTGTCCTGGCCTTTAGATTAGAAACGTCTATTCTAAAGACCAAAGCCCTGGGGGAAGAGGGAGCTTCAAGGAAGCTTATAGAATGTGCTTCAGTTTTCACTGGGGCTCATTATTTGTCCTGCAAAATTCTTCCATCCATAAGCCGTGACGGGGGAATTCACTATTTGAAAAATACAAAAAAAATTTCAGAATTATTCTGTCTTCATTTGTTCCCACTCATAGGTTTCTATGGAAGACAACTCACCATTGTAGCTAAAGATGAATGGAGGCCCCTTCTACTTTGCATGGTCCTCTCTACAGTCCTGCATCCATCAACAAACACACATCTCCCCCTTCTCCCTGGTTGTTACAGGTGGTATAAGTGATGTGGCTGGCAGTCTCCAGAAAGCTTTTTCCCTAGCAGATGGTGGCATGCCACTCCTGTAATCCATCCAACTTCTTTAGCAGCCTCACCAGGTCCTGTCTCAGGTGCTTGCTGGCTTAAAGTGATTCTGTTTTACAGTAGCCTTGTGCTGAAAAATCACAGCTGTAGCCGAGTTATGAGGAAAAGTACTTCCAAAGTGAGTGCCCTATTCACAGAACCATCATATTAACAGTTATATATATTTTGAAAGGAAAATGAGGTTAAAGTAATGTGGGAAGTAGACATCTATTAAAAAAGAGAGGAAATGTGGAAAAGAAAGATTTATCACCAACACTTTATGGAACTGATTTTACTGGAATCAGGCAATTTTCCTCCATTTTGGCTGTTTGAGAGTGACCCCTTTTGCATAATTAATATGGAAATTAACTTTCCATATTTCAGTTGCTGCCCCTGTGAACATGGGATGTGTTGGAATAAGAAAGGACAATGAACAAGGGAGCAGTGTCTGCTTAGAGCTAGGAACTGAGAGTTTGGCAGGAAAGGGACCATCAGGACAGTGAAAAGAAAATCTCTGGTTAGTTGTTGAGAACCATCACATAAATGAGTTAAACACTGACCAGTGCCTGGGTGTTTCTCAGCAACGCAGCGCTAGGCACTGTCTATTCAAATTGAGGCAATCTGGGGTCAGATTCTTGTTCTGAGGAAATGTCTCAGAGCTTCAGGCACCACAGCTTAGGAAACTCAGGCCAAAGACAGTATGAACAGGAGGGGAGAAAAAAAAAAAGAGAGAAAATGTAAAACAGCAATTCTTCAAAGTGAGCAAAATGACAGTCATCCACTGTCCGTTGGATATCCCATAAATAGGGTTATCAACAAACACTCACATTTGGGAAGCTTCTGGAAATTCAAACAAAGGCTGTATATAAATAATTGTGTACACTAGAATACTCCCATTTTCATCACCTTCTTTTTTGCAATAGAGATAAGAATCTAGTCATTAAACCTCTATTTCCTAAGATAATGTTATTATTATTAAATAAAAGCAGCAGATTTAGAGAATTAATAATAAAATATGGATTATGTTTTCTTGGGTAGAAAGATTCACTTCATAATATATTGCTTGCAATAAAGGGTAATCCTCAAATTTGGAGCAGCGATATTAATTACTAAGGAAAGAACGAAAGAAATCATGTTAGATTAAGGTTCTTCTGAATCACAGTGGAGAAGGAGTGTATTTTCTGACTACATGGGTTATGTTGCAGATGTAAATGTAAATTAGCAGATGACCCTCAGCTCTGCCTGCCTCTAACAGCTCTCCACATGACTTCTTGTGGTTAGGCCCACGGGAGAACAGTTGATGGCAGAATGATTATTTCAGCTTCCTCCATTATTGTGCCTCAGTTTTTCTCAGCAAGAGGGGATATTAATTATTCCACTTCTCCCCTGCACTGCAGAAAAGTTTGAGTTCAGATCAGAATGCAATGCATACGTAGCAAATAATTACAAAGTCTTTTTGATATGAAGAATGGGAAACATCACAGACAAGAGGTGGCTTCACGTATTACTGCTGAAGAAATGATAAATTTCAAATAACTGATGTAAGATAAAATCACAGTCAATTAAGCTATGCAACAACCATGTTCCCATACACGGAAGACCAAGGTACACACTTTACATGTTGCTGTGAGACTGTTCACATTGATTTGGGTGGGTTCAGTCCAAATCCAGACCAGGACACCGCCCTTCTAAAAGAGCTCAAGGTAGTATGAAGGAGGCTGGGCCCTTCTTCTGAACTTTTAGTAATGCTTCTTGCTGGGAGCTGTTTCTTTAATTAACCTACACGCATTTCATCCCTAATAGAAACAAAGTTTGGGAATGCCCTGGGTTCTGGAGGCTGCCCCTGAAAACAGCTCTGCTTCTTGCCAAAGTGACAGGGAAACTATTAATGCCCACTGTGCCTGAGCCTATCAGTGCATAGGCACCTTCCCAAAGCCCCTTCTGAAGCCATAACTCAGTAATTACTCCAGCTTCACACTTTCAAATGCCTCAGTCTCAATGATCTTTTCCATCCTGCTAAGATGCAGGATGCAGGGAGCAGATCAGGACTCCTCAGAGGTCCACGCTGCTGAGAAGCATCTAAGATTGGCTGGAGGATCTGAAGTACTGCTGGCCTTGGGCCTATGGCCCAATACCAGGGGGTGAAAGGCAGGAGGGATGGTGCACCCCACCACAGGATGCTCTTGGAAATGCTACACAGGGATTGGGTGGGCAACCAGTGGCAGCAGGCCAAGCAAAGCAGGTAGGCAGCCCCAGAGATGAGTTCACAGATGATGTGAACTCAGCAGGGAGAAGAAAGTTTTGTCCCAGAGCTTTTGTACAGCAGGTTTGGAGGGATAAGCATCAAACTGCCAGTCTATCCTGGATGCCAAGAAATCTCACCTATGTGTGCTGAGTCAAGAAAGCCTGTTGCTCAAAGTGTATGTACAAGATACACTGTGGGGAACTCAAATTAAAACAAAACAAGTTCTAAAATACTAACATTTTCCTTAAAACGCAGTGAGGTTACACCACTGTATGCCTACGTGGTGTTTGTGAGAATGTTTGTTCCTCTTTTTCTTAGCTGTGTAGAGACCCTGACCTGTATCGTTGCTATTTGGTGACAAGAGTGAGACCACATTGCAGAGAAGCTCTTCAACCTCTAAACTTTGGAGGTACTTTTTTAAAGGCATGGATTTAACTGTCCTTCTTAGAAAGATGAATAAAATGAAAGTACTGTGTTTCTATTCACAGCTGGAGGGCTGACTATGCTGTATACGGTGCTGTTCTTTGCCTTGTAAGAACACAATCCTTCCAAATAGCAAGACTTGTTTATGCCAATTTGTGACAGTTTTTCCATGAAGAGCTATTATTTACTCTAGGTATTCCATGGAGTTTCATGTAACAGAGAAACAGCTACTGCCTAGAGATAATGACATAACACTTTGCCCTCTAGTAAATGCCATTTAATGAGGATTTAATCAGTCTTTAAAAAATGAGTAAAAGAACATTTGGGGGATATTTTTAACATTGATGTTTAAGGTCCTTCCAAGGAAGAGACTGTCGTATATCATCCTTGCAGAGGTGCCCTGCCTTGTATCTGGGGGCAAGATCTCACCTGGTCTGTATCAACTCAAGTCTGCTGGAGGCTGATCTGTCTTTTGGAAGTAGAGATAGCCTCTGCTTCCCAAAAAAGGAAAGCACCCATCCAAGCAAATGGAGAAATTCTGTCTATTGCTCCACCCACTTTGTTCCCAAGCATCTCTGTCCCTCAACAAACTCCTCTCATAGCGCTCTGGAAACAAGAATCTTACACAAAGAAAAGGAAAGGCAAAAGAGAAAGAGAAAAGGGAAAGGAATAGGAAAGAAAATAGGGACAACAAATACTGTGATTTATTTCTGAAACTGATAGTTCCCAGCCCTTTCTTTACTTTTTTATTTTATTTTATTTTAATTAGGAGGGCCAAACAACCTGTAAGGCAATGAGATGGCTTCTGTGCTAGCTTAGAGTCTTTTCTGGGTCTGAAAGCTCCCAAAAAAGAGCAAGGGATCTGCCTTGCAGAGTATCTTAAAAGAGACGCATGGTTTCATTATTTTTCAGAGGCAGCATTTAAAACTAAATGGTACACAGTATATTTGAAGAAATACAACTTTCCTTTGATATAACTACAGTATGAGGTGTTTAATTCCAGCATAGTCACTCCCACTCAGGAAGAACAGGATGAAGTAGCCAAATGAGGCATCCTTATGTCAATGTAACTGTGTCCTCAAAAATCCTAAACATATGTTGACGAGTGGAGAAAAGGAGAAAAAAACAAATTGAATTTACTAAAGAAGCCATTAAAATGGGATTATTTCAGTTCAGATGAAGTCAGAAAGGAAATATTTGATGACCTACTAAACTGAATGTTGGACTACAGTTAGCTCTAAATAACAGGTCAGGGCACTCTGCTCCACTGAGTGCAGGGCTCTCTGCCATTGCAAATGCTGGCTGTCATAATTTCTCGGGATTGCCAAACTTGGTTCTTAGGCTCTCATGCGCAGACTATCTGGTGACAGCAAATGTGCCCAGGTTTCATGGTAAAATGTATCCATCTGTAAGTTTTTCTGTTACTTTCTTCCACATGCTTTGAAGTGACACAATGAAGGATTGTGTATCTGTGGATAGTCCAGCCATGTTGTTTTGAGATTTCACCAATCAGGGCGTTACTCACTCACAAAAGAGAAAGAAAGGGCTCAGTGCTGCTCACCTTACTGAGAAGGAGGAGTTAGACTCAAATTAGAAGAGTTGGTTCAAGGGACTACTACTTATTTACTCACACTTTTGCTCCAGCCTTCAGAGGGAAAGAAGAGGGCACTGATATGTGAAATTCAACAATGGACATAAAAAGGTTGACTTGCCAAACTACCTGCTGACTTCAGTCTCATTAAACTCTCGTTTTCAGCAGTGTTTCATGAAGGAGTTGTCATTTCCCAGCAGAGAATGAAGCTCCAGCCACTAAGGACTGAGGCAGTCCAAGAAGAGGGGCTTGTAGGGTACCCAGTGTACCCCATGGCTGCATCACAGCACTGTGGACCAAGCCCAGGAGCGCCGCCCAGAGTCCCCAGCAAATGGGGACACTGATAGGGCTGTCATGGAGACTGCATGAAGCAGCACAGTGCCCTTACTGCTACTGAGCAGCCACTGGGATCCATCCAATTGGGTGCATAAAAGTTGAACTTACAGCTTCGGCTCAGCTTTAAATGGGAAGGGAGCTCTTCCTTTCTTGAACTCAGCTGACATTTTTAAGACTGTATCTTTCCTACATGAAATACAGGTATTTGCCTGTGAGACAGCTAATACCTGGCAATTATCTCACTTAAAAATTTTGGGGGTCTGCACTCCTGTTGTTTGTAGTGCGGTCAAGGAAAGGAAAGTTACTGTCAGTATTAAAACAAACAATAACCCAACCCTGACTTTTATTCCTTCTTTATTTTACAACAAGATAACTATGACTAGTTATACTACTTATTAGCTTAGCCTGTGGTTAAATGCTTTTTTCACTTTATTTTTAATTATTATTCCTTCCCCCCCCCCCCATCTGAAGATTTCCTGGTCAGAAGTATGAATGCACGCACAATAAATATGAATTTTCTAGAATGTTCTGTGAAGATGCTTTAAGTCTATTTCAAAGATAGGCTTTATTTACTGCAGTGAGCAACTGATTGGCAGCAGTTGACCTATCTATCTGCTTCTTTCCAGGTCCACCAAGCCTACAAGTGGGGCATGGTCAGTCACACAGCAGATGATGGCCTCTTCCTAGCAGATGCAGCCTTTCTGTCCAGGACTAAATAGCTCTTGTATAGTGGCACTAATAGGTCTGTTGAGTGTCCACAGCAAAACTTGAGAAGTCCTCAGAATCTGCCCCCAAAAAACCCTCTGGATCGATAAAGAAGAGATACAAAAAAGCAGGAAAATTAGAAGACAAGGCAGTCTTAGTGCAAATGGGCTACAAATCCAAAACAGGTCCTGCAGCATGCAAAAGGATTATAATACTCTCACTAACAGTCTCAGGGTAGGTTTGGTAGTTTGAGTGATAACAAGAATTAACATTAGTGGTACGATCTCAGCAAAAGTCTATGTAGTTAAGTTGCTACATTGCAGGAAAAAAATAAAGATCAGTGAGCAGAGCCAATGATGAGCTTTAGCCACACTCAGAAATGCCACACAGGTAACAGAAATCATGTTAATCACCAGCAAAGCACTCCACAGCAGCTTCATCTTCAATGTAAGTGGATGCTCAGACCAAAATGTTTCTTTAAGTAACATTACTTTTTTTTCCATGTCTACTTTTGGTGGGATACAGAACTCATTCAACTCAACATGGCAAACACAAATTTACCAGCAATGATATGAATCATAGAATCACAGAATGGCCTGGGTTGAAAAGAACCACAATGATCATCTAGTTTCAACCCCCTGCTATGTGCATGGCCTCCAACCACCAGCCCAGGCTGCCCAGAGCCACATCCAGCCTGGTCTTGAATGCCTCCTTGGGCAACCAGTTCCAGTGCCTCACCACCCTCTGTGTGAAAAACTTCCTCCTAATATCTAACCTAAACCTCCCCTGTCTCAGTTTAAAAGCATTCCCCCCTTGTCCTGTCACTATCCACCCTTGTAATCAGCCATTCCCCCTCCTGCTTATATGCTCCCTTCACATACTGGAAGGCTGCAATGAGGTCTCCCTGGAGTCTTCTCTTCTCCAAGCAAAACAAGCCCAGTTCCCTCAACCTTTCTTCACAGGAGAGGTGCTCCAGCCCTCTGATCACCTTAGAGGCCCTCCTCTGGACCTGCTCCAAGAGTTCCATGTCTTTCTTGACAGCAAAAGAGATGCAAGACCAAGAAACTCAGAAAGCGATCCTGGACCGCAGTACAGACTCTCCAGGGCCTCTGTATGTGCCCCTGATGGCTGATCTGCTTGTCATATCCTCACTGCCCTCCTAGCTGTGTTACAGCATGCGGGGAATCAGACTTCCATATCACTACGCAGACTTAACATGCAGTCTAGCTGGCACATTTAATGAACGATGCTAGCAACACATCTTAGCAGGCAACACTGAGTATTTTGTTATGCTCTATTACATTTCTAAGTTCAAGTTTTTACTCAGACCCTAACAAGATGCTGAATAGCTTTTTTTCCTGAATGACACAGAGAATAGGAAATCATACATAAAAGAAACACTTAAAAAAGAACAAAACTATTCTATGATTACATTGTCTCTATTAAGTAAGGACTGTGAAAGAGAGTTATGCTCGCTATTGGTTATTCATACCTCCTATGAGTAACTGACACATCCTCAAGTAATGACTACCATCCAGCTAGCTTTAAAATACCATTTTCACTATGATTGGAATGACTGCTACTGGCTGTCAATTAAAATATATATCATGTACCAGACAATAGAAGCTGACAACACCAGGAAGAAGTAACAGCTGACAGCCCCTTGGGAAATACACACAAGAAGGCAAGAGAAGACTGAAAATTGATGAAGATCTTTATCTATAGCTCCTTACTTTTAAACACCGACCTCCAAGATATGAGGAACATGAAGATTTATCTGTACTCTAAAACTTCTCTTACCTCCTGTTGCTCATTCTCCTTTTCATAATCAGGATGACTGAAATCTTTCTAAATTATAGATTGCATGAAGCACCTTTTAAAGAAGAAGCACCAAAATCACTCCCACTGCCCAGCATGAGAAATTTTCCTTAACAGAAATCTTTGGATGTTGTTTTCCAGCTCTTGTATCCAGGGTCCACTAGAACTAATTACTTTCAAGTGAGGAAGTGTTCAGGTGAAGCTAATTATCTGAAGTGAGGAAATCTTCAAGTGGAATTCAGGGAAAGTTTATCATTTTGTTTGCCTTTAGATTCACCAGAACTGGCCTATCACAGCTCTGTGCCATTTGGGCAGGAAGGAGAACTTTACTTCAGAAGCTGGAAATCAGAACAAGATTTTCTCACCTCTTCTGTAGGCACACAAGTACAAAAAGCTTTATACAAAGGAGCTATACTACATCTCAAAAGTTCACAGTCTGGAAGCTGCAGAGCTGTCATGTAATAGTCTAACAGTTCCCATGACTGCATGCAGAACATCTCTCCCTGGGGATGCTCAGAGCAGCATTCCCTGCCTCTCTCTGTGTTGCTGGACTCTGCAGGAGGGCAAGGACAGGCAGAGCCGCTGCCAGAGGTCAACTCCACTTCCTTACTCTTGAGGCATGGAAGAAGCAAATGGCAAAGACTTGACTGCCCTTTTGCACTGCAAGGGTCAAAAGTACCAGCTCATCAAATTGATATAAAATGAATAAGTATATTTCTGGACGCAGATCCCGCTTTGCTTAATCCATCTTCATCATGCATGCAAGCTGTATGTGAGGGTCATGGTGAACAGGGCACAGGGAAGCCAGACACTTTGTCTAGACCGGCAGAATTATTCTCCTGTTGCAGACAGAATGGATGACTGTTGTCCTATTTCATTTATGAAAACTCTGATCAGATGCCTTGACTACCAGGATCTAAATAAGTCTGTCACACATTGATGGGAAAGTGCTTTAAAACTTCAGTGAATCTTGAGCTCCAGCTAGTGGGATGCTTTGTTTTGCCTTACTTCCCATAAGCCAAGATCTAAGATCTGAAAAAAAATCCACTTATCCTTATTGGGATCATAAAAAGCACTGTCTAAGCTTACCAGTGAATAGATCAGACTTGGAAAAGAAGTTCTTTGCGCTCACTTGGAGAAAGAAGTGATGTTGTGTTCCTGACCTTTTTAAAATGAGTATGACTTGTGTAAGGGATGGGAAAGTCAGGATGCTCCCTTTTGGCTTCAGAGACAAACACCAATAAGCCTGTGTTTGTGCCATGGCATTCCCAGGGTTACTGTTTATCAACTCAATCTTTCCACAGCACTTTGATCCTTGTGATGTACAGTAACCTCTCTTCGCACCACATCACTAGTTACAGCTCATTCACAAGTTCACTCACTATAGGTGATCAGAAATTATGAACAGCCAATAAGCACTGAAAATAAACACAGATTTTAAGATTTTTCAATGAAAACAACTATTGGCTTTTTGCTTCATTCCTTTTACCACCTTGCATGTGCCACTCACCAACTGCTGCTGAACCTGGGAGCAGCTACTTGTATGCTAGTGAATGAGGACTCAAATTAGGGTAAGTGAGCCCCCCCTGCACTGGGCTTGCCTTGCATGGTTTTGGAGGTGGGGTGGGCCTCCGTGTGAGAGCAGAGCAGCTCCAGCTGCTCCAACAGTGACCCATCACTGCTGGGAGAGTGGAATCACAAGTGGGCATGCTCTGGGACAGAAGAGTCCTTATCTCAATGCCATGAGCCTTTTCTCATTACGTTTTCTCCCTGTCTTTTTGATGAATGGGGTGAGAAAGCAGTATGATGGAGCTGAGCTGCCCACCACTGGGAAGCCACCACACATCCAAGGACTCACTGAACTGCTCTATTTTGATTACAATGCCATGGTGACAGCAGGTGCTAACTTTGTTTTACTCTACCAGTCTCTCATAAATGATGGAGACCATTAATGCCCCTCCATATTCTCTTGCAGATTATGAAGACAGCTGCACAGCAATAGCTTAACTAGGACAGTGGTAGCTATCTTAAACACATGTTCACAATTTGTTAGTAAGGAACCCAAAATTTATCGCTCAGCTGGGATGATTTATCTATCAATTCATCACTTGATGCACAAATGTATCTGTTGATTTTCTAATCCTCAATCAGATCCTTGATCTCCCACCATTCACCCCAGATGAAGAGTACCACCAAATGAGGAATAGTAAAGCAGTTCATCTGCATCTATTTTCATTCCTATATCTATCTCCATAATTTACCTGATTAGATCATGGCTGAGGCACATTAGTTGAGACTGCAGAACCACAGCACTTCTTAGATGAATGCCCACAAGAACCTTGCCTTGTTTTTTTAAGCACAGAACTAATGATGATGATAATTGACAAGGGCAGCCTCAAATGATTTCATAAATTCTTGGTACAGAAGCAACCTTGTCTCTTAGCTGCCAATAAACAGCAGGTACCATGATATCCCTTCATGGCTTGGCAGGTAGTTAACCATCCCAAGCTCATTATCATAACAAAGCAGCTCACTGCTACTAGTCTCTCTTAAACAAAGCCAGTCACAAGTTTACACATTTATTCCACGCATATGCTCTGCATATCCTGTTGTACAATCCACATAGTCTTTAGCTGCTATTATTTAAATTTCAGAGAATAATGAAAAATACATTAAATTTTTGAGTCCTGTTATGTAGGTAGACTGGATTCCCAGCCATAGGTTAACATTTTTTGGGTAATTAAGCACAGCTCAGTCACCACGTTCCCACCTGTATACAACCCAGGGATGTTACATATCTAAAAACTGAGCCCAGAAGTGTATTATATTTCAACAACAACAGCAACAAAGATGAAAACTTCCTGGTATGGTTGCTCATAGAAATCCAGATGCAAAACAGAGGGCCAGAGGTGCCAAAATCACAGCAGAGCCCCAGGTAATGCTTGTGTTTCAGAGCTGTGTGGATTGCTGAAGTACCCCCTCCTCTTTGGTTAAAGGCAGCTACAGAGAAGGGACTGGGTCCCCCTTCAGGGAACATCCTGTCAACTGGATAGCTGGAAATACACAGAGCAAAATGCATCTCTCAGAGCCGAGATAAACCTGGGGCATGTCTACTTTTTCCATTTCCATTTACTCTCTCTAAATTTGCTGTTCAAATTTGGATTTGGGGAAAACCCAGAGAGGGGAGGTTGATCACTACAGCTTGGGCTGAGGGTGATCTCAGGATAGCTGGTGAACAGCTCCTGTTCCTTCCCTGTGGAGGAGGTGACGCTTAAACCTGGGTATAGATTACTCCTGCAAAGCCTGATCCTCCCACACAGCTCCTGAAAAGTGGTAACGCAGTGGGGGCAGGTGAAGGGGCTGCCTGCAAACATCTTCCTATGATCAGTGCTCCTCGGAAAGGCTCTTTGGCAAGTGGCAGGAAAATAAGGACACAGCCCAGAGAGATCTTGAGGGAGTGTGCAAAATGAGGACAATGAGATGAGTCACTGGTACAAATGCTATATTAGAAAAAGATGGGGCAATGTGGATAAACTGGTGAAAGGCAATGCCAGTGTCCAGATTGACCTCTGTAACAGGACTTTCTGTCAACATATGACACTTACTGAGAGAATTTAGAATCATAGAACTGTAGAATCACCAAGGTTGGAAAAGACCTCCAAGATCATCCAGTGTTACCATCCACCCACCAACAGTATTTCCCAATAAACCATGTCCCTCAGTAAAACATCTAAGCATTTACTGAACACCTCAGTGGATGGTGACAACCACCACTCTGGCCAGCCTTTTCCAGTGCCTCACCACTCTCTTGGAGAATAAATTTTTCCTAATATCCAACCTGAACCTTCCCTGGAACAATTTGAAGCCATTCCCTCTAGTCCAACTGCTAGCTACATTGTGAAGAAGTGGTGACCTCACCTCGCTACAACCTCCTTTAAAGTAGTTGTAGAGAGCAGTAAGCTCTCCCTTGAACCTTCTCCATACTGAACAATCCCAGTTCTCTTAGCCATTCCACCTAAGACTTGTGCTCCAGACCCCTCACCAGCTTTGCTGTCCTCTTCTGGATGTGTTCCAGGGTCTCAAAGTCTTTCTTGTGATGAGGGGCCTAAAACCGAATGCAATACTTAAGGCACAGCCTCACCACAACGGAGGACAGGGGAACAATTACTTCCTTGCTCCTGCTGGCTGCACTATTTCTGATACAAACCAGGATGCCATTGGCCTTCCTGACCACTTGTGAACAGTGCTGGCTCATGTTTAGCCGAGTGTTGACCAGCATCCCCAGGTTCATTTCTTCTACAGAGTTCTCCAACCACTCTGTCCCTGGCCTGTAGCATTGCCTGGGGTTGTTGTAGCCAAAGCGTAGGACCTGGCACTTAGTCTTGTTGAACTTCATCCCATTGGCCTCAGCCCAGCTATCCAGTCTGTCCAGATCCCTCTGAGGTGCTTTCCTATTCTCAGGCAGATCGACACTTCCTCCCAAGTTGGTGTAATCTGCAAACTCACTGAGTGTGCACTCAATATTCTCATCCAGGCTATCAATAAAGATATTGAACAGGGCAGGCCCCAGTACAGAGAGACTCCCAGGCCTCTGGAGAACATCACTCATGACTGATCACCAGCTGGATATAACTCCATTCATCACCACTATCTGGGCCTGGCCATCCAGTCAGTTATTTACCCACCTTTATCTGTGCAAACCATGGGCTGCCAGCATCCCCAGGAAAAACTGGAGACAGTTTCTTAGCCATGGAAAAATGGCTTTGCCCATGTTCCTAAAAATGAACATATTTTAGATTTGTGGTGAAGTTTATGGGCTAGAGTAGCCTATCTGGTATTTATGCAAGAATCAAACACTGCCTTGAGCCCTCATCCACTGAGACGTTTCCTGCAAGTAAGCAGGCAAAGACTGAGGCTTTACTCACTCCTTTGGGTGTGAGCTGCTTCACGCCAGCTGTCTGTGTTGGGGGCAGATCAGCTTGCCTCCCTTAGGAACCAGTTCCATGCCCCAGGCTAGCAAAAAGGCTACTTTGTTCAGAAGCACCTCAGCCTATGCCTTTCCTTTTCTTTTAGTTGACTTTAGTTCATTCTTAGTCATTGTTGTGACAGCAACAGTATCCAAAGGCTGCTCTTTCCTAATCTCCACTAAGGATGCAAAATACTAATCACGCTTAGCGTAACAAAAATCAACATTTTTCCTTTCCAGTGATGTTATTTGATTTATATCGATTGATTAAATATTGACCTTCTTCACAAAAAAACACAGAGACCAACACAATTGCTCTAGGTACCAACTCCAGCCCCTTGAGTTACATTATCCCTGAGTCTGGGCTTCCTGGGACCTCTGGGCTTTCTTCCTGGCTGCATGTCACCTCTTTAGCACAATTCTTACATATACAATGATAGTGGCTGTCCGCAGGAATAGTGATCCATCCTCTACTGGTCACACAAAGTTAAAATGTGTTGATCATTTTCCTGTCTTGTTTCTTTTTTTTGTAAAATAAGGGACCATCACCGTTCCTTTCCTTAGTCTTTCATTTGTTCAACTAGTTTGAATACACATCAAAATCATGGTGGAGTGGTGTTTTTACAGTGAATGTACAATAACTCACACCTGGACTGGAACATGGCTTTGTGGACCTCAGAGGCTGCTGCAGTATGAGAATAGCTGGTAGGCTGGGTGTTCCCATCAGAAAGTAACAAAAGGGACCACTCAACAAAAGGTCCTGGTCATTATTTTCTCAAGGTGTATTTACGAAGTACTGCCATTTTAGTGAAACTGAAAAAATATATTCACTATCTTCAAACTGTTTACCTCAACTCTACCATAAGGTGTTCTATGTGCTGTGAAATACCGGTTGTTTTTTATTCCAGGATGATTAAAATAATTATTATTCTAGTTACTAAAGCATCTGGGGAGCTTCCAGGATGAAAATGAATACAGAAACACAGAACATTAGCTATTATAATAGACAGCTGTTAGTATGTTATGAACTATCCTAGTACATTGACAAAGGGTCTTGAGAATATTGACCTTAAATTGAAGAATGTATTTTTACAGTACCAAGAACACTGCTAATATTGATTCAAGTAGAGCAATGTAATCTTTTCATTGGGGCACTACTGAAAATCTGGTTCTTGTACATCAGTGAAACTATGTCTTTCAAAGTTAGCAGCACTAAAAATAAAAATCCTTACATTTTTCCTTAATTAAAAAAGACTTACAATTGCATTAACAATCTTTTCACTGGAGTGTGTCATTTGGGTAAGGGCAGCCTAGCACATTAACTTCCCCTGGCTTGGCCTTGGCCTTGTCACTCCTCCAACTGATTATTACCTAATTTGTTAAGTCTCCCAAATGGGTCATTAGCTCTTAAATACATTTCTCCTGCTACTTGATATGTACCCTAGAAAAACAGGCTGTCAGAGAGATAGCTTATTCTGGGGGAGAAAAACTTAAAGACATGCCAGATTAAAATTAAGTTTGTGAAATGAATCATGGCTTGAAATATCCTCAAAACAGGATTAAATAAGATGCTACACAGAATTTTCTTCCTGCAAGAGAGGAATGGCATCAGAACATACACAAGCATATGTGCTCTTGCAAGCACCTGCAGTTCCTGCTGCTTCCAGTCCAGAACAACAATCATGCAACCAGGCAATCACCTCATGTGCTAGGCTATGAAACCCAGAAGATTCATGGGATCAAGTCCTGTGCCCCAGCCACAGTAACCTTCCCTCTCTGTCTTCCCAATTCAGCCTAGAAACTATGAGCCGAAGACAGAGCAACCTGAGACCATGAGCAAATCAGTAGCATGCGGTCTAAGTATATGAACTGTTGTCTTGACTGTCCACTGCCAAGGAAGAAAAGCAAAGGATCATTCGTTCTCTTTCGCCCAAAGGTTATATTTTTGCATTTTTTCTTACTTCACAATCTGATATAGGGCATGAGACTGAAATAAACCTATATGACTGGATAAAAATGCTTTGAATGAACCCACTCACCTGCAAGCTGTTTGTGTGAAGCTGAATAAATGACTACTGGCCAGCAATATCTGAATTGCAGGTAGTTTGAACACAGAAGAATAAATTACATGTTTCCACACAAAGAATATAACACTGAAGGTATAACAACATTTCAACTTTTTCAACAGAATTCAACTTCAGTATTAGCAAGTGCTCCCATTTGTTTATGCAGGTTATGTTTAATTCTCTTCCTTCACTTCCACGAATCTTTCAAACTCTGTTTACTTACTTATTTTCAGTGCAATCACCATTTGTTTTTCAAAAGAGGCTACTGTAAGAGGCATTAATTTTACCTAATCTGCTTTAAGGATGTCATCTGTATGTTTTATGCTCTTACAAAGAACAAGATGTGATGACCATTGGGAAGTAAAATTATTGTTTGGTATAGCCCTATACGACAGAACATATTAGCATACTAGATTTTTCATATCGAACAAATAGCTCTCAATCACTATGAAATTCTCAAATTGTTATTTCCATAATTTTCCACTGGAATATGTGATCTATAGATGCAGTATATTTATATCTATCTATTTATATATTATATTTACATATATATATATTTATATATATATATAGCTTATATATATATATATTATAAATGCAGTATCTTTATGCAATATCATCAGAGACAACATACAGCCTCAAAGCTGAAAAAGAGGACTCTGTCACCAAAGACTTTTAGTTGTTTTACAGAAACACCTTTTTATTCAAGAAGTCTGCTTTGTAAATTGTCCTAACAAACATCACAGCTGGAGAAAATCTTCCTTTAAAGGGAGATTTATGATGATTTTCTTTCTCTGTATTTTTTAGGAGACTGGATTCCTTACATACAAACTACTCTTTGGTGTGCCTGTTGCCTGCACAAATATGGGGTAAATGATAGTATTTGTTACCTACAGGTAACCTTTTGGCACAGAAAGACCATCTCGTGCTGAGGTAGTAGTGTAGAATGATGTGGTAGGAACAGGATTTTCCACAGAAAAAAAACAAACATGCTTCTTCTATTCTTCACACTGACTAATAGCCCAGATGGGAAGGTTGGAAGGCGCACTCAACACCCCAACAGATGGTTCTAAGTAGGGAATGCCAAAACGCAGTGCACAGAAAGTCAGACTTCACAGGAGGATTTCAACCAAGGAACATCTGTATCTTAGGAGAGGTCACGTTAGTGGCAAAGATGTCACGGGACGAAGTCCAGAGCAGAAGCAATTGTGAAGATAACCTAGCTCAGGATTTGTTACCTCTGAGCAGCAAAACAGAAATGAGAATGTAACTGTCCTTCTTTGGAGAAAGCTCCAAGTCTTCCTTGTTCTTCCTTATTCCCCTTATTTCTCCTTCCTTGGAGAAAGCTCCAAGGAACCCCTAGCAACCAAAATGTGCGACACAGCTTGGGTTTCCTGAGCAATTCTAGTTTCTAGTGTGATCTTCAAGAGGGTAAGGTTAGTCAGTGTGGAAAGGACAAATAAATACAATTACAAAATCTGTGCAAGAATAGTCACTTAGGTCTTGGATGCAAGAAAACTACAGAATAGCTTTTTTGCTAAGAGTTAAAAAGATACCCAACTCAAACTAAGAGAGTTCTAAACGTCTTGAAAGGAACCAGTGCCTTTGCGGTTTGCATATGGAACTGAACACAATGCAAGTCTTATCACTGAAGGATGATGCTATTGGTAACTGAATACTCTATTGTGAAGTAACTGCTGCTCAGTAACAGCCCCATAAGCACACAGAATACCTTAAGCCATGAAGCTCTGAACTTTCTGTAGTAGAGACTAAATAATTTTGAACAACATGCATGACAAATGCAAAAAATATTGTTTGGTGAATTGAAGTTTTAGAATGCCCAAGACAATATTTGTAAATAATCTGATGTTCACAGTCAATCTTCTCATATCTTTGGTTAGAGTGGATACTATTATTACTGCAAAACAGTATGATTGTTTTTTTTTTTAAAAAACATCTTCATGTGACCCAATTGAAAGACAGACCTACGATGCTTTAATAATTGATTTATTTTTCTTCTCCCACTTTTGAGTATTAATTATTAATATTCTTTTTTAAAAATCAACATATAATTTGGTTTTAAAAAGGCACTGTAGCCTTGTCCAATGTGCAGAGTATTTAAGTCCAGCTAAAAGTTCATCAGCTATAAATTAGCGTAATTCACATACAAAAATGCTCTTTATGTTTACATATTAGGCCATAAGCTAGTCTCAACTTTCTTAAAAAGTAGGCACTTAAAACAACCTGCATTTGGCCAAAAATAATATCCATCAGTTTTTTGTTGTTGAATAACTCCAGCAGCACTTATCAGATCAATACGCACAGCTGATCATCATGTATTATCATCCCAAAGCAGAAACTGAAGCTTCAGTCTTCCTTGTTCTTTCTTATTCCCCTTATTTCACAGAAAGGTGTAATGTGTTTGAAGACCACATCTGGAACTTTCCAGCAGAATAAGTCACAGCAGCTGTCTCCTGTGCAATCTGAACCTTGAACCAACTGAACCATGTGCATGTTCTTGAACAGGAAGACTCCAATACTCATTTGCTATAAGGGGTTACAGCTAAGGCTGAGCACTGATGCTAAGTGCTACTTATCAGGCACTGACTTATAGGAACTATTTCTTTTGTCACACGTTGTTTAACTGTGAGTTGTGATGGTCCAGAATGGACAGTATTCTTCTTTGTCCTGAGCCAAAGGAAATCTCCTCGGTTATTTTGATGTTTGACCAGATATATTCATGCAGAACCCATCCTACTTGTCCCTGAGCCAAAAATATTTGTTCCAATGATGCTGGCTGTTTCAACAGGCAGTTAACATTGGGGTGAAGCCATGTCATTATTTTCCAGAATAACCAGGGTAAGGAGGGGGTGGGGGATACTGTATCGAAGTCTGTGGAGTTGGAGTGTAAGGTGGAGGTAGATCAACTGGGTACTCCATTTCATGTTCATAACTGTATGGTGGTGGAGTCACTAAAATGGGAGAAGGAAGAAGAAGTAGTTAAAAATAGTATTTTTTGTATGCATGCATTTTCTAGTTGACATTCAGACTTCCATAGAACAGATATAAAGTCCACTGACAAATATTTACTTTCTTCAGACTGTCACTATACATTCACCATATGTCAGTGCAAGTCCTTGCTCACTGCCCTTTTTCACTGCTTATCCTTGTGACCGCAAACATGAGCTGTTAGCAGTGTTTGAGTAGCCATATGGCAAACAATACCAGGATGATGCAGCAGAGAACTACTGTTTTTCAGAGGAGAAAGGTTGGGTTTTCATCAGATCTCTTCTGTCTCATCCTCTTCATCATCAACACAGAGTTATGTTGCCTAAAAACAATTATGTAGGCAGGGCCTTTGTAGATCTTTGAAACATCCTTTGGATCCCCAGAAGATGTGCAACATGCCATGTCAAACAGAGCAGAAAGCTCCTCACAGCACAGCAGCATCACAGCTTCTGGGGCAAATCTGAACATCTTTCTAGAATGCTCCCAGGTCTCAAGCTGAGGAATAACTGAGTTTTCATTTTGTTCTCTCTGAAGGAGACTTCTGAGGAGGGCCCTATGTTTGTAAAACAGATCAGTCATTCAGGAAAAAAAAAAACCCATGGACATACTTGGAAATAGCTGAAAACCTTTTCTTCAATTACTTCTGCTAACCACAGAGGAGGATTAATTCATTGATCAAAAAGACAGTAAGTGCTGCAGAATTACAGCATGGTAGGAACTGAAGGCCCCATATAAAAACCCCATTACAGTACTGTATGAATTTTAAGCTTGAGTCTGCTCTTTCTCAGTTCACGTCACCATGGAGGCCTTTCATTCCCAGCAGACTGGAATCAAAATATCACTTTAACAGAAAGAAAGCAGAAACCTAGGATGTCTGCACTGGGGAAAAGAGACTCAAGGCCCAGTGCGGCAGGAAAAGCACTCCCTGATCTCTGAAAACCTGTCTGCCACTGTGGCTGAGGCCAAAGGAAAAGCGTTTTTTCACTCGCAGTTCTGCCAATGAAAGGGGGAATACTGGACATAAACCTTACAGAAAATCCAGTTTACTCACTATTACAGAAGTGTTCAGGATACCATTCTGGAGCTTGGCACATCTGCCTAAAAGTGCTACTGCTTGGAGGAAGAGGGGGAATGCAAAGACAAACTGCCTGGAGGTGGAGAGATGGGGGTGAGTCATAGACAGAGCACACTTGGGGAGGAAAAGGCTACAGCCCCAGAGCCTTCATTTTGCTGTCATTTTTACAGCTTGTGGTGACTGCTAGATTCTAAAGTGGCTCTTCAGTAAATCGTGGTAGGGAATATTGCTGTTTCTTTTCATTACTCATCTGCATCTCATATGCAAAACAATGTTGCCATGATAAGGATGATTACAGCTGGTTTTAGTTTAACGGAAAAGTAAGAGGATGAGGGAGAGAACAGACAATAAGAGCAGTGGATGCGAAGAAGGAAGACATACTAAATATTGCATAGCTTGCCCTTAAGTATACTTAATACACCTGGGGTTTGCAGCAACCTTTGGAACTGAAGGGAATATAAAAGCAAGGGATCTCTAAGAGTGGGAGGAGGGGACTCCTCCCATCTGTGAAAAACCATTGCCTTTTATTACAGTGAACTCTCAGTTATCCCTTGGCAGTTGCTCATGGATTTGTAATTAATCATGTCACCAAAGCAGAGACATAGCTGTGCAGCATAAACACCGATGCTGCTCCCAGGATCAGCTTTGCTGTTCAACAATGTAGCCACATTCACATGGTGGGGGTCCCAGGAAAATGGCCCTGGGAGCCTAATGGAGAACCACTTTTGATGCTCCTATACCTCACACCCCCCCAAGCAAGGAGCTAATAGGTATGGTGCAAAGAACAGCTCTGCACAGAGCTACCTCAGAAACTGCCAGATGTACCAGCTCCTGCTCACCAAAGGCACAGCTACATTGCAACAGGCATATTAGGGGCCCCTACTGTCATTTGGGGTGCTTCAGAGCCTGGCTCTGTGCCTCCTCTGGTGCTGCTCTGCATGTGAAAAACTGCTATATCAAAATTGTGTAATCCACCGACTCATCTTTGCTGAGCACATCTGATACTTAGCTAGAGCTGACATGCACTGTCAAACCCCTGCTGTCTTTCACCAAGCACAACAGACATCTCTGCTGCTTGCTCCAAGTTCCCACTGGTTCGGAACAAGGAAGAAAACCAATTGATTTCTCATCGGAGAGTCTCTGGCATGTGGAGAAAGCCCAAGTGGAACAATACAGTGCTGCTCTGAAGGGGGCTTGAGTGTGCTGCCGCCATACAGCTGTGCTGATGTGACATCTGGCCAGACTTCATTAGCCCACTGACTTAACAAACCCAGTGCACACTGAGCTGTCTTGTGATTCTCCAGCAGGGAGCCATGCTGCTTCCTGCAGATCAGGAATAGCTTTCACTGTGAAGGCAGGATTACCCACAGCTACACCTGCACCAGGAGCTCAGGCCCCATTTCCACCTGGCATCCTTACCTGGGTAGGTGCTGATGGTGTTGATGTGTGCTGTCCGTATGACCCCCACTCGGGTGCCACGGTTGTTCTTCATGCACATGCAGATGCAGATGGCAATCCCAGCAATCACTCCCATAATGAATACGATGCCGAAAACAATTCCAGCTATTGCCGTGCCTCTGCAAGGAGAATGGAAATATGCAGTAAGTCTCAGCCAAATAATATTTAAGAAAGAAATAGAATTCTTTCCTCAGGAGTGGCCTCCATTTCAGCCAAAAAAAAAAAAAAAAAAAAAAAGAAAAAAAAAGAAAAAAGTGCATACTGATTACTGAAATGCTACAAATTTTGACCCACGAGGATATCTGGATAGAAGAAAAGAAAGATTTTAGAGATCAAAAGGAGAGACTGTTTCAAAGTCACCTTTGTAACTGTGCCAGATCACTCTTCTGACTTACTGTACATGAAATCTTCTCATTCCAGCTTCTTCATTTAAACAATTAAATATCACCAAGAATAATTTCCTTCTTTTCTCTTCATCAGACAAGACTTCTTTTTCCTAAAGGCATTGGTATGATTTTCTTTCTAAAAGAAAGTGCAAGCTACTCCTAGTAATATATTCCAGAAGCATCCCAAAGTGCCTGCTTGCTGTGCTTCCACAAGAATGTTTTTGTCTTTTTTTTTATCTTGGGTCAAAAAGTCCTTTTGCTCTGCTTCTGAGCCCAGTGATTAAGGAGAGCCTGCTCTTCTTCAGGGTGAGCAGCAAAAAGCAAAGCAAGTGCCCATCCTTTTGCACATCTGCTGCTGCAGCCAGCACAAGTATTTGAGGCTTAAATGATTTCTTTTAAAATGGTCCAAGGGAAGGAATTTAGCTCAGCCCCTGAAGTAATGAATCAGACTTTCCTTGAAATCGTACAAAAAAAGGACAGGAAGCCTCATTGCACTGACACACAGGAGAAAAGCCTCACTAAGAGGCATTGAGGAGATCCCAATAATATTGAGGGCAAAATGAGCCTTTCTCATGAACATACAGTTCACTAGGGTTTGGTGTTAGGCACAGGAAGTGAAACGACATGTGAATGACAGTATTTATAGCCTGTCCTTTTATGAAACAAAGCAGTGACCCGTCAGAAATGTTCTTATTCTGTGAATGTATTCTACCAGCAAGGATTTCAGGTAGCAACCTTGCTGGAAACCTTTTTACTGGACATTTTCATACATTCAATCCAAACTGACAATTTGGTCAACAGAAATAAGCTCCACGAGGAATTACTGTAGTGCAGAGAATAAAACAAGTACGGCAGGACCACAAAGATAAATAATGAAAGTAGTCTGAACAGTTTAGCTTCCCCATATCAACATGGCAGTAATCAGCAGACCTGGCTTCCAACATGTTGATAGCCTATTAGCTTCCACAAAGTCAAGGTACACTCAATATGTGAAAAATCAGGATTGAAAAATCCTTTTATTTAGGAACCCAAGTATGAATTCAAAAGTTTGTTTTTACGTACCAGCTATTCAGGAACTTGGATATGATTTGCAGTGCAAATACAGAGTTGTACAGCTTGCTATCTTACTAAAATAAACTACTGGGGAGCAAAATTGCTCTCTGTTGTCATTTAGCAATAAATGAAGGGTGTGCAGAGACAGTAAGCCTGTTAGTATTTTGCAGAACACATAAAGGTTGAAATTATGAAATGCTAAAAATGTTAACTCATGGCAGCAAGCACTTGGCCACAAAACCAGTAGCTTAAAAACCATTTTGGAGTATTGCTGAGACTAAGCACTTTGGTATTCACCAGTATTTACAACTTCTTACAGACATCACCACTTCCACTTCACCTTCACCAGAAGCATCGTGGTGACAGGGAATGCTCTTACACAAACACTGCAAACCATTCCTCTCCCAGGAAGAAGAAACAGGAGCAGCTATCACTGGTCACTGGCCTCAGGACCTGTGCTGCAACACAGGTAGGCCCTGCCAGGCCAATCCGTCAGAAATCCCAGAAACTACAACAATTTTGTGCACTCCTGACCAGCTGCACACCCAGGAAAATGTAACTTCCAGCCAAAATGCTGACAGATGTGGGTAACACACACACATACAGCTAATACATAATGCAGTTATTTTCCAAGAGCTAAATTAAAAATTCTATCTTAATGTAAGTCCAATTCAAATACCATTCAAATAAGAGTTTTTCAGCTGTCCCCAGAGGCAAGTTTACACGGATGCCATTTGGTTACCTGCCCCAAGCCATGGGTTGCACTAGCACCACAGCAAGCATGCTTCATGCACCAGTGCTCATCAGGCACCCCAGCTTGCATTCTTCCTTTCCACTTCTGCATGAACTGTTATTGCTCCAGAGCAGTGTCTCTCCACTAATTCAAATGCAGATTCAATTATAACCTGCATGAGAAATAAGAGTGTTCATAAGGAAAGGAAAAAAGACAGCAAAACGTTGGATACTATCTTCAAGAGGAGTTTTCATTGCTCCAAGGAAGTTATACAGATACTTATCTACTTGCCAGCTTGCTTTGGGTGATAGAAGTGAGAACTGAGGCCTTCCTTGCAGCCCTGCAGGTTTCCCTGGTCTCCCTTTGGCAGAGCTAGTTGACCGGCCCTGTTCTGTCCCTGCATCCCTGCACAAAGGCGTGGGCAGGGCAGGACACAGCTGCAGACAGCCCATCCATGTATGCCTGTGTCTGAAAGTCAGAAAGAGCTAGGTTTGGCTCCTATGTGCATATGCCTGAAATCCATTGGCAAAGCTTCCAAGCCTGAGAAGGCCTCTCAGTCTAAATATAACTTCCGCCAGGCTAGAGAGCTTGGTTCAGTAAGCAAATTAAGGAGTATCTGCTAACAGATTCTTGTGCTGGTCTCCAACGTGGCTCCTGCTGGTGCAGCTATGAACTGGAACCAGAAATGGTCACCAAAGAAAATATTCATTTGCTCAGCTTTGTTGACAAAGCTAGTAAGTGCAAGTCTTGTTTGCTGCTCTGAAACCAGGACAGAAAATGGTTTAAATAGACAGGCCTACCGCTGCTCCCGCATTCATGTTTTCACACTGCAGTGGTAAATTTAGACCATCCATGGGCAGTTACGCAAAGAGAGGTTGAGATACAGAGAAGGAGATGTAGGTCACTTTTTAAATCCGGCTGCAGCCTGACTGAGCATCAGCAGAGAGGCATTTGCTGGCTTTGGTGGGATCCTGATCAGAGCCAGAGTCACACAGGTTGTACTGCTACAGTGACTGATTGTTCTACTTTAAGGGGCACTGGTGGGGATGACATGGGGAGACGTGTTCTGACAAGGGAGTACAGGCAGTGATTGAGCTACATGCACACCATGATGCAGGGATCTTCAGCACCTGCCCTTCACAACAGCTCTGGTAAAGCCCCGTAACGATATTTTCCATTTTATCTCCACCACAAAGCTTTTCAAGGGAACCTGCCTAACGGATAAAGGACACTGTAGAGCGAAAGAAGACCTAGAAACCACACAGCAGAGTCACATAGCAACTAGGAAGTTTGAAATAGGGGGAAAACTTTGAAATGGAACAATTTAAAGGAAAACATTATGCAAAGTCGTTTACAGAAGCAAAAACATATGATGAGAAAAAGTGCCAGAGAAGAACAATGCACAGAAAAGTAAAGAGGGAGAGGGAAGAAATAACTTTAAAGTGTGGAAATGTCAGGAGAAATTGTCAGGGTAAAAATCACATCTTTTACATCAGGGTAAAAATACAAAGAAGCAGTGGGAGTGTTTCTAGCAACATCCCCCTGGAAAGAATATAAATCTCATTTATAGCTTAATACTGCTGGTCAGAGAGAGCCCTGTGCAGGGGGAATCAGAGCCATGCGAGGGCTGCAGCCAAGTAGAGGTCATGGTCATGGTGCCCAGGGACAGACATGCCATTGCTTGCTGGGCCTGGTGACCTGGATGTTTTACACAGCTGATTTGGCATCACCAGCTGCTGCTCCAGCCTGGGAATGCTAGGGTTGAGATGACCAGAGAATAGGAGAGACACTGAAGAGCAGCCCTGTTCCCTCAGGTCTTACCAAGCAAAAATGAAATTCACTTGGTACCATTTTCCCCTCCAGAAAGCTGGAGATTTGGAATGTAGGCAAGCAAAGTGGATGACAAATCTGCTAGATAAGCACTGCCTCCAAGGCTGTCTCCACCCTGGGGCCCAAAAATCTTACAGCTCAATGGGTTAGTGCATAGGCATCTATTTTTAAATGTATGACCAAAATCTGAGAGCCAAGACACAATAGCCTGCACTGCTATAGACTTCCTAGTCTGTTGTCATCCTTACATTGCCGTAGTTTTTCCTTCTTGGTCTCTGCCCTGACTTTACATGTGGTATTGACTGGAGCATAGCATCTTGCCTGGAAACCTGGCTTATTAGTACCAAACTGCAAAGATGAGGAAAAACCTTTCCATCACCTTTTTCAGAAAGACCACAGACGACAATGATGTCCCCCAAAGATGATGATGGAGAGCAGGTTTCAGTCTGTGCATCTACCAGTATCCTCACTGGGCAGCACCCATGGGTGCCTCTCTGGAACCGGGTGCTCTCTGATGCACTGCTCACCATCCCTATCTCTTTGTCTTCTAATTGTGCATGTGCATGTGTTGTTCACAACAGGTGTTTTCTCTTGATTTCTGTTTCCTTCAACCCTATCTGTCCCTGGCATAGCTTTAAGGCTTTCTTAAGCTGGAAAACACAATAGAAGCAAGTAGCCAAAAAAAAAATGCCTATAGAAGACTGAAAGAAAAATCCAAAAACCTGTATTTCCCTCAGCTTCCATTACTGTTTTGCAGCTCAACAACTCTATAACCCAGACACATATGTTCATGTTTTAACTGAATCCCTTTCAGCACTGCCCATGATTTTACAGACCTTTAGCATAACACCTGGAAACCAGCTCCCCCTGTCCTGCAGGAGCCCTATCCTGGTTGCCCTGCATATGGTGAATTTGATCATTCTGGTCACCCATGCTTGTCCTTCTCATCCTATTCTGTTGACTTTTGAGGACTGCATGCAGCAGTCAGGATCCAGCAGATGCATGTACTACACAGAGGCATATTAAATTTTCTGGTTTGTTCAGTATTTTTTTCTTAGATAATCCATAGTATTGGATCAGGGCTTTTTGGCTGTCAAAAGACTGGGAGATGAGATTTCATGGAACTATTTACCATAATTCCAAGTCTCATTTCTGAGAGGTAACATCAGCTTAGAGTCCATTCTTTCATGTGGGAGTTAGGGCTGTTTTTCCCATTATGCATTAGATAATGTTCATGGGCCTTGGGTTTCCTGCTATGAGGCCTGGACATGTGTCCTCTGCTGCAGGACACAAGCTAACCCAGCACAGGAGAACTCATGTCACTAGATTTTCAAAAATCTAGCTCACTCCATAGTGTTCTGTCAATTTAGAACCTACCACGGCAGAAGTGGTAGAGCTCTGCACCAAAGATGCATTTCTATTGGCATAAAGGTCTTTTCATTTTGTAATTTTGTAATACCTTATGTTAGTAATCTTATTGAGATTTGACCAACTATGGTAAGAAATTCTTAGAAGCATGTGAAGATCAGTATTCCCACTTTGCCTCCACTGTATTTCATTACCCTTTGACTGCAAGAATGATGTACCACTTTCAATCTTCCCTTTGATCAGCTGATCTCTTCCATTTCATTATCTTTCCTAATTTCCAGTACTTTTTTAGTCTTCCATTAATTCCTTGCCAATCCTCTGTGATTTGCTGGCACCGCATCTCTAGAATAATAAGAATAATAATGCATGTAATACATTTTGGAATACTACAACTAATACTTATATATACTCCTTATTTTTTTCCCCTTTCAAACATTCAAAAAGAAGCAGATAAAGTGTGTTTTATTTATTTATTTTTTTAAATCATTCTCTGGGATAAAATAAAATACAAAGAAATCAATGATGTTTGATCTTCTGATCCAGCGATCGACATTTTGAAAAATGTACTCTCTGAACTCTTAATCAGACTTGATGTTACTTGCAGAGAGAGGGTGCTATTTATTTAATTTGGTCAGCAAACCTCAGTTTACTCTGACAGCAGAAGTGCAGCAATCTCACATGCAGTCTTCTCCTGAGTGCACTGAAGCAAGCAGTCCTGCTCTGGGCTTTTTCCCACCCTCACAATTGCTCTGTTCTTCTAAGTGCAGAACCATGTAGTGAGTGCTCCTCCAAGAGGCTTTGCTGCCAAGGGCAGTTTGGCTTTATGTCTGGGCACCCCAAAACCCCTCAGCTAAAAATGAATTACAAATATTCTGTGGATTTTGTACTGGGCTGCTGCAAGTAAAAATCTAGTAGAAACTGAAGCCATATTTAAAGGATAAAACCAGTTTACTGAAGCTTACTGCTATCTGGTTGAAGGGACTGCCCCACTGCTCTGTGCTGGTGTGGCCTCACCCTGAGCACTGCGTGCAGTTTTGGGTGCCTCAATAGAAGGACATAAAACTATTAAAAATGTCCAAAGGAGGGCTATGAAGATGGTGAAGGGTCTGCAAGGGAGATATGAGTGGAGTGGCTGAGACCACTTGGTTTGTTCAGCCCAGAGCAGAGGAGCTGAGGGGAAGCCTCATGGCGACTGAAGCTCCTTGCCTGGAGCAGACTGCTCTCTCTGACAGTGAGAGGGCCCAGGGAATGGCATGGAGCTGTGTCAGGGGAGGGTCAGGAAAATGTTCTGTACCAGAGGACAGTGGGCATGGAACAGGCTGCCCAGGCCTGTGGGCACAGCTCCGAATGCTAGAGTTCAAGGGGTGTCTGGACAACGCTTTGAGACATAGGGTTTGATTTGGGGTAGTCCTATGTGGAGCCCAGAGTTGGACTCAATGATCCTTGTGGGTCTCTTCCAACTCAGAACGTTCTAAGCATCTATGTTTGTTGATCATACTAAGCTGAATGGTGTAGCCAATACAACAGAAGGAAGGGATGTCATCTGAGGGATGCAGACAGGCTTCAAAAGTGGGCCCATGAGAACGTAATGAGCTTCAATAAGGCCTAGTGCAAGGTGTTGAACTTAGGTTGGGGGCAATTGTAGATATAAGTACGGACAGGAGGAAGAACTCATTGAGAGCAGCCCTGCTGAGAAGGACTTGAGGGTCCCAATGGATAAAAAGCTGGACATGAATCAGCATGGTTTGCTTGCAGCCTGGAAGGTCAGTGCTATCCTGAGCTGCAACAAAAGAAGGATGGCCAGCAGGGAGGAGTTTGTCTCCCTCTGCTCTTGTGAAGGTTCATACTGAGTAGTACGTGCAGTGCTGGGGCTCCCAGCACAAGAAGGAGTGGAGCTGTTGGCGTGGGTCCAGAGGAGGGTCATGAAGACCAACCAGAGGGCGGGAGCACCTCCCCTCTGATGAAAAGTTGAAGAAGTTGGGAATGTTTATCTTGGAGAAAAGTAGGCTTCAGGGAGACCTCACTGCAATCTTCTAATACTTGAAAGGAGCTTACATATTGGAAGGCAAACAACTTTTTACGCAGGTAGATAGCGACAGAATAAGGGGGAATTGATTTAAACTGAAAGCAGAGAGATTTAGGTTAGATGTTAGGAAGAAATTCTTCACTCAGAGGGTGATGAGGCACTGGCACAGCTGCCCAGAGAAGTTGTGGGTGCCCCATCATTGGAGGTGTTCAAGGCCAGGCTTGATGGGCAGTCTGATCTAGTGGTTGGAAACCCTGCCCACAGCATGGGATTAGAACTAGATGATCTACGATGCCCATTCCAATTCAAGCCATTCTATGATTCTATGATTTCTATGAAGTTATGACGTAGTTATCAGTCCAGGTACCTATGGCTGAACATGCAGCCTTCTCTTTACAGTTCTACTGACATAGGAGGAAGAAACTAGGATAACACAGACTGAAAAATCATCTAATTCATAAACCAGTGAAACAATCAGATGGATGCTGCCTCTTGTTTTAAATTAAATAATTAGTTTGCAGAGTAGCAGCTCAAACCATCTAGCTTGCCTCTGAAGCTTAGCTTTGCAAATCATACGTAGACAAAATTCCTACCAGAACTTCCTTTAAAGGCATGTTTTACAGCATTAAGGAAGACAGTGATTTGATTGTATTAGTAAACAAATCTTGTCTATTAAATCTGGGTACAAAATGTATTTGGGTGGTATCTAAGATGTGCTTTCAAAATTTCTTTCAAAATTTTTTCCTCTGTGCCCATCGCACTCCGCCTTATTATTTTCACGAGATTACTATCTTAAGCAGCAAAATATCCTGAGTCGTAGATGTACAACGAAAAGGTAGTGAGTAAACATACTGACCTCTTTCCTTCCAGGCACTGATGATAGGTCACCATTTGAGACTGTTCCATATTGTTAAACCACATAATCTTGCAAAGAGTAGTACTTGCAAAGACTAGTACTTTCTGTCTTTTAGTATTGCTGATGCATGAGCAATAGGACACCTTCTAAGCTTGTTAAAAAGCTGCAGAGACAATGAAGTGTAACTGGTGCACTTGCAAAACTACAGAGAAAGTCACAGAAACTGCAAAACAAAAGGCCTGTAATTACAGCTTGTTCTGGTCTGGGCTACCCTTGCAGAGACTCTTTGGACAATTTGCCTTTTGAGAAATATGTAGATGTTTTATGCCTACTTCCTTTATGCCAAACCATAGGCTTTTCTGCTGGAGGTGTTGCTTGACCAGGAGGGCTGCAAAGTGCTTAAAATAAGTGATGTTGGAAAGGTGTATATGGCTCAATGCAGCCACTAAAGTAATGGGAGAGCAGAAAGCAGGCAGTAGCACCCTTGTCAGTGTTTCTGAATAGTTTCTGAACTTCCTCTGCCTGTACTCCACAGGACTGACACCTGCCCTACTCATACTGTGGAAAGCAGGGATCAAACAGGGATCAAACCCTCCACCTCAAGAGACAGGGCCTGGAGCAGGGCTGCCTAATAAATAATGCGATAGACGGAATAATGCATGAAACACAGCTGGGAGGTGCATACTGCCATACAGAAACCACAGTACCTAACACCCACTAGTGTTATTAACTGACTGTGGTTAAGCAAACACATTCTGATCAGTCTCAGACTGCCCAGCATTTTCATAAGACTGGTTTTGTCTGGCTGACAGTTCAAAAATTTTGAAATGTTAAAAAAAATATATATATATATAAATGCACATTTATATTAAAATGAGATTTTTAAAAAGTCAGAAATACATAAGAATTGCAGGGTGGAGAGAGAAAGATCTTTTCTTTTTAATGTATCTGATGGAATTCTAATTAAGATGCTACCAAAGTTTCCAGTTACAATTTTTCACCCCATCTCCCCTGCCTTCCATCAGTTCTCCTTATCCCACTTTTCCCTGTTCAGACATCCTCTCCTGTGCCTTGCAATCATGACCTTCTCTCACTCTGTAATGTGCATCACATGTTTTCCTGGAAAGGAAGCAAAAGCCATAATGCAATTTCCACTTTTCAAAATGCCCCTTGTTGTGCTGATGAATTCAAGGTCCAGTCCGGTGTTGTTTTAAATAGAAAATCATGGCACAACTGCACCTAGAGTACCTTTCTTTATTTCAGGCATTTTTATTCTCGTTATGCCTGTAGTTTGCATTGCTGGCTGAGCCTGCCTTCAAAACACTTTCTGAACCAACAACAGTGGGAGAGGTTGAACCCAGCTTGCAACCCTCTGAGAGTCAAAGTGCACTATGTCAGGATGATGTGGCCGATTTCCAAAAAGATCAGAAAATTAGCAAACCTAGAGATAACTCACCTTTGGCACCAAGCTGTTTACCGAGTAGAAATACTTCAGAGAAACCCAGGAATATTATCTTACTGGTAATTCCTAACAAAATCTTCCTGGCAAAAAATGTATTTATACCAGCTTCTGCAAATGCTAGACTTTGCAAACTCCATGAGCTCAGTGCAGGAGAATCCTGCAGTTCCCCTCCTGGGAAGCTCTTGCTCTAAGAGTCCAATTTACAGAAAGAAGGGAGATTGCAGTTAGATATTAGGATGCAATTCATTATTCAGAGGGCAGTGAGGCTCTGGCACAGCTGCCCAGAGAAGCTGTGGTGCCCCATCCCTGGAGGTGCTCAAGGCCAGGTTGGATGGGGCCCTGTGCAGCCTGAGCTGGTGGGGGGCAGCCCTGCCCATTGCATACTAAGATTCCAACCCAAGCCATACTAAGAATCCACAACTCCAGACATTGTGCCTGATGGATCTTGAAATCTGTGAGCATATAATAGTCAGACCTGCCTAGTTTTACACTGTTTTTTTGTTGTTGTTGTTGTTGTCGTTTGTTTGTTTGTTTTTTACCCAGTTGCCAGAAAGATTGATAGCTCAGCAATTTTTAGCACACTTGATCTACGCTTTGAGCCTGTATCAAACCCTGGAGGCAGCCAGTGATCCGCCAGGGAACAACTTGCTAACCAGTGGGTTGGAGGAATAAGTGAGGTGTCACCCAGGGCACATAAGCCTTTCTCTTTCCTAACAACCCTGCGTGTGTGTGACCTAGCTATTAGCCCTGAGTACTGTGGCACAAGCCGAAGCAGCTCTGACTGTCCTCTGATGTCCACTGAACAGAAAATAAAGAAAGAAACTAAACTGGTTGTTGGAAAAAACAGCAACAACAAAATTAACAGCACTCTTCTCTGTGTTTCATTTGGATAGAGGGGTGAAAGAAGACAGGCATCAGAGTGACTTTCCTCAGCCACTGAGAGCTGGGACCTGATTCCAGGCCATGGCACCATTCAGGCTTTCCCAGAAACTCGCTGGCACAGCAGAGCAGGATCGAGTGGCTTAGGAGGGCAGGGCTGGAAAACCTCCCCTTTTCCCATTCCCAGTGGTAGCACAAATTCACAATAAACTCCAATGGTCATGTGTCTATAGTCCAAACTCAATGACTCTGTCAAATGAGGTAACTGCACTTGTTTTCTTTGCCAGCTGTATTCTTTTCAGGATAGAGTTGTCTTTGAGAGGCAAAACGGCACCAAATATAACTCCGAGAGAAGGTTATTATTTGGTTTGCTAATGAGAAACCTGTTTGCATTATGTATATGTGCCTCTTCTAGGCTGTGACCCTAAGGTTTCCAGGTTCCCTTCTGGGACTCCTACCACAGGCTGTGCTTCATGTATTCTATCTCAAAATACGTAGAAAAGGGAAAACCTTGAAATTGGTATCTTGCATTCAGTCCATGCTTCATAAAAAAATGCATGCTGCTGACTCAAGATCTTCTTCCCAGTTATGGAAATATTGAGGCCAACTGAAACATTTTTTTCCTTCTCTGTGGTCAGTTCTGAAGACAAAAGTAGCCTAGAAAAAAAAATCTAGTAGTTCATGTAAATTGCTAAGTAAAACATATTTTAATATTGAAAGATTTCTGCCTAGATGCAATGTAGCCCCTGAATACACACTTGGTGAATCACTTCAGAGAACTGCACTATCAGCTCCCAAGAGAGACAGCAAAATCCAAACGTGAGCTTTCAGGGCAATGAAGACTGCAGTGTGCAGATGGAGAATCCACCAAACAATTGTCCACAGACCAGATATTACAAAGCAAATTGCAGCTCTTTTTTGTGCCAACTGAACTGGAAGAGCATTACAGACACCATCATCCCTGAAATGCTCCCTGCTCATTCAGCCCATTTTTGGGGAGTTTGTCATTCCCTCTAAGAAGGGATCACAGACCTTGTTCTGGCATTGTAGGATATATCCTTATATATTCAAAAATTGCATGGGACCTCAAATCACCCAAAACATTTATTTGCAGGGAAGCATTTTTTCATCACAAATTACCTCCCTCTGAAACAAGTACTGTCCAACAGTGCTGAGAATGTTATTTTAGCACCCGATGGTTCGAATACTTGATAAGCCTACCACCTACTCTCTTTCACTGGCAAGATCTTGGATTTTACCAAAACTGTAATTTAAACTCTAGTTTCACCATTTTTGTTAGCTCCACTTCTCCACTTATTAGCAACAGCTCGTGCCTTTCTCCTTTTGAAGATTTTAGGATGCTTTAGGGATGTCCCTTTTGTACTGGCTGTTCAAGCCTGCTCTGCCCTTTGGGCACTGCTTCCTGCAGCTTCAGGTGGGACAACAACAACCAAGTGAAAATAATATAAAATAATAACAATAAAGTAATTGAAAATGAACAGATGACTCCATACAGTGCTACTTTATGGATCTGAAAAAATGCTTTTGACTGTTCAGAAATTTGACTCAGAACATAAACTGTACCCCCAAAATGCATTTATGATTTACTAAACTTCAACTCAAAATGTTTTACTACTTACAGAATTTTGCCTGGTAGGCAAATTAAAAAGGTGTAGGAATTGTTTTTGTGATTATTTTATTTGTTTATTTTGAAAATGAGTAATCTGAAGTAGTTCCTGGAAGATCAGGGGGGAAAAGTCTGGATTAAGAGATTACTCAGCTTCATATATTACTTGATTCAATTTTAAAAAGAAAATCATAATTTATGTGCATTGCCTGAGTAACAGTGAAATAGCTTTTAAGAAAGGCAGTGCTAGCTAATACTGTGCTTTTTGAGTCTAAATAAATCTATCTGGGCTTTGAATTATCCAGCATAGGAGGATTTTTCCCTCATATCTTCCAATAAAAATAATAAGACACTGAGAGTTTAATTTTAGAAATTCTGGAGCAGACAAAGAAAAAAAATGTTTTTCATCTTCACTTTCCATCTCCTTTTTCTAATGCACTTTAATATTCAGCTCTCTTACTCCTGTGAAAGCAATAAAAGAGCCACTTCTGCATTATTTTCTGCATCAGATTTATAGCACCAACTGCATTTTTTTTTCTCATTCTTTCTTAACAGGTGCTGTGCTGGAGCATATGAAGACCACAGAGATACAAACCAATGGACATTATGGACATATCACAGAATTACAGAACTGCAGGGACTGCAAGAGACCTCAAGAGACTGAGTCCAACTCCCCTGCTAAAGCAGGTACCCTACAGCAGGCCGCAGAGATAGACAGGTGTCCAGGTGGGCCTTGAATATCCTCACAAAAGAAGACTCCACAAACTCTATGGGCAACCTGTTCCAGTGCTCTGTCACCCTTACCATAAAGAAGTTCTTCCTCGTATTAGTATGAAACTTTCTGTGTTCAAGTTTTAGGTCATTACTCCTTGTACTATCTCTATACACCACTAAGAAGAGCCTGGCCTCATCCATTTGCCTCCCATCTCCATTTAGATACTTATAAACATTTATCAGATCATCTCTCAGACTTCTCCTCCTGAGGCTGAACAGACCCAGGCTACTCAGCCTTTCCTCATGCAGGAGATGCTCCAGGCCTTTAATGATCTTTGTAGCCCTCCACTGGAATCCTTCCAGGAGATTCCTGTCTTTTTTGAGCTAGCGAGCTGCAAACTGGATAAAGTAGTCTAAATGTGGCCTCACCAGGGCAGAGTAGAGAGGGGAGGATCACCTTCCTCAATCTGTTTGCCACCCTTTTTTTTAATGCACCCCAGGATACCATTGACCTTCTTGGCCACAAGGACACACTGCTGGCTCATGGCCAACCTCTTGTCCTTCAGACTCCCCAGGTCCTTCTCTGCAGAGCTCCTTTCCAGCAGGTCAGCCTCTAACCTGTACTGATGCATAGCATTATTCCTCCCCAGATGTATGACTCGGTACTTGCTCTTGTTAAACCCCATCAGGTTCCTCCCTGCCCAACTCTCCAGCCTGTCCAGGTCTTGATGAATGGTAGCACAGCCTTCTGGTGTGACAGCCATTACGCCCATCTTTGTATCATCAGCAAACTTGCTGAACGTACACTCTTTATCTCTTCATCCAGGTCACTGACGAAGATGTTGAACAAGGCCGAACCCAGCACCAACCCTTGGGGAACACTACTAGCTACAGGCCTCCAACCAGACTCTGCATTGCTGATGACAACCCCTTGAGCTCTTCCAGTTAGCCAGTTTCCATCCACCTCACTGTCCACTCACCTTTTCCACACTTCCTAAGTTTCATAACTAGGATGCTATAGGAGACAGTGTCAGATGCCTTGCTGAAGGTATACAACATCTCATGATCTCCGTACATCTATCCAGCCATTGATGACATCATAGAAGGCTATCAGGTTGATCAAGCATGATTTTTCCCTTGGTGCCACACTGACTAGTACTGATAACCTTCTCTTTCAATTGCTTGGAGATGGCATCCAGAACAAGTTGCTCCATCACCTTTCCAGGAATGGAAGTGATGCCAACTGGCCTGTAGTTTGCCCTTTTTGAAGGCTGCAGTGACACTGGCTATCCTCCAGTCTTCAGGCATCTCTCCCATTTGCCAAGACTTGTCAAAGATGATAGAGAGAGGTTCAGCAATCTGCCATTCTCTCAGCATACATGGGTGCGCCCCATTGCAGCCCATGGACTTGTGTGAGTTGGTTTTGGCTAGATCTCTGACCAGATCCTTTTTGACCTTCCTTTACCCAGACTCTCTCTCATATACTCCATGGTCTGGAATTCCTGAGGGCTAATCTTAGCATTAAAGATCGAAGTGAAGAAGCATTCAGGATCTCTGAATTGGCATCCCCTGTTACCAAGGCATCCACTTCATTTAGTAGGGGACCTAGATTTTCCCTAGTCTTCCTTTTATTGTTGACACACATAAAAAACCCTTATTATTTTTTACCTCCTTTGCAAGGTTTAATTCCAAGAAGGCCTTAGCCTTCCTCATTGCATCCCTACAGGACCTGACAACATTCCCACATTCTTCCCAGTTGGATAGGACGTTTTTCCACATTTCACAGACCTTCTTCTTTCCTTTCACTTCATCCACAAATTCCTTGCTCATCCATACAGGCCTCCTGCCAACTTTCCCCAGTTTCTTACTCTTAGGGATGCAACAATCTTGAGCTTGGAAGAAGTGGTGTTTAAGCACCAACCATCTCTCATGTGCTTCCTTACCTTCAACTGCTCTAGCCCACAGGATTCCTCCATGTAGGTCTTTGAAGAAGTCAAAGAGGGCTCTTCTGAAGTCCAGGGTAGCAATTCTACTTATTACTCTGCTTTTTCCACACAAGATGTTGAACTCCACCATTATGTGATTGCTGCATCCTAAGCTTCCCCAAGTCATCACATCCCTGTCCAGCCCTCCCTTGTTAGTAGAAAAAAGGTCAAGTAGCACATCTCCCCTTGTTGGCTCCTCCACCACCTCCATTGGAAAGTTATCAACAAGACACTAGAGGAACTGTCTGGACCTTGCGTGCTTGGCCTTGTTGCTTATTCAAGAAATATCAGGATGGCTGAAATAGGTCACCATTTTTGAAAACCTACAATGAACTTATTTACATAAGTCTTTCTTTGCAGGATTCAAGCCTTATTATGTAGTATAAGCAAATTATGGTTTTAGTGGTTTGGAATATCCTTGTTAAGCATGCATGAAGTGCCATTTACAAATTTAAAGCGAGTTAAGTGCCTTGGTATATGAATCATTTTATATTTCTAAAGAAAATGACTATGAGTCAGAAAACTAAAAAAACCCTGAAAAATAAACTTAAATTCCAAAAGCGTTCTGTAGTTTTTGCAGGTTCCACAAAATGATAAAAGCTGCTATAGTTGAAGGCTGCTATGCTGAGAATGCAGAAGTCACTGTGTAATAAGAACATATGCACATGCTACATTAAGTAATATTGAGTTAATTAGACTTGACCTCTTCCACCTCACGAGCTCTTTGGGGGCTTGTGAACAGCCAGTTCCTAATGTCTCAGCCATATCTTTCCTTGAAAGCTCAAGAGATCTTTACTTGCCTGCACAGACTGGGTGGAGGACAGGGAAAGCCTCCAAGCAGTGAGGCACAGCAGAGTGAGATCCCTTCCTCTCCTAACCCAGGAGATATCAGTTATTCTTGTAGAGCCATGCAGCAGACACCCTGTTGCCTCTTTAGTCCCTTCTGCCCAGACCTCAGCATCACTTCACCTTGCTTTTTATGCTAACGAGATGCAGCAAAGTGTCCTGATGCCTTCAGGCACAGATCCCAGTGCCTTCTCCCTCCCATGCAGGGAGGTGAGAAGCTCTCTCCCTGAAGGCCCCACTTGGCAGCCTCAGGAATGAACTTAAACATATGCTTAGGTTTAAATATAACTCTCCCAAGGAAGTCAACAGACTCCATGTACTTTGCTGAATAGAAGCCTAAATCCGCTGTCTGTCAAACAATTACAATGTTATCTTTCCATTCTCATTTTGCCTAAGGTAACAGCTTTAATGCTGGCTCAACTATTCAAAAAGAAATGCTCTGCTCCCCATCTCTGCAAGGCGAGGCAGCCTGGCAGAGGGCTTACCCACGATGTCATTATCACGTTTGACAGTAGATAAACACACCCGGGAACACCAAATGCAGCCAACCTTCAGGTGTCCTTTGCCATACTGCACGCTCTGGTAGGTTTGTGCTCTCGAACAGGGCAGAGTGCTCAGCATCACTCTGAAACAACAGCATCATCCGTGAGCCAGATGAGCTCTTCTCCATGCAAATCTCTGGCAGCCAAAACAGAGATGTAGCGACAAACTGAGCTATTTTGACAGGACGATCTGTGAACATAACATTTTTTGAAGTTTTCCTCGAGGCGTTAAGCACTGCTGTTATGTCACAACCTGTTAGTAATCTAAACTCTACACAATTTTGCAACAGCGTGAAAGAAGCGACTGAATATCACTATATGGCTTACAAAGTAGTCAAAATCAAAAGCATCTGCCACCACTAAACCTTATATTAATACAGTTTTTATTAAGATATGTGTTTGTGGAGTCATTTTTTTTTTACAAGTGCCACAGCCCGTTACAGTTACTTCAAACATATGTGTATTTGTTGGAAAGAATAGCTTGGTTGGTCAACACCATGGTGAAGTAACACAGAGAAATACTGTCCTAGAAAAATGGATTGAATTGTGTCTCTTGCCATAAGCAAACCATGCATCCCATTGATTAAACAGGAATTATACCCCTTAATGAGTAAATGCATATTTGCCTTCACCATTTACTTACATATTTAGCAAGAACGTTGTGATGCATGCAAGGACGTATACTCTGCCACACGGCAACTTCCCAAATCTATCCTGGTTTGGAAATACCATCACTCAACATGGGATGAAAAAAGCTACTTCAACAATTGCATATCAAAATAGGATATTCGGGGTCAGTTTAGACATGTATCACCATAATTAATAGATTTGTAGAAGGAGTTTGCAAAATAGATTTCCAACAGTCAGAAAAGCATGGCTCTGGGAACAGTGTTTTGGAAGATGCAGCTGGGGTTAGCTACTTAGGAGGTGTGAATACTGAGCTTGGCACATTTATAACAGCAACCATGTGATGTATTGCCCGAGATGGCAGGAGCCTGGTCACAGTGACCTGCAAGTGAAGAGCAAGCAAAAGTTCTGAATTCAAAGCTAAGCTGCAGCAGGTTTAAAAAAAAAAAAGAAAGAAAGAAAGAAAAAAAAAAAAAGCAAAGACATCAAAAGGACTCATCTCTCTCTGAGTCAGTGCTAAGTCACCAAAGCTAGAGGAAAGCTCTGGGCTCAGAGACTGAGAGAAGGATCTAATTTAGCAATTCCCATTTTACACTTGGCCAAATTTTCAATACTTCTCTTTCTGAAGCATCTGCACGCATCGACTGATTACATACAAAACATAGGAACACTTTAGTATCAAGCAAACATGTAGGCCTGCATGTATGTTTTTACCCTGTCAAGACAAATGACAGTACTCTCAGATTGGCTTCACTGTGGCATGAGAGTGGCATTCACATTTTCAGATGCTGGTTGTACCAGAAGCATGGCATGGATCTGCCAACATGATTTGTCCACTCAGTTAAATTAATTGTACATTTGTCTGAAGCCCAAAACAGAATTGTGCTTCCCAGCTCTGGAGGAGTGGTAAATAAAAGCAGAGTAATGAAAAACAAAAAGGCAGACAACACAATATGGCACAGAAAGCAAAAAATTGGAATCTGAGAGCAACTATATTAAAAAGCCAAAGAGACTAATAAAAGGAAATATTAATTGGTCCTCTCTGTGCCACTGAGAATCTCTCCATGTGCCTTTTAAACTTCAAAGGATACTTGCACTGAAACAGGCAGAGCTGAATGCGAAGGTCCTGACTCAACAAAACACTTCATCGCTTCAAGCTGAACATATGTTTAAATGCTTTATTGCACTGGGACTCCAGCACTTAAATGGAATGAGGAAAGCAGGAACAGAAAAATAAGCGGCACAGTGTTGGACTTGGCTGTAGCAGCAGAATGCTCTACATCTAATACGTGACATTAACTGTAACGGAAGAAGGCTAGGAAAAGAGTTTAGAATTAACAGGCCTTTAAGTACCAGTGGCCTAAATGACATAATGGCCTGGAAGGGCTAACCTGATGGTAAGGGAAACTCATGAGGCACAGTGATTTCTCCAAAACAGAGCTGAGTTTTATGAGCAGTGGTGCTTATTTTGGTTTGCACCTTGCTTTTCAAACAGAAACCTTGTCACTTCTTACCTTTTATGTACATAATCAGCAGAAACTGAACTGAAGTTTTGCACAGGCACACCTTAGGGACGTGGCAGCAACTGCACACACAGATCAGCGGAATGTGCAGTGTGGAAATGATGGGAATGTCTGATTCTGGTTGTCTGACATGAGACCATTGAGAAGTAGGAGAAATGCACCATAAACCTGTGGTTCTATCATTCAATACATACATGCTCCCACGGCAGAATGAGATCCCCTCATAGGAAATTGCTACTTTTTGGCCACACAATGAAAGTACAGTCAGCCACAAACTGAGGGAAGGGCCTTGGAGAATGGGGACAACAGTGAGTAAGGTGCCAGCTGCATTAATTAGCAAATAGCCATTTTCCTATTTGAACAACTTTAATCACTGCACAAAAAACAAGGAACCACCAAGAACACTAAAGAAAAATGTTAAGTTTGGAAAAAGAGGAGAGCAAAACATTACTGACTATAGTGAAGCAAATAGAAAAAAATAAGGGAAAATACATTTTATGATGCAGCACTCATTTTCAGGCTTCTGCAGTGGACAGCTTACACTCTTGAGTATTTGTTTTCCCAGTTCCACTATTTCATAATTCTTTTATGCATGTTTGCTTGAATAAAAACCATGACTTAGCGATCAGGTAAATGCATTTCTATCTGCCTGTCTTTAATGCTACCCTCTTGTCTACAGCATTCAGTAGAAGGTGAAGTTGATATGAAACCCATAAAGCAAGAGAATATAGTGACTGGTATAAATGACTTAATGGTGCAATTTAGAGGAAGTATTTCCTGCCATAAAAATGTACTTGCACATTTCTTATTCCCTGTCAACTTATGAGTAATGAAGTATGGGAACTTCTAGTTACTTAGTTGTAATGATTCTGTAGGTTGCTTTGCTTAGGAATTTTAACAGCTATTCATTTCAGAACTACTGTTCAGCACACGCCACGCAGCGCAATCATCACAGTAAGAGATAAACAGTGCAGCTGCCAAAGAAGTAGCATGAAGCATCCAAGGAATCATTTCAGTTCCTCAGTGCTTTTGCTTTGCTTTTCCAGCAACTTCTCTTGAAAGGTGTTTCATCTATTTCAAAATGTTTTTACAACCTCCTCATTTCTTTAATGGATTTGGGGATTATGAACAGACTCTCCCATCACTAGGGAATCAGATAATGCTCAGATAAACATCTGTTTTGGAGACTCAAGGTTGTGCTAGACCCATTACGAGATTACGGGTGGTCTGGAGACTCTGTTTTTTGGGAAGCAGAGAAACAAATAAATTAAATCCTTCCATTTCAAAACATCAATTTGGCAAAGTGCTTTTTTTCCTATTTTTTCCCTCAAAAAATAGGGTTCAGGAGATTTTAGAGGAAAAGGTTTTTACCACTAATGAGCAGCTCAGCTGAAAGCTCTTATGATTTAAACTACTGTGTTCATTTGTTCCTATTTAATTGTCAAAGGGAACAGTCATGTTTTACTTCTGTATTTTCCTCATTTACCAAGTGCACAGAAAGCTATTTCATTTAGCTTATTTAAAGTACCTTACAGAATTAAAACTCTACAAAAGCAAAAGGTAAATCAAGCTCAAACAATGACAGTTCAAAAAAGCAGCAGGTAGGTCTGACATGACGTTAGGGAGAAGTTAAATGCATATCCAGTACAAAAGTCAAGACCAAATACCCCTCTTTTCCTAGCCTCACAACCATGCTGTGTTTCCAGAGATGACAACCAAGATACTTATTTAGTAAGTTAGTTAGTTAGTTAGTTAGTTTTACTGCAATTCACTGACATTTTGCACCACAGTCCTGGCCCAACTATTCAACTTTCAGCCTCAGGCAAGCAAGATACCTCAGGGTGAGGGAAAGCAAGAGACAAAGATAAAATCTCTTTCTCAGCTTTCTAAGAAGACGCCTATTTTTAACTAAATGACACAAGTCATATTATATTCATATACCCCAACGATAGAAAGTGAGGGAATGGTGAATAGCTGTGGTGGGGAGGCTCAGAGTGAGCATTAGGAAAAATTTCTTTCCTGTGTGTGTGGTCATACATTGGAACAGGCTTCCTAGAGAGGTGGTTGGTGCCCCATATGGTTGCCAGTGGTCAAGAGGCGTTTGGATAACACCCTAATTAATGTACTTTAAGTTTTGATTAGCACTGAAGTGGTCTGGCAGTTGGTCTTGATATTTGAAGGTCCATTCCAAGTTAGCTATCCTATTATAAATTTGAAGATATTCACAATATGGAAAATAGCTTCTCCTTTCTTCTTTCCAGAGGATAAAAGAGGTCCAGATCCCTGAGTGGCAGCTGAGGATATTGGTCTTTGAAGGTTAACAAATATTGCTGCAGATATTCACCAGCTAGGGATCTGTCTCAGAAGGTTTAGAAACACCTTTTTCCTCAATAGCATCCAAATGACCGTTTCCTTACTTTCTCCATATAAAGTGATTGCCAATGAGAGAAGAAATAGTTCCTCTAACGCCTATAGCACTGTAACTGTGAGGAAAAGAGGGCACACAACACACCACAGGGAAAGATGAGGTAAGTGGATTGAGGAATGGCCCTGCCGCACCCAGGGGAGAGCAGCAGGGGGCAGGAGAGGCTGCAGGCTCTGAACAGAGATTTCCCTGTGGGGAGAACATGGTGGGGCAGGGGAAAAGTGTGGGAATGAAGGAGCAGCAGATGAATAGTTAGGAACTGACCATGGTATCCATTCTCCAACTCCGGAAGGACTTGCTATGACGAGGTATGCAGAGTTGGGAATGGCATTGGAGTTTTTATCTCTGTTTCTCAACAACCTACTCTACTTTTAACTAGCAACAAACTTATTTTCCCCAGGTAAAGTCTGTTATGCCCATGGCAGTGATTGGTAAAGTGATTTGTTTGCCTTTACCTTCACCATGAACCTTGCCATTTTATTTAATTGCTCTGTCCTCTTGAAGAGGGGGTGTGAGAATGGCTGAGTGGGCAGCTGATTGCCAGCCAAGGTCAACCCACCACAAGCAGATAAATAATAGAAAGCTGTAGATATAATTTTCATCAATGACTCAGGTTCTCAGACACAGATGGCCTAGGATATCTATGTGCCCAGTCCCCATGCCTGGAGAAGCCATATTTTGACCTCATTAGCAGAGAGGATCTATCTGAAGAACACTCAACACTGGCTTGCTCCACCTCCTCCTCAGAGATTGCTATCCTTGCTGCGGGGGCTGTTTCTGCCATCACTTATCCAGCTGCCACAAATAACAGCCTCATGCACTAAGAAAACATGAAACTGGAGTGAGTTTGCCTTAACTGTGCAGAACTTGACTGACATTTTGAGGCAGGGTACAGTGGTAAGGCCTAGTTTCTCACAGAAAGCTTGTTTGTTTCTTTGGTTTTGGTAACCTTATTCTGACCTCAGAATCATGGGAATATAAAGCTCTGCCCCTTCCAAACATTTCTGCTTGGTGACAGCAAACACAAAGCAGCCCATTACAGAGATAGTGGAGCTTGCACAGCCCATCAAAAAAAATACATTATATTTAAAAATGTAACACAGGTGCTATGAGGTTAAGCTCACCTATTCTGGTCTATAGCTGACATGACATAAAATCAGAGGTAGAAAAGCTTTTGTGAACTAAGCTGAGGGAACAGGCCATTCATTAAAATGTCATGCTGAAAAACTGCAGGTAAGTCTAAATAGAAAGAAAAAGTAGAATGAGGGAGAAAAGGAAAACCATTTGGCAGTTGAATAGCATTTAAAAAGACTTGACAGTAGCTGGTTAACCATCATTTCCAGAAAACCAGAAATCTCCATGATTTAATGTGTAAAGAGAAAAATAAATACTGTCCCAGTAGTATAAAACTAAAGGAAACACATTCTTAAGACTAAACTTGGAAAACATCTGCATTGGTATCATCATACATTTATGAAGATATAATAAATCACACTTCTCATAAATACCCGTGCCCACCTTATTAAGCTCCCACAGTGAAACCCCAGGCTTTTATTTTAGGATGTGTGCAGCTCTCCTACATGAGATTGTAAAGAAATTAGTCAGTGCCAGAAGTGCAAAGCTGGGAAATGCAGCCAAGAAAATCATAGCCTAGAAACTACTGCAGTGACAGAAATATTTGCTGCTGTCCAGGGCTAACAGGAAGAAGCGAATGATATCTAGACCCTTCCTGCCCTACCAACCTCCTCTCCTGGGGACAGGATCTCAGTAAACTTGGCTGAAGCAATCAAATGAAATGGAGATATCATGGTGGAAAGTGTAGGTATGCCTGGACAAACTAGAGGTCACAGACTGAATTTCATTTTCAATGCATGTCTTCTTTTTGCTATCTGAAAAGACAAATGGATTCTTTATACATTCACTCCTATGAAGCAGGTTTTCTTTGCCAAGGTAAACACCAGAAGTCACATTTTTTTAAGTTGTGGAAATTGATGCTCGTGTCCCTAACTGGGTTTTACAAATCTTGTCTAGGACAGCAAATTAGCTTTACAAAAGCACCCCTATCAGATAACCAAAACACAGCCCTATTTTACAAAAGGAGAAAAGGAGACACAAGAGGTTGAATTACAATAGTCCCTGAAAAAGAATCTAGTATTTCCAGTCCTCATATGTATCAACTGCTTCACACTGCAAAATTGCAGAATAAAACTTTGTAACTTCTAAGTGTTATACAGCACATGAAGTAGAGATACTGTGAATACTGAAAAGCTGCGCTCAACAGTTAGAGCACAAAGGTCTGCGGAGGAATGAAGAGTCTGATGCAGCCTGTAGAAACCTTTACTTTCTCTTCACATATGAATTCAAAGGATCTAAAACTTATAGAACGTACTTCAGATACCAGTGACGAGCCAGAGCCCTTCAGTGATTCCATCTGATTGTAGGCTTGCATTTCCTTTACTGTTTGCAAGTAGTTCTCAACCAAGAAGGCCAGCAGTCAAAAATAAAAGTACAGCCACTTGTGCGCCTACCAGCAAATTTCCACAATGTGTTAGTTTGGATCTGAGCTAAATACAAACCAAAGCTGGAGAAGTTACAGGTCAGGGCACTGACGTATAGGCAAGGCTGCCAATAATGATGAAGTGCGCCCACACGACATACTATAGGCAGTTTCAATCTCTTTCAGACATCTCCACTCAAAACCAGACTTTGGGTTTCTTAGGTGTTTCTCCTGCTTCAGGCATGGTGGCAAACAGAACACTTAACGAAATCTGGTTGCACTCAATACACAAGCACTGTGGGCTGCAGACAAATTGAGCACAGCTGATAGAACTAGAACTTGCAGCACTTTCCTCTGCTTTGTGTGGTGACCCTTTAGATTTTTTCTCCCCCTTTGACGGAAGGATGAATGGAATAATTCCAAGGCAAATTTGCTTGTTGTGTAGTAGTGAGGGAAAGGCCTCCTGCTTTCCTGCATTTGAGGTGAACACAGGCAGTCAGTCGTAGGGCAAGCAGTTGAAGTCATTCTCCTCTTCCTGATAAGGAAGAATGGGGAGAAAAGACAAACATCATCTTATCCATCTGTTAATAAGCAGGAAGAAAATCTGACAGCATATCTGATAGCTCCACAGTGCTTTGCACTTCAGTGTGGTCATTTACATTCATGTGAAATGACAGTAAAAGGTCTGCAAATAAGAAAGGTGGGAGTTTACCCCATCATGCCTCACGGGCTATGCATGTCCCAAAGCCCCAGTCAATCTCTGTGATACTCCTTCTTTCACACAGCTAGTACTGTAGCAGAGGATGAGTTATCTGACAAGCACATATATACTTCACAGATCATTATTACATGCTCTGACCTTAAAAACCAGGCGTGAAATGGTGGTGAAAATGTAATACAAGAAGACAGCCTCCATTCCCCTGGGAATCTTAATGGCACCGATGTGCACTTTTGAACCAGGCAGAAAAGTCAAGGAGGTATGTAAAAAATATGAGTGAGCTTTTGTAGAACAAGTCCCATCAAAACCCTCAACAATGTGTTTTTCCCCTTCAACATTTCAGTTCTTTTAATCTTTGTGTCGACTTCCCGGGTTTCAAATAAAGCAGAAATTATTACTGCATTTGCTTTCCTTTCACGAGCCAGGCAGGCTCTTGGCTCAAGAACTGGTGACCTGAAACAGTTATCCTCCCTCAGCACTGAGTCTTCATGAACAATAAAATGCTTTGGAAGCCATGATGACATTGGAAACATAATTCTTTCTGTTATCTATGTGGTGTAAATACAGTCCTTTTTTGAAATTCATTGCCTGCCAGGCAAAACTTTTCATGCATAAAACATATCTTGGAATTGAACACGAGATTACTCACGTTATATTACTCACTACTTCCTTTGTCACGGAAGCTCTGAATTGCTGTTGAACAGAAAAAATCTCTTATATCTTGAATAAAGAAAGAGCCCCCAAATATTTCTGTATATGCTATTGTTGATCAACAGCTCAAGGATTGGCATCAATGCAAGAGTTGCTCCTGTTTTCCCTTTTTATGAAGTTTCAAATTTGTTTGCCTTGTTCATGAACTGCCTTTGAAATGACGTTAAGGCAGAGCATGCTTTACAGCAAGCACAATCACAGTACAAGTAACAGCACGTGTTATAAAAAAGGTGCATATCAGTCATTCTTTAGGGTAGCTCTAGCTGTAGTAAAGTAAAAAGTGAAGCAACTCCAAGGTTTGCTAGTTAGTTCGTCTGCAAAGGTACACTTTGCTAATACTCTTCACACTTTTATAAGGCAACACAGAATCACACTTGAGCTTTGCTTTGTTGTCTCACTAAGTTTCTCATTAATCACCTTGAAAATAAGTATTTGTTTCCAGGAAGAAATGTGTGTGTACACACTGTCACACACTGGAAGAGCAGTGCATCCTCGACACAACTGAGCTGAGACTAACTGCCTCTGTGCTATAGTGCTTACACATTAAGTTTGGGGGTTTTGATTTTGATGTGTGCAATTCTTAGCTCCAAGCAGAGATGATCAGAGGTTGCCCAGTGCGGTGTTCATGATGGAAGTCCTCCTGGTTATACAACATCTCATGCATCAGGTCTGCACCATGAAGGCCCATTCCTACTTCTCTCACCTCCATGACCATGGCAGAAGAATGGTCACAGGTGGCTTTGACAGATGACAGTCTTCAAGTTATTTCTAGGGGACAGAACAGGTCAAATCTGAAAGAAATTCAGCCTTTGGGTTTTTAAAGACTACTTGTAAGCATGTTCATCAAAGTTGTCTGACTACTTGGGAGTGCAACTATTCACCTGATCAAAATTATTTTAAGGTGTTTCCAAGAAGGTGTTTTTCAGGAATTCAGTATGATTTAAACTCTCGGCTTTGTACTAGATAATCACCTGCTAAATATGCAGTTAAATCGTGCAGCAGAAGTCAAGCTGGCAACAGCTGCTGACATGGACTATCAAACATCAAGCCTCTATTTCAAGTGTACTGGGTCCTAACCCCATTATTAACCACATTTGTGTCAGTATGTCTTTAAATATTTGCATGGAATGACATGATAGCTACATAAAGGAATTAATGCCAATATTCATAGTAGCAAATTATGCAAAATATAATGTGTAAATTTCTTGGCAGTTTCAAAATTTGGAAATAGATCTAGGAGCTCTTTAGCTTAGCTTTCACTGGGCAATATATCTGCTGATGGAGTTATTTAGTTACTCCATATCACCACAGTGATTTTTTCAAACAGACTTGTCAAAATCCAGTATACTTCCACCTCAGAATCCCACATGACAGAGCCCAAAGATCATGTTGCTTTGCTTAAGTTCTCCTTTACTTCACTACATCTCCTTCTTCCTGATTTATATTCCTATGTATAGATGTTTATTTGGTTAAATCCTGAAATGAAAAGATGATAAGATTATTCCACAGGACCTTCTTGGTGAGGCAGTCTTGGATCTGTATAGCACAGCCAAGGCAGGCCTTGTCTGCAGTTGAGTACTAGCGTGCAAGAGGAGTTCACAGACAACTGCTGCTTCCCCCAGAAGCTTTTGTGCTCAGCTTTGTGAGGGATGTGGGACAGTGGGGTTAAACAGGACAGGAGGACAATCAACACCTGAAAGTACCTATTCCCACATAAGGATGGGCTGCAACAAAGGGCCACTGCTGACTGAGGAACCCAGCACCTCTCCAACATCTGTGAGAACACAGCTCGGTGAAGAGAGCCCCCTGGAGCTGTTCCAGAAAGTTACAGTTTTTCAAAGGGTGAAACAACAGAATGAGCCAGTACCCCCAGACACGTTATCTGAGCTGTGGTTGTGTGTTTGGCTCAGAGCTGTGAATTTTTTGAAGGAAAACAGTAAAACACAATGGACTTGTGAAGAAGGTCATCCATGCAACCCTGAGCAGCAGCCTGCATAAGTGCAGAGTGAACAGAGAGCTCTAATTACCTGACACAGCTGTGCTTGCTTCTCATTTAGCCCAGGTCTCAACAGCCTTGGGGAGCAAGAAAAAATCAGTGGAGAAGATGGATAGCAGGGCAGTATGTGGAAAGACACAAATATGACTGACAGAAGAAAATAAATTCTTGCATGCATTAGTTACTTTTGGTTTTATGCAGGAGTAAATTTAGTCTTACATCAGAAATCACTTTAAATATGTGACAGTCTCCCTTACCATTTTGCCAAAATTGTCTTTTCCCTCTAAGCAGCCTTTCAGGATTATTATTGTCCTGCTGATTTCCACATTTGGCTGGGCTGATCTCCTGCTGAGGGCTGCTGCTGAAATCTCCATCTCTCTGATCCTCACAGCACCTCTACCAGTCCTGCCACTCAGCTGAGGATCAGAAGCAAGAAGGTGACCTAGACTAAGATAGCTCTGGGAGGAGACCACCACATGTGCCAACCAAAGGGAGCCAGGCCACTGCAAGAAGTGCCTGAACTGCTTCTCATACGGGAGCTGTAATCATTTAAAGTCTTCTTCCTACCACATTCACAACATTTCTTCCTAGTGACCTGGATAGAACAGAACTTCAGAACCTATGCCAGAACATGACAATGTAGAAGCAGACACAAACCATGCACTGTTTTTCCAGGGATAAAGTGACACAAAAACCAGAAATTCAAAACCATAATTTTTCATTAGAAAATGCACCAGGATTTGCAGACACTACACAAGTCCATGATTTTTAATGTTCTGATTCATAAATCAGTGATTTCCATCCCAATGGCAAATAAAGGATTTATATTTGAAAGCATATTTAGGATTTATTGGCAGGATTTGTGTTGTAAAAGCATGGAAGGATTTGTAAATTTAATTTTTCACTTATAAGGGCTTTTGAGGATTTTTGTGTAGTAAATCCAATTAATACAATTTTAATATGATTAAAAATCAGGCAGTTCTGCTCCCCAAGTTTTGAACTTTGCCGTATCCTCTCCATCACAACCCACTGGAGTAGTGAGGAGGCCCTGCCATTGAGTGAGGATGTCTGGACAAGCCTCACATCCCTACTATGGAGATGGGAGACAAAGACCACGGCTTCCAGCCAGGTAGATACTGATGAAGAAACATTAATAGCGGACAGGTCCTTCACTTTAGTCTCAGTAACTCCTCTGTTTGCTCATCACCACCGCCACTAAGACCTGAGAAACAAAGGCACTTTTAGCCCCACAGAGACCAATGGGAGGCTGTCTCCTCTTACGCACCCAGATATGTCCTCTCATCCCAGCTCAGCTGGCTGATCCTGGGGATGGCAGCTACCAGGGATGGAAAGTATCTGGTGGGTGATCAACCAGTGGTTTGGGACAGCTGTGTGCAGAGCATAGCTATCTCCATCCTGACAAATCCCATGACACCTCCCTCAAAGTTTTGACTCTGATGGACCCTTCTCTGTTTGTATCAGGGCACTCCAAAACATAGCTCACAGTTTTCACAGCACTGCTGTGCACAGGCACATCCTCATGCCAGAAAGGTTCATGCTTGAGTAATGATGCTACCTTCAAGGTTACTGCTACCCAAGAGATGAGGACCCTGGACCCCAGTAATCCCTGAAGCCCCAACATTACCAAGGTTGAGCTGCTAAAGTACATTAGCTTTGCAGGGCTTATTTTGAGGACCCAAACTCACTTAAATCGTAACCAGATTCAGATTCTGAAACTGCACTGCCTGTAGGTGTTTGTAGTGAGGGGCTGCAGGGCTGCTGCATGACGTGAGGCCAAAGCTGGATGTGCAGTGAAGGAAGTGTGGCCTGCGGAGAGGAGCTATGCTGGAATAAAGAAAAAGCATGTATAGGAAGCAGCGTCAGAGGAGCTGCTATGGACTGGTCACAGCCTCCACTGCCCATCCCTTGGGCTGTGCTGCTTGAGGAGATGAGTGGAGGAGCTGAGAATGAGAACAGTTCAGCTTGCAATAAAAGGTCAGTTATGCAGAAGGTGTTTTCAGTTTTTATCTGTTTCTCAACATTCTACTTATAGCAGGTCGATTCTGTTTTGCCCGTGATCATAGAATCACAGAATCATTAAGGGTGGAAAAGACCTCTAAGGTCAACCAAGCCCAACCCATCCCCACCATTCCCACTGTGATGGTGACTGGTGAGTGATCTCCCTGTCCTCATCTCAGCCCATTGGCTTTTCCATCAGACTTTTCCATTTCACTTTCTCCACTTTCTTGTTGAGGAGGGGAGTGAAGGAATGAGTGGGTGGGTGGCTAGCTGTCAACCATGGTTATTGCCCGCACTTTTACTTATTAACCTAATGAGTTTATATCTTTTTAGAGAAAAACAACTGTCACTCTCCTCAAGATGCCTGAAATTGCTGATGCAAGACAAAAGAATCCCAAGTACTCAATTCTTCGTAAGAAATGAGTTGATTACAGTAACATTAAAAACAGCCTGCGTCACATACACACTTGGACTTCAACTAGTGTCTGTTTTCTGCATTCAGATTTACCCATTGGTTTCAAAGTCTCTTGGGTCAGCAGTTAGAATGGCCTGTTCCTTTTCAAACAGTGAAAGTGACTTTTAAAGAAAGCAAATTCCAGTGTTAGGGCCAGCTGTCTGGAGGGTAAGATCAGGGACTGAGTAGGTTTACTGTGTAAGACCCTGGCAATTTGCATCTGGTAAAGATTTGCACAGAGATGCAGTAATTGCAGCAGGGGACCAGATACCAGGAGAACTGCATTATGTGTGGTGATACAATTCCACCTTTTGTTCAGTTAAAATATTTAGACAACTCACTTCATTTCATGGTGCCTCATTGCAAACACAGGGGGAAAAATGATTTTCTGTTACCTCCAAAAGGAGCCGTAAAGCAGTATCTGGTTCCCAGCAGCTTTGGGATAGAGAGCAGTATAAAATGTGGAGGTAATTCTGATTTAATTTTACTCCTAAATTCTGTCAATGTGCATCCAGTAAACAGGGAGTGTGCTTTATTATGACTAACAGTACCACAGGGTTTCAACTGAGGCTATGAACTTACTGAGCCAGTAAGAAAAAAAAAAAAGAACACACACACACAACACACGCTCATAGAATTGAGAACACTTGATTCCTTCAAGGCATCTGCAGGCCAAACTGACAACAGTCTGCCCAGGGCTGCCCAGGACACCAGTGTCAGAAACAAGAATTTACCTACAGTTTTCACTAGTTGGTCCCCCCAGTAATTCCATCCAAATTCTGTCGGTGGTTCTTTTACAAAATGAACCCAAAGGAAATCCCAGTATTAGCTGAGATAATTCTGATGAATCACAAAAACCATGGTATGGCTGGAACATGTGCTTCTCTCCCACGCTTCAGAAACAGGGATGATGCAGAAAATCTCCCACAAACCACTGGCTTGGTAAAACAATTAATTACTGACCTTACACAGGTTTATCAGGATAAAAATCCTGCTAACAGAGCAGTAAAATGTACAATTAAGTTTTATCTTCTGATGAAGAAACCTCATTTGTGCTAAAATATCGGATGATTTATATTTTCCATTTCAATAGATCGTTTAAGATTCAACAGATTGCTGAATAAATTGTTTAAATATGCAAATCGTCTGGGCATTTTGTAATATTTCTCCAAGGACTTTTTCCCTTTAGTTTTCACCAGATCATGCAAATTGCTAGTGATTCAAAAAAGGGAGCATATTATATTTTAATTGACAGGGTGTTTATTTCAGCTCCAGCTCTTTCACAGTGAGATTTTCCCTCACAGATAACTAGAAACAGATGACCAGGAATACCCATATTCTGTGGGCTCATGACAATATAGAGTATTGGGAGAGATGTAACACAGGAAATTAAGTGTTTTACATAGATGAAATGAGCTGACTCTGGAAATACAAACAGTATTAAATTGCAGTATATAGTGTGCCCTGTACACCTAATTTCCATGGTAAGTAACGAGCTGTAATAGGCATTCATGCATTCACTGCACAGCATCCCCAGAACTCATTCTGCCTCTCCCCATGTCCCGTGCAGAGGCAGGCAGCCTCCATTTCCCAGTGCCCAAGGGCAGCTCTGCCAAGGCAATGCCGGGTTCTCCACTACCTTAGTGCTCACCCACCCTTGGCTTCCAAGAAGCTTCAGTTCCACGAAGCACTCCTGACTTGATGGTTAGGGAATCTATTTCTTCTAAGAGCTACAAAAAGGAAAGGAGGTTTTCTCCTTCTTTCCTACAGCTGCCTCCTGAGCCTGCTTCTTTAATTACCCTAGTTAGCCAGCAGCCCAAAATCTGAAACTCCAGGCCAGAAAAGAAAAATAAAAGACGAAAAAAGACAGCTTTTTCCTTAATGATTCTTGCACTGATTTCGTTTACTCACTACCTGGTGAAAAGGGCAATGCATTTGTTATTTCATTACAGAATAATGTCAGACACAACTTCTTTTTTTCCTGTTTTCCTAAAGCTCCGCTTCTGTACCAACCTAGAAAGCAAGTAACAAATGCACTCAGTCCTCGTTAGCCAAATTGTTTTCCTAATACGCTTTGCTGAGAAACAAAATCTACTGAGGCAGATTTGGGTACGCTGTTCAGCATAAGCTCAGTTCCCCAGTGATCCACTTCAATCAGAATCTGAAAAGAGCGATGCCAGCCCTGCAGCGTGGTGTGCGCTCTGCTACCTCATGCATTATTTCAGCATGAAATATTTATAAACAGGAGAAAAGGGGCAGGCTTCATCTTCAAAAAGTATAATGATTTTTTTTTTTTTTTTTTAAATGTACGAGCGCAACTTGTAAGAATCTGCAACTTGTTTGACATCCTGGGCTTAATAGACCAGTCCCCACTCATCCATACAAAAGGAGCCAAGATTTCACCTTGCTACCAATTTCTCTTTAAAAATAGAACCTGTAATAAGCAGATATATTTTTATATATAGCTAATTTTGCTTTTATTATTGTTTCTATTATTATCTTTTAAACATTAGCTCTCCACAGTACACACGCAAATCTTTTCGTAGAAAAAACAACACAATACCGTAATTACCTTTCCCCTGGCAGAACTTTGTATACTGCAATTAAAATGGTGGTTGCAGTCTACAAGGTCATGCTGTCACAAAGCTGGTCTCTGGAAGCCCCAGTGGACTGAAGGAGGAGGATCTGACCACTGAAGGGCCACACCAGGAAGCCCATAACACAAAGCAGTCTGGAAGAAGTCACTGCCAGGTAGATCCCCTTGCTCTACCAGATTACACCCGTAAAACGTAACTCCTGTTTTAGCTGGCAACCAGAACAAAACAGCAGAAGGTAAATGGATCCCCTGGGGCACTGGGGCTCTGAGCAAGGGCAGTAGTCTTGCAGCTTGAAGGACCCGGGGCTGAAGAGCACAAATCTCTGCAAATTAACCTTCTGTCTGACGTGTAACTCACTAATGAATTCTGCAGAAACAGTTACACAACTGACCTGCTCTCCATAGTGCAGATAAAGCTTTACTCTTTTTTACCTGCAGATTTAGAATATTTACCAGTACACAGCTAATTGACTCTCTGGAGGACAAACCCAATTCTGCTTCCTTTGAAACATCAGAAATCTAATACCGGTTGTGTGGCATCTTGCAAGCAGGAAAACAGAGGTTGTTACCACCCAGCATTTCTCAGGTCATCTTTTCAGGGAATAACTAGCTACTTATATTTGCACTAAATAGGGTGTGATTTATTTATGTATTTATTTATTATTTGGCAAAACAAAAGGTCAGCTGACTCTCCTTCCATTCAGCCCCAAAACACATCCTGTTTCTGTCACTAGCTAGTGTAGCCTTAATTTATATTTCCTTCAAGCCTGCATTATAAATAGACCTCTACGGAGGTACTGTGTGCGCAGATACTTATAAATGCCAGAACCACTGCGACTCCAGCCCAGGGGGCCAAGAGACATGCACGGAGCTGAGCTGAGCGATGGAGAATGCTGCACAGCCTCTGCCAGCTACAAGAACAGCTTTCTGATGGCATGCATGACTCCTAAATGTCCTGGTTTAAACAGATTAAAAACAAACAAACAAACACAAAACAACAACAACAACAAACCCCGAAAGTTAAGTCCACTGAGAATTCTGAACATTTATTACATGAACTACCTGTGGAATTATAAATTCCAGGCTAGGTAGTTTCTCTGTTTAAGCATCAGGACAAATGCACCACAGACATTGCATTTGCATCCCTCTGCCAAGATATAATGGGACACCACTACAACGACTTGCTAAAAAGATTATGCTTTATTAAAGGTAGCTGGTCTGGTTACAACCACATATCTTAGTATAACGAATTTTTCAGGAAATCAAGCATTTGTTCCTGTTGAAACCATTTTCCCCATCTGCAGTCATTACTCCCCTTTGGTCACTCATTCCTTCTGAGTATTGTCTGCCTGACTGACAGATACTGCAGGGAGAGGCATTATGTGGGGAATAAAAGTCTATTCCTAATGTATTTCTATCTTGCTGGATGTAGCCTTACCAACAACACAAAAGGCTCCATTTCACTCAGTGCAGCACAGGCTGTGCTAAACCTACGCCATCTGGTGCAGAGGCACACAGTAAGTACCTATTTAAATTTAGAGAGTAGCTACAGTATGACCTACAGATCTCAGCAGTAGATGATCATGTCTGAGCAACATTATGTGCTTCCATTATCACCCTGCCTTTTAAATGGAGCCCTAAAGCTGACAGCACATTAGCTATTTTTGCAAGCGTTGTCTTATTACACATTGCCTTCTTCATGGCACTATAACTAATTCACTGGAAACTTCCAGACGTGGACTGTACTTTGCAATATTCACTGTCCTGTTTCCTGACATTAAGTTAATAAATTCAAAATGTAACAGCTCTACATCAAAGTACCTCTCTCTGAGCCAAACTGCAGTTTTGCTTTCAGTATATGACTTTGCTTCAGGTTCTGAATGGAGATTACGGTGATTTTTAAATGTGCTGCTTAAGGGAGGCTTCAGACATCCAAGGGAGCTGTAATAAAATATACCTCCACGTGATTAGTTCAGAAATTGCTGCTGGTCTTCCAGCAGAAATGATTTGATGGCTTCAGTCCACTCCAGAATTGAAAGGGATCCAGCTTCCAAAAGCCGTAACTGGCCATTAAGCCACCATAACGCGCTCCAGTCATGATGCTGACCGGCCAACTCAGCAGTAAGGCTGAAAAGCAAATGCCATTTCTGTTCAGGTGGAGGAGGAGAGGGTAGCATTACCACTAAGGAGGTGATAGTCCTCTAATCACTGCCACATCCCATGAAATACAGCATGAAACTTGAATTTGCTAGGAGCTGGACTGGGACCCAGGCTACAGAACCAGCAGTTTTCAAAAGAATTTCATTATAAACAAAACGAAAAAAGAACTAATCCACATGGTTTACAGCAAAGCCATACGCCCTCTGCATAACCACTTGTACTTATGAAATAAACATTACTGTAAAAAACACTTTGTGCCTTGTCAGACAATTCAAAAAATGTCACATCTTTAGCAGCTAATGCTTCCTCCTTATGCCCTGTTCCTTGTGTGAACCACAACAGGCCATCCTCTCCTGTTGTGCTGACCTGGCTAGAGAAAGATGCTTCTTCCTCCTCCTCTTCCTCCTCACTGACTGGCTGAGGTGCTGATGGGAGTCTGTGCATTCGGGTGGTTACCTTTGTGAGGGCACTGGTGAGTCAGGCATGCAAAGAAGCAAGCTCCCTTTCCACACACTGCTCATGTAGGTGGCGAGCCAGGATTCTGGTAGAAGGAGGAGCTGATTTATAAAACAGCTCTGGACAGTTTCTCATTTCCCCAAACCAGATGAGGCTTTCTGCAGAAGGATTAGGTGGCTAACATTCCTCCACCACTCCTTTCTGCTCCCACATTCTGTGAGTTGTTCCACACCACAAAAGAAACATCCCTGGAAGTGAGCTGTTATCCTTGGAAAATGACAGCTTCTGGTACCCCTTTCCTGCCCCTCTTTGAACACAAAGCACCTCCAGAGGTGGTAGATGTGCTCCACCATCACCCTACATTTCTTGTACCTGCCTGTGGAGCCCTGCCACCTGCCACCTCATCTACAAGCTCCTGAGGACCAGCTGTTACTATGGTCTAACACAAATAACACAGAAGAAACCAAACATTTCATTTGACAAAGCTATTAAGTGGTAACAAGCAGGAAACAACCAGCTTGCCACAGAATAATTAAATGCTTTTAGAATTGAAAAAGAAGTATAACAGTAAGATTAGCCTTAATTTTGGTGGGAAGGCAATGTCTTTTTAAAGATTTTTAAAGATACTAGATCTGTGGAGCAAACAACAGGGAAGGCAGTCCCCTTCAGCAGGCAGCCTATGGACAAATTTCTACAGCCCATTTACTGTATGAAGTTGGAAGGTAGAACATCCTGCTTCACATATGCCACAAAGACACTGCACTGATACAGAACCGCTCTGATGAATGGGCTCCAACCATCACTTCTGCCTATGTACTTCAGAGATTAAAATGGCACATGTGAACAATGCATCAACCATTGCTGTGCACATGGACCAGAAACATTTATTACCAATCCAGTTCTACAGCCTCAACGAGATTCTTACTGACTTCAGGATAAATCAAGTTGGCATTTTCAGGACCTTTGCAAATCTGTTTTCAGACTGTAGAAATTAAGACTGAGACAGACATATAAAGGCAGATTCATTTTTTCAAAGGCAGTCTTGAAAATAACTAGCTAAAAATGCAACTAAAAAAAATCCTATTTCATAGCTTAAATATAACAGCGCTATGAAAAATATGCTAAGTAGCTTAAGAGAATGAATATATTGTTACTGAAATCTATTTCAAACAGGATAGACCTTATTTTCACTCTCATTTTGACCTTTATTTGAGAAGATGCCATCAAACTCCAGACAATTCCCACAACTGAAATGTGGCTAATGATGGCTACAAGCTGTTCAGAAGAGACACGCAAGGAAGGAGAGGAAGAGACTTTGCCCTCTACATCAAGGAAGGAATAGAGTATGAAGAGCTGTCCCTTGCCATGAGCAAGATGAAAGATTATGGATGAAAGTTAGAGACAGATGCAACAATGGGAGCCTTGTGGTTGGTGTCTACTACAGGCTACCTGATCAAGTGGAGCCTGTTGATGAAACCTTCCTCTTGGAAGCCAACAGACCCTGGGCTGCATCAAAATGAGCATGGCCAGCAGAGTGAGGTAAGTGATTCTGCCTCTCTACTCCGTGCTGGTGTGAGTAGAGTACTGCATCCAGGTGTGGAGTCCTCAACAAAGGAGAGACATAGATCTGTTTGAGCACTTCCAGAGGACGGCCACAAAAATGACCCAAGGGATGGAACATTTCTCCTAGGTTGAGAAAGCTGGGGCTGTTCAGCCTGGAGAATAGAAGGTTCAGGGAAAATGGGTGAGCAACCTTTCAGTATCTAAAGGGGATCTTGCTGAGATGAAATTTTTCCTAATATCCAATCTGAACCTCCTCTGGTGCAACTTAACACCATTACCTCTCATCCTATCACTGTGACCTGGGAGAAGATGCTGATCCCCACTTCTACAACCTCCTTTCAGGTAGTTATAGAGAGCAACAAGGCCATTCCTAAGCCTTCTCTTCTCCAGACCTCAGAATTTTGTGTGTGCATGTGCATGTATTTTTTTTGTTTTGTTTTGTTTTTTTGAAATGAACAAGAGTCATGCTGCTCAGACTAAAAAATCAAGAAGTAAGAACACTAAAGTCAACGTACACAAAGACATTCAGTTTTCCAACTCTGGGGAGTTTGGAAAGCAAGCATTCTAAAAGCCAGGGATGACTCTGGATGCCCTCAGCCACAGGAAGCCAACTGCAGAATGTCTGAGTTTTTTGTGACTTCCCAGTGCCTCTTCTGTGGAAGTGAGCCTTGTGCCAGATGCACAAAAATGGGATCTGAAATCGCTAAGCACTTCTGAGCAGAAAGCTGTAAAACCGTTTGTTATGTTTTTAATTAAGTTGCATAGATCATCTCTCTTTGTATTGTCAATGAATTCCTGAAATACTAAAAAAAAAAGACATTTAATTAGAATGCTGAAATTTTTATTGCAATTTCTGAATGTGTTAACATCACAGGAGAGGGACTCTCATTTCTGTTCAGAAAAGTTATGCCACAGGGAAAATGAAAAAAGCATCCCTGCACTGTCTTGCTAGGTGTTGTTTGCCCTGGCACGGAGGTACTACTTCTGCAAGCAAAGGGCATAAGCTATTCTATGGCCCTTCAGCTTCTATTTTGAGCAATCCAAATAATATTTCATCTGGCACCAGCTGTGACATTTTGATTGTAATCAGCAACAGCTGGAATGAGGCCAGCAACATATTTCACATGAGCTAGCTGCCAGCATCAAGACCTGATGAAGAATTCTGTCCACCAATGGCCTGAGCCACTTACAGCTCTGAAATGTCTCATACCAAGATCAGAGAGGCGCTCTTATGCACTACTACAAGCAATATACATTAAAGGCCAAGTGTAAATCTATATAGAGGTGTACACACCCTTACACATTGAAAATATTTCTGCCAAAGACACACAAATGCTGTAACCCCACTGCTTCATGAAAAACATGTAATTGCAACCTGTACTACAAAGTACACCGAAAAGGAACAAATTCATGTTACAGAACCCCCTTTATATACGTCATGTGAGATCTTCAAAAGTGCATTCATTTAAAATGTATCTTTGTCACACACACACACACATATTTTCAGCCAGGGATTTTGCATTTGATTCCTCGGTCCTGACTGGCATTGGAAAACGTTCAGTACAAGTACTAATCCCCAAAGAACTTTGCTGCAAACAATCCTCATTACACAGTAATTCTTTGCTGCCTCTACTTTCTGACATGTCAGCCAGTTCTTAATCCTTTTAACTTTTTAATGAAGGAGTAGTTACACAATGGCATCATCCCATGAAAGGTCACAGATCTTTCCCCAGAGAGCACATCCCTGGCACATGGCAGGGAGGAACAGGATGGGATCCTGCTCACAGGAATGGGCAACTGTGGTTCAAACATATTCTGCAAGGATGGAGCTCTCAGGCTGAGAGAAACGGCAGCATGCATTTTGACTAGAGGAGAAATACTGTGGGAATTCTAGAATTTCCTCTGAAGAGATCTCTGCTGGCAAGGACAGGGACAGCAACAGCTGCCATACAAGGCCACAGTCAGATCTGCGCTGGAATGGCCACGCACAACACTACAGCATGAGAGGCACAGCTTGGTCTCTCCTGGGGAACAGCTGTACTTTCCAGGCCAAACTGTTTTTATTTTGGCTTCTGGGCCCGTTTAGAACTGCTAGAACAGAAGAGCACGAGCCTGGTGAGGAAGCTTTTCCAAGCAAGGCGCTCGTTGCCAAGGCTTCTGTGTCACTACAGACACCATGAGGGCCTTCCAAGCCCTCTGGCAGGCCAGGCAGGTGGATAGAGACAAAAAGTAAAAAAGCAGGCTATTTTGTGAGAAAGCAGCAGCTAAAAACTTTATAATAAAACAGGACTGAAAATATTGGCTACCAAACGAGGATCAGTTTGAAGTTCAGTCTCAAGCAACTTCCTAAGTAGGTTAGACCGTAAAATCCAAAGCATAAGGCTTAAACTGACAGGGAGAGAACCTCCAATCCCTGTTTTATGGCTCAGGCCCCCGGTCAGATGGGCTTGTGTTGCTCTTGGGAAACCAGTCTGAGGATTTTGCTGACACTACTGAGAAAAAAAAGTGCTTCTCAAGCCTGAGCACAGTCAATGGAGCACCAGGAACCCTTATGGCCACTGAGCTGGTGCAGATCTCTCCCAGACAGGCCAGAGATAGCTCAAATGATGTAGCTGGCCAGTTATGGAGGACAATCTTGTAGCTCCTCTCACAGTGGACTGTATTTTCAGCCAGTGTAAATCAGTGCAAATCAAGTGGCTTGACAATTTTGCTCACTTAATTGACAGATTGCACCTCCTGATACAAGATGAAAAAAGTAGGACAGTGAGAAAAATAGAGTGACATCCATAGAGGTGCTACTGGCAATTATGAAGAAGCTGTTAGTTCTGCCAGTTATTAAAACCATTCAAGTGACAGATAACAGTAATATATCTTCTGACTTGTTTCACAAATCCACACACCCTGGGTTTTCTGTGAGCACAGCAAGTGTTGATCCTAGAAAAACAATGCCATCTCATTACAAAGCCCTATCAGCACCTGAAACACAGATTAAATTATCAACATGTAACAAGGCCGAAGTGAAAACCGTTCCCTGAGGCACAGTTCTTTCAGGTTTAAACTATGGCTGCTAACTGCTAACTGGTTTTCTAGGTACTGGTCTCACAAAGCAGTTATTGCTTTTATGTTGGCTAAAAGAGGTACTGCATCTTTCCCCAGTGCCAAGGGTTTGTCCTGATGGAGCGGCTCTGGGAGACAGCTGCAAAGGTGCAAGAAGGCACCCACGAAGCAAGCTTGCCCGTACCACCCACACGGTGCCAGCCTCTCAGGAGGGCCCCATCCCTACCCCTGCCAAAAGTCCAATCACTGGGCTGGATCAACACAGCCCCAGTGACTTTCTGGATCAGCCACCAGATGTCCCCATGGAGGAGTCACCTCCCCACATTTTGAGCATCAAGAACTTCCAAGTAACACAATTTCCTCACAGAAGAGGCAAGTCAGTCTTTGACAAGAGCCTAACCTATCTGCCGCAAGCTCCTGGAATAATCTGGGATTGCTGGTAGCTCTGCAATAACAGCTCCTTTCTGGAAGGAAAATGAAGCAGAAGAATACAGAAACTTATCAGTGTCATCTCAAAAGTATTTCACTGTAACCTTAGACAGTTTTCTAACTACACAAACTGCAGGTGTTACTTCCCTTGACTCATTAAAATACCTGACAATCTAATGAATACTCAGTACTTCTTGGTTCTCAAGGGCAGCAGCCTCCCTGCAGCTTCCCACTACTCCCTGCTCAAGCAGGGTTGCCCGAGATGGCATTGGAGGGGACCACAGGGTCTCCAAATGCAAGAAGGACATCCTTCTGGGTAATTATTCACAGAAAAGCAGAACAAATCTTCCCTTGTAGGAAGTAATAAAACTCTCCTCTAAACAAGGATGCAGGGCTTAAAAACCAAACCAGAGTGAGAAAGTTGCTTTACGACCTGCTAAATTGGAGTGATGCAAAGCAGGGCTGCTTATCTAGCTGCACACAGGCCAGCTCACACTCAGAGGTGACTCTGCCTGCCAGATAAACAAAACCAACCACCGTCTGCTGTGCAAACACCAACCTGGAGGTCAGCTTGTAAATAGCTGCTGTCAGCTTGCCACTTCACAGGAACACAGGATAGAGTCCCTGTACCTACCAGCTGGCCCAGAGCATCAGAAAGTGTGAACAGCTCAGACCCCAAATTCTTACTTCTGAGGCTAATGCAAAAGGACCTTCCTAGGTCATCAAAGCCTTTCACTGTGGCACCAGGCAGCACCAGCCATTTCCTGAGCTGGCTGCTTGTCCTCACACATGTGTCTGGGAAGAAAAGCTCACTGGGGACGGCACAGGAAAAATCTCCTTTCCTGATACAGGATTTTAATTTGAAATAACTTAGGTTAGAAGGTAGTGACAATGTAAATTTACCAAATACAGATGCTAAATACCACAGCTTCCCTTTCCATTTCAGCTTATTACCTTATTTCCTTGATGGCAACATAGCATCAGAAACACACAAAACACACTGCACCCCTGTAATATAGCAATTTTGGAAGTGTTACTGTCAAGATGACATTTTATTACATTTCAAGAAATATGCTAATTTGATCATGAGTTTCATTTAGCAGTATGAAGGCTCAAGAACAAATACGAATTGTGCTTTTTCTTAAAACAATTTTAAATGGAGAAAAAAGCCATAACTTCTCAGCCAGCCCCTGTCCCCTTGAAGCTGTGTTCTTTTGCTCTCCTCCGGAATTTAATATCACATTATCTCTGCAAGGAGCCACATGAGGAAAGCAATGCGAGGTAAGCAGACAGGCGATTCTGTCATCCATTTTCATAATTTCAATTTATGTAAATAGGCCATCCACTGCCAAGCCAAACACAGGGTTACCACAGTGGGCTGAATAAACAATATTAGCTTTCAGCCAAGTAAATATATTAGCTATCATCGGACACAGACTCACTGAGGTCTCTGGAGACAAGGAGCATGCAGAATAGCAAGTGGTCAGCACACTGCAGAGCTGTCAGCAAGCAGCAAGGCAGACAAAAATAACCATTGTTGTCGAAATGTGCAACATTTGCACATGAGATTCTCTGATGGAATAGTTTTAAGGGAAGGCTGATAACTCCTCAGGTTAGATTAACACTATGGATCTCATTCACAACTGTGAGGGCTTTTGTGCTGAACATGGCACTGAAATTACCCTTACGTGAAAAGTCCCACTCTGCCCTAGGAGGTTTTCGTTGGAATATGCTCATATATGTCATATATTCTGTGTCCAAATTCAGACATCAAGCTTCGGCTCTAATTAATCTACATTCTACCCAGAGCCCAAATAATTTGCCTTTGTTTGAGATCATTTTTACTGCTTTTAGAATTGACTAGTCCCTCCTATGTGGATTGAAGGTGTGCAACACCCAAATGTTGTTTCTTTGCGTGACAGGATATTGCAAGTGTAAGACTGTAAGTGTTTGAAACCTTAGGGTGGTAATATGCTACATAAGTGAAAAGCAAAGATGATTACAAAAAAAAGTTGCATTTTTTTAATACAAAATACCATACTAACAAAATTCTCACTACTCTTCCAGGAAAATCTCAAACATTCCAAGAGATATATTTCACCAAAGTCTTGTATAAAATATGATTAGTGCTGCCTTAGTTCCAGCAATAATAAGTAAGTGTTAAATCTGTGATGTCTGCTTATTTCTCATCCTGCAGGTTTACATTTCCTAAGCAGCAGATGAGGAGAGGCCTTAAAGCTCAGGGACTTGCTGAAGGATTTGATCCAAACAAAAGAATTAAGAGCTGCTATCATGTAACATTTAAACACCATCATATTATAAGTGCTACTTGTAAGTGAGTAATTTATTTTGGGTCTTTCCAATGCTTGCCTTCTGTCCCTGAATTCTCCTCAGTATATTATCAGAGTGTTCCTGTTTTTTGTGTTCTCCATGGGGATTTGTTGCAGAGGCATTGTGAAAGGAAGGAACACTGCTTACCTCCAGGTTCTGTCTCATCCGGCTGCTGGAAGGAAAAAAACAAATGCACAGACAGCACAGGAGCAAGCAGTACTGGGGAATCATTAATCAAACCAGCAGTAAATGACAGAGCATCGGCACATACATTAGGGACATAATTTTATATGTTATTCCTAGCCTGCAAACATTTACAGGCTGTTCAGCAGCTGGAAACAGCCATAGGGCAACAGTACCCTGGTTATGCTTTCCGTGGATCACCTTGACTAAGGACTGTATGAAGGAATGGGGTAGCAATAGCTTATACAGTCCCTTTATGCTTCAACAGCAGTGCGGGAAGACCACAAGGCACCCGAATATAAGGTTCACTGCATCTTGGCCAATGAACAGATGATGTTTTAACACTAGCAGATCCTTAATACCTCTGGTGTTTGTTACAAACTGTACCACAGTCCTCAATAAAGAGAGAACCTAGAACATTCAGCATCAAACCAAGCCTCCCTTGTGTGCAAAAGGAATAATTCCATTTAATGATAGCAGTAAAAACCCCTTATCTGTGTGAATGAGCCAAAAGAGGGAGGTAAGATGATGTAGCATGCCTGATGTCTGTGGGATTAATGCCTTGCCATCCCATACTAAACACACATACAGTAAGAACCCAGGTATATCTTGAGTTTTACAAAAATAAATCATTAAATAAAGAAAAAAGTAGAGTTTTATGATAGCGTAAGTTATTTCAAATGTAAATGTCCTTACTTTTTTTTTTTTATTGGAGAAAAATCATTAAGAAATCTTCACTGAATTTCTGAAGATTTTATTAATTATGGAATTTCTATCTAGTTGTGGTTATAAATCTCAAAGGAACTTGTGACTGCCCTGTGAATTAGTAGCTCATTTCCTTTACATTTTAATCACTCACATGTTCCAAACTTTGTTTCTGTCTCTTAAAGAGGTACATTTAAAATCAAAACGAGAATTTATCTTTCTAGGACAATTCTGTTCAAACACGGAACGAGTGCTTTTATTTGGACTAGTTGCAATTACACTGTGCACATCATACGGCCCTCTTGTCCAGTTTTTGACCCAGAAGTATATTCATTAATAATCATGCTCTCAGTCAGTTTGATATTACTTACTACAGGAAAACCAGTACAAAATGGAACGGAGTAATCCTCTGAGAATCCTCCAAACTCTGTGCCATATCGGAATAGCTAATAAAACAGAAATTGTTCAGCTTAGGGTACAGAAGGCACACATGTATCTGAGAAATGCAGGGAGCTAGTGCAGGGAATGGATTAGTCAGCTGAGATGGGATTTGTCTTGTATACTTTCTGACCCCACCACAAATGATGCACCTTGGTAAGTGGCATCTGAAGTGGGGACAAGGGAGCATGGAGCGGCAGAAAACACTGAGGAAACTGTGGTGATAGAAAATAAAAGTTCCTTCTGACAGCTGGATTCAACAAGGAACCCAAGTTTACAACTTGCCCCATTAGAACCAGTGCATGGAGTCCCCTCTGGAGTACATAGTAATTAACTATTGACTTCAACAGGATGAATGATCCATTGCATCCATTCACTGCCTTGAAGTTATACACGCATTTAACTACTTTGTTAAACTGATGCCTAGCAGAACTTTCTTGGAAGCTTTGGATGTACAGATGACTGAACAAAATGACAGTTTCTTATCAAATGTAGGGATGTACCCTTCTCCTCCTGGATAAAGGAAAAAAAAAAAAGAAAAAAAGAAAAGGAGAAAGGATATAAAATAACAGACAGAAGAAAAAAAATCTTACAAAGAACAGTTCACTTGTGATCTACTTCCAGCCCAAGTCTTTAGGTAGGTCTTACTTAATGCTATGAAAATATTCACCTTTTACACGACCAAACCTTACAGAAAAATCTTACAAGCTTCCAAAATAGACCACTGCAAGTGATAAACACAAAATTATCTCACCTTTTCACTGAAAATACATTTTAGAAATAAACAGTGCAATAAAAGAAAGTTAATTTTGCTGAATCCCTGATGAATGTTTATTTCCTCCACTCCAGAGAGTCTTCTGGAAGTCACAGAAAGCATTTCAGTGATTTATACCATAATACATCCATTTTCAGTCCAAACTCTAGCAGTCTTCCAAACGATGTAAAACAGATGATCCACAGAGATATCAAGAACTCAGAACCACACTAGCCTTTTTTCTCACTAATAATAGAACATGCATGTTTACAAAAATTTCCAGTTTTCATTAAAATATTATTCTACTTCTGATGACTACATAATTAAAAACCAACAACACAAAACTTCCAAAAACAAACAGCCAAAAGAACTCAGTTTTTTTTTAAGTCCCAAACAATTATAAAAGAGTTACTCAGATGCCCTGTGCAATAAAAGAAAAAGGTGGAAAATGTGAAACAGGAGCTATCTTTTGATACTTTCTGTTTGGCAAACAAAACAGCTTTTTTTTTTTCCATTTTAAGCTGCTTGTCACAACACAGAGTCAGAATTAAAAGCACAATGGGCTAAAGAAGAGACGCCCTAAGTTTTAAATCTGGTGTTGACAAGGGTTTCCTCTGCATCCGTCATAAGAGCAGACACTACTCTGGTCGTAAATCTGATTGCACATTCTCTACTGAAGGATATGAGCTGGAACAATAGGCATGGAACAAAAAACAATGGAAGTTCAATCGCTTTGCAAAGGTCACATTTCAACTATCAGCTCTTTCTCCAGCAGATTTTACAATGAAAACACAATCCTAGGCCTTTCTTTAAGCTGCAGTTTGTTAATCAACCCCCCGTACAGAGCAAGCTGGATGCCACCTCTTGCACAGTTTTTCCCAGACTGAAGCATGAATAGCACACCTCCATAGGCATGGCACATGTTAAAGACCAAGGATTAAAAGTCTGAACGGCTATCCCTCTCTTACTCAGAATGAAGGGGAAATTGTTTTAGTCCAATTATTGGCGTCTTGCCCTCCCCAGTGACCTGCTTACAGCCAGCCCAGTGCTTAAAAAACCATCCTCAGGCTCTGGTTCTGTCACCCAGCAGTTTAACCTGCACTGCGTGCTCTTTTGAGGAGACTTTCCTGACCAGAAGCCTCAAGACGAGACAAATAATTACTTAATCAGGCTTTTATCTTACCTGCTGGCACTGTATCAGAAATCCCAGAGTCAGAGGTACGAAATGTTAACTGTCGGGCAAAGTGCACTTTTCCATATTGTCAAGAAGTACTCCAATCACGGGGAATTTTAAACACTGATGAAGAGGGACCCATTTTTATTTTAAGCAGAATATCAAACAGCTGAAGTGCAGACATAGAACCGTCACAAACCCATATGTTCCTTCACATATTTATTGTGGGATGCCTGAACGTATCTAATTTTAATTATTTGGAATATACAGTGAATACTAAGCTTCCTGATTTTTTTAAATTCACTATAGAGTTAAGAGGCTATGCTACTCTTAACTCTTAAAATGTTTATTCTATCCTTCAGTGTGCTGCTCCTCCATTCCCACCCTCCATTCCATACTGCCATATCAGGTGAATCAGCTTAAGGGACACTCTTGCATGAAAAAAACTGTCATTCTCTGAGGTCATCTACATTTCTCACAGTGCTACTGAATATGAAGTATTTAACATCAAACGCCACACCTAGACACACTCACCAGACAAGGTTTTTTCTTCAGCTTTGCAGGCTGAGGCCCACACATGATTTTTATGCTGTTTTTTTCTGCCTCCTTTCCTCCCATTCTTTCTGTCTGCCTTCCTTCCTTCCTGGCTATGCTGAGCAGCCTCTGGACTTTGGAGCTTTTGTGGAGTGCTGGGGTTTGAGGCTGGAGGTGAAGGCAGTAACAAGATGTCTCCAACTCCTCTGAGTGACAGAAGGTGAAACACTGCTGGTAGGTTAGTTTCGAAGATACTTTTGCTGGAGGCAAATCTGGAACAGGTTTGAGAGAAGACACACTGCAATCCTCTCAGTCCTTTGCCTGGCAGCAAGCTGCAGAAGCAAACGAAACATGGGGAAACTGATAAAAGGTCAGTCACCCATGATTCAACAGGCATTGAAACTAGCTTCTGAGGAAGAGGGGAATTTGTGTTTCTTGACTTCAAGAGCTAGAATGATGCCAAAAGCTGGAAAGGGCATTCCAGTGCTACCTTTTGATAAGAAGTGAAAAGCTGGGCAGGAGGAACAGTCTGACCATCCAAGTGCTCCTGCAACTTTTCTTTTATTGATTACAATTCTATTACATTGCCCATGTCCAAGCAGAAATCTGTAATTTGTCCAAGAAATACAGTGTTTTTAGAAGAACTAACTATTGAGCACTAGATGCATAAACAGGAGAATAAACAGGAGGAAATGCATATGCATCAGATGAAATAATGTCAGTTTGTAATTAATGAAAACTAGTGGGAAGGGAAATACAGCTGGAAAACTAAGGCTGTAACAACTTGCTCTGAAAGGGTATCATGGAAAGCAGGGGGAGAAAGAGGAAGATGTGTCATTTCACATTAGAGACGCTCGTCTATTTACAGACCACAGATCTTGAAAGCTTACAGATTATACCTGAAGTCCAGGCTAAAGGTGGTGTTATGGGACTTCTTACAGTCTTTGGAATCCTAATACTAGAGTGAGCTGATAACTCCGCATCTGTTCTTCATGTGCAGAAAGAAAAACAGGCTAATCACAGATGCACACAGCCTGGAGGATGTTTGCTGAAAACCTCATCTGACTAAAGAAAAAAACTCCCCAGTGCCCTAAAAAGATGACGATTTCCTCAAATAGAAAACTCCAGAAGCCTACATGGAATATCTCAATGTTAAATCTCATTTTAATGACTGAAGAGAGAATTAATCACCTAAAAGCTAAAAGCTGCCTAAGTATCAGTGATCATGATCTAGTCACAGTGACTCTGTTTTAAAATTAGGATACACATTATTAGCTGGTGTTTCTATTCTGTTTGCACAATCATAGGCATATGAGTCTAGAAAAAGAAGAGTGAAAACCATAAAATAAAACATGGAATTGTTTTAAAAAAGAACCTACTGTGTGTTGAAAGGCTCTTCCAAAACTGCAAGGAAAAGTTACTGTTATGTAGAAAAAACATCCTGGAGAAGATAAAAAACAGGAACCTCAGAAAGACACGCAGAGAAGAAAAGTTAGTGATAAACAAATGAAGAAGCACTGAGAATCTCTAAAGAAGCAGATGAGCCAATAAAACACTAAAGAATACTAACAGTGTTTTAGACAATAAAAAGGCACTCTAAAAATAGCCATGCAAGTCCACTCTTTGGTGTAGGCAGCAAGATCAAAAATGATGATACCGGAAAACAAAGATACTTCAAGAACATAATGTGGAACTATCAGGGCACAGCTTGTTGGATTAAATCTCTAAAAGATTTCTAAACTCAGTTGCTCACAGTAAGACACCAAAAGATGGGTCACTAGCAACGATTTCCAGATTCCAGGGATTGTGTCCTGCAATGTAAATTCATAGGTTTGTCATTTGGGGGTGAGGCAATATGAAACTTCTTCAGGAAAACATGTCACATAAAGACCAACATGGTACAAAAATGGATGGTTATTGTTATAGAGCATAGTTAAAATCACAGTCTAAAGTCGCTTGTTCTGCCATACCACTAGATGCAAAGCTGGTAACTCTAGCAAAGAACAATTAGCAGGCTTAAAGTACCAGACATGTTTTGAAGACAATGACTTACAAACTTAGACATGAAAGAAACTAGTAAGTTCATTTATGTCTTCAGTGATGATCATTTCCTTCAAAACAGGTACTGAAACCTAGATGCTCAATTACAGAAAAAAATCCCAGAAAGACTTCTATCAAAACCCTGTGCTTAGCTCTGACTGCCACATTTCCAGAAGGAAGTTATTCAGAAAATAATGGAGTGAGCTCAAAGGCAGGCCAAAGAATTGATCCCTGGGCAAATCTTACATGTGAGGCTGACAGAGTTCAATCAACTTACCGATAAGGTTCAGAGTTGTCACCATATCTATTTAGGGCCACATTTCAAACTCACATGTAAGTTAAGAGTTGACTTTAAGAATTTCAGCCTTCATTTCCCTGCAAAATTTTCCAGCAATGTTAGTAAATTAACTACAGAAGAATTTAGCAGGGCAGGTGGTAAATTCATTAACGCCTGAAGTTTTCAAAATGAGATTATGCGTGTTTGTAGAAGGCACACCCCATGCAGCTTTTAGTGAGAAAAAAAATAAAATGCAAAAACTATGGTTCAGTCACCCAAAATGTCAGGTCAGAGGAGTAATAATGACTTCTGACTCGTCTTTGAGTTTATGAACTGAAGTACTTACCCATAAAAAAAAATTGAGAAGAATGAAATACATCCTTCAGGTCACACTGACAAACAGCGTTTGTAAAAGCCACTTCAGCATGTATACAAATACACACAAACCTTTCTAGCATGCCAGTATCACTTGCATTTCAGTTCTGACTCAACAGCTGTTTATGTTGGTTAAATAAGTGCACAGAAAAGTAGGTGTGAACCTGGTGTGAAGCATGGTTTGAATATCTCAGCAGTAGTTCCAAAGAATCCATTGATCAATCCCACAGCATAGCTCTGACATCAGACTAGGCAAATGCCAGTGATGTTCATGGGCAGTGGGAGAGGAAATCCACTTGCTTTGCTGCTCAATGGGAACCTTCCTTCTTACAATGTGATATACTGTGCTACTGTATCTATCATTCCTAACCATGTGTGAACAGGAATGGGTTATTCAAATGCAGCTATCTTCCCATGCATCTAAACAGGACAGCAATCTTGGATGGAGAAAAGAAAATTAAAAAAAAAGTAAAGGAAATATTCCCTAGGTGAGAGGAAAATAAAATCACTTGTCATTCTCCAAAAGTAATCAATCTTAAATACATGCTTTCTTATTTCCAAAGGAATGAAGGATTCTGATGCTCCATCATCATTTTATTTACTGTAGCCCAGGAACTGTCTGATCCGCTTTAAATGCTGTGGATCAATTCTGTATTAAAATGCCATCGCTATGCCTACTCCTTCAAAGTGCTACATAATAAGCAGAAGGCAACAGTGACACATTTCACAGGTACAAAGCCTGCAACAGAGGTGTCTTTCTAGAAAAAACTACTACTTTTGAATTCACTCCTTCCCAGGCACTGAGCAATCCACCCGACAAACCACATCTTCCTTCTCTGGTTTCAGCTAAGAATGCAAACCAAAAATACATAGAGTCATAAAATCACTGAAATTGGAAAAGACCACTAGGATCATCTTAGTCCAAGTGTCAACCCATAATCGCCATGCCCAATGACCATGTCCCTCAGTGCCACATTTATCCTTTTCACAGACTGCATGCTAATGGGTGAAGAAATTACTGATGAGGTTGACAAAAAACAAGGCTAGATGCCCTGTCTTGAAGAACATTTTGTGTTTTGTTCAGGTTTGTCCTCACATACAAATGAAATACTTATGGGTTTTAAGTTAAGCCCAGAGCCTGGAGTCAGGTCCACTAGCACACAGAATTTTCTCTTCTTCCTCACCAATGCAGAGCTAACACCTGCTCTGGAGACTACGATTTTTATCGATAGTTACTTTCCTCTAGCCAGGAAATATTCATACCCACCCCATTTCACCTGCATTGGTTCTTCTAAGCACTGTGAAACATGCTACTCACACCACAGTGTTAAAGGATCAGATTACCCTCACCTTGAATCTGTTAAATAAACTCCATCAAGAGCCAAAGCACAGTTTAGTGAAAACAAACAAGTCAATAATAAGAAAAAGTCGTTATCAAAGCAAATAGGATCTAAATTGCAAGATATTTGAATAGCAGCTCAACTCCGGTATTGTAACAAAGCATTTCAACAAAAAATACAAGTTTTCTACATACAGTCCTCTTCATTTGAAGAGCTTGAAGCAAAGTTCTCAGCACCTGTACATCTTGCTTCCAAAGGCTTCAGCAGCGTACACAAGTTAAGGACATAACCTTCAATCTCAGCAAGCTTTTTGCTATAAGCATGCCTCAAAAATGCATGCAACGTGAGACCTTACAGGATTAACAATGTTTGTTAGCAGAAAGGAAAGAAACAACTGAAGCTCCCGAAACCAAACCCTGTCAGTGTTTATTGCCAAACGTAGTTTCCAGCAACCTGAATTTACAACAAGTTCGTGAACAGTGAGCATCATTTGTTCGGAAGAGCAAATATACTTACGAAAGGACATTCCCAATGTAAGCATAATATGAACAGCAGTAGGGAGCGGTCCCATCACAGCAGTAAGCCTTGCAGTCATTATCACACTGAGCCAGACAGTCTTCTGCTGAATAAAAATAACATTCATGCAGTCAAACAGCAGCAACAACAAAAAGCCATAGAATACAGCTTTAAAGAAAATGCAATCTAACAGTTTTATACAATCACAGGACTTCACTTGAGGCTTGGCCTGACCCCATAATCCAAATGGCAGCCAATTCCCTCTCATTCCAAATTTCAGTAAGAAGTTCATATTTAGATGCTTTGTGTGTGCATATTTCGTAGCTGGCTGTATCAATCGCTTCTCAGACTAAATCATTTAAAATAAAAAAAGAGCATTTCAAAATGTCAAGACACCACGGATTATCTTTCTGTATTCCAGTGAAAACTCCAGAAAACTACGTGAGGCCAAGCTGCCTCCCACACTACACTGCTGGGTTGGAGGAGAGGGAATGAAGCTGTCTGTGGGCTGGCTCCTGCCCCATGTCCCTGCTGGAGTGGTCCAGAGAGACACTTCAGGCTGCTTGAGGTTCCCCAGCCAGCGGCCAGCACTGTCCTTGCTCTATAGTAGATTGAGTGCCAGCTTCATCTCGGTGGAGCCCTGACAGCTCCGCCCAGCCCCACTGAAGCCAGCTCTGCCCGCCACCATGCCAAAGGCCTTCTTGCCTAGGTAGCCAGAGATGTCCTCAGTAGCAAGGCTCTTTGGGACTGATGAACAGCTCCAACTGTGAAATAACAGTAGGCAAGTTCTTTACAACTAAAGGATATGGAAGGACATATTCTCTTATTTTAAAGTTCCACCTCCTGTTTGATAGTCACTTTGTGGTATTGCAAAGCCCTAGGCCATGTTCCCCAAGGTAAATGACAGATTTCTTCCATCTCATCCCATGCTCTCCTTCTTGACCATCAAGAGCTCGCTCACTCTGATCACAAAATCATTAAGGTTGGAAAAGACCACCAAGGTCATCTTGTCCAACCCCTATGCCTACTAACCACATCCCTCAGTGCCACACCATGAACACCTTCAGGGACAGTGACTCCACCACCTCCCTGGGCAGCCTGTGCCACTGCCTCAGTGCTCTTGCTGAGAAGAAACTGTTCTTAACACCCAACCTGAACCTCTGATGGTGCAACTTAAGGTCATTCCCTCTTGTCCTATCATCATTACCTGGGAAAAGAGGCCAACTGCCACCTCGCCACAGCCTCCTTTCAGATTGTTGTGGAGATCGATGAGGCCTCCCTGAGCCTTCTGCGGGCTGAACAACCCCAGCTCTCTCAGCCACTCTTCATAAGATGTGTTCCTGCCTGTCAACCACTTTGGCCCAGCTTTCAGTGTGCTCGGGTTTGGACAACCCAACCTCATTGTAGCAACCTCTGTGACCACCTCCTGCCCACAAGCTCCCACCTTGCAGCAAGGCTTCTCTACATGTGGCTGCACAGCGAGCTGCCTGCACTGCTGAACCATCCTAACATTCATCATCACACAACAGATTTCAGCAGGTCAGCTCCCATCACCTGTGCAGGAGCGGGGACAAACGCCAAAGTGAGGCTGAGGGCAGGAGAGGCCACACGAAGCTCTGAGCCTGCGCCCTCAACCTGAGCAGTCACCCCCTTTAGAGAAGGGCTACACAACGCGGCACGACAGACAGCCCCACCGGTCTGCAGGCTAGCAGAGCAGCCGGACAGGAACGCGACCCAGCGCCTCTGCGATCCAGGAGGGCTTTAAGCACTGCACGAGGGAAGGATGATGAAACACCTCTCCTAACTCAAGCAGCCCGCGCTGTCAGCAACGAGGAAACCTCCTTCCCGGGAAGTTACTGCAAGTGCTGAAGTTGGGCAGCGCTCGGGGTGCCACAGCAGCCCCTGTGCTCACCGGGTTACACGGGCCGTCCCTCCCAAACCTCCCGCACACTGCAGCCAGTCCAGCCACGAAAGGCTTGGGGGCGGGGGGGGGAAAGACCCCAGCACCTCCCGGCACGGCAGCTCCCCCCGCACTGCCCCTGCCCGCAGCTCGGACGGGCACCTGGCGGCCCTCCGACGGGGCCCCGCATCGCCCCCAGCCCCGCCGCTCCCCCGGCGCCCCGGTCCCACTGACCTGCGAGAACAAGGAGGAGGAGGAGGGTGGGCAACGGCACCCCCTGCGCCCGTCCGCGCCGCCCCGCTGCCTCCATGCCGGCGGCGGGCGCGAAGCCGCCGCCCGCCCCGTCGCGATTCGGAGGCGGGCCGGAGGCGGCGGGCGGGCGGGCGGCGTCGT
>JAPSGF010000033.1:6160268-6180405 GCA_035772895.1 Perdix hodgsoniae
TGGCGGCGGGGCCCCCCCCGTCGCGGCCCGGCCCCCGGCGCTTCCCCGCCTCCCCGCCTTTGTCCGCCCCGGGGCAGGGCTTCTCCTCCGCGGCCGTCGGGGGGCGAGGAGCTGGGCCGCTGGCCGTCCCCGCCCGCCGAGCACCGGGAAGCTTGGCGGAGCTCTCCAACCTCGTAAATGAAAGCTCCCAGCCCCCGGTTTTATTTTGTTCTTTATCTTTTCCGCTGCTGGGATCAATAGCTACACCATGCTTGGAACCACAAAGGCAGCGTCAATGCACGGAACGTGATGTGCGTGTGAGATACCGTCTGAGGTAGTGACAACAAAATAGGAACCCTCCAGGTGTGACGGCGCCCTGCTCCCAACAACAGGGCGTGAGCTGAGGGTACAGCAAGCCCCAGGCCAACCCTACCCTGCTGCTCACTATTGAAGTTGCTCTGTGATAAGACCTGAACTGTAATCTCCAAAAGTGATTTTTGATAACCATTTAAAATGCTGCTGTAATTAACCCCGTGCAAGAATTCCCATCGACGGGGCCCGGAGGCCAAATGTTTGCCCCACGGTCTCCCAGAACAATAGGGCTGAGTCTGACCTTGTGCAAGGAGTCACGAGTCAAGGAATGCACTTTGGGACACTGAGGTATGCACACAAAAATGAGAAAAATCCACAGGTGTTTCTGCTCATAAAGGGCTTCCTGCTGTTGGCAGCTTGGACGGGAAGGCTGACACAAAAATATCATGTTTTTTTTTTTAAAAGGTTCAGCTATTGTACTCCACTGACAACCCACCCCCCCAAGCACTGCGTCAGATCAGCCAAAAACCAGTTGTGTTTATCAGTGCACGAACATTTCAAAAATATATGCCTGAATCTCATCATCGGCAAAGAGAACCAATTCTTTAAGTTTTTAACTACCCTGCAGCGTGTATCCCTTAGTTTATGTAACAGCCTGAATAAAAGGGGATTTCAGTTATGTGTTAGCTGCAGCAAGTAAAACTCAGGCCAGGTGCACAACTCCATGACAAAGTGATCACATCAGCTCCCTGTGTCCTGCCTGGTCACAGGCCGCGGTTTGTTCCTGAATAACTCCTTGAAAGAATAAGCCAGCTTTGCCATCAGACAGCAGCAGACAGAAGTAAAGGATAAGGATTTATCCTTTAAAAATGAGTTTCAGATCTGGTGGGTAGATCCCAGCAACTCATCTCCAGGTTTTTAATTTTAATTAATCAATTCCGATCACAATACCAGATTGTCTCAGGAAAAGATCCTGTTGGTATTTTTTTTCATCTGTTTTCCTTCCCTTTGCATTCCTTTCCCTTCCAGATTCTTTCCCTTGCATGTCATATTTCAGCATTACCAAAATGATTGGGTACAATTGCCCAGTACTTGCAGATCAGCAAAGTACATGTGAGTTCAGTACAGATTTGCACGTAACAAGCTTATGGACTTAGTGTAATTGTTTGTTTTTTATGTATGTGTTGGGTAGGTGCTTTATGCCTTTCCCAGGTTTCTCAACCCTAACTATTATGTCCCAAATGTTGTCCTTTGGACAAATGACTGAGGCCCGAGATGGTCACAGCAGGAAAAGTGGGAAGGTGTGCTCACCTTTTCTGCTATTCTATCTGCTTTGCACTACTCCCACCATTTTGGAGAACATTTTTAGAAGGCTGGAAAAAGGGAGCATGATTCCAAGATGGTATTAACTGCTCTAGGATGAGATGAGGGTCTTCTGGAATCAAACACAATTTCATGTTTTCAGGCAGAGATTTCAAAGGTGGACAGGTGCATAGCAAAGAGTAACAAAAGAAGAGAGATGAAGATTAGATATTAGAAGGAAATACTTTCCTCAGAGGGCAGTGAGGTGCTGGCACAACTGCCCGGAGAAGCTGTGGTGCCCCATCCCTGGAGGTGCTCAAGGCCAGGTTGGATGGGGACCTGGGCAGTCTTATTTAGTGTTTGATATAGTAGTTGGCAATCCTGCCTGCAGCAGGGGGTAGGATTTAGGTGGTCTTTGAGGTCCCTTCCAACCCAAGCCTTTCTATGGAAAGGTGAGAACTAAGGTACTAGCCATGATGGTTCTCCTTACAAATCGCAGCCTCACATGATACAAAATCATTTCTGGTCAGAAATGCGTTTGGAAAGATGGTTTTGAAAAACATGTAGGATTGATCAAATGATGCTGTATAACAACTCTGAAGTGCTGATCTTCAGGTGGAGTTCAAGGATAAAATCCTTCTCCCAGTGCACCAGTGTTTTGAAACTCACTACAATCAAGCATTTCTGTCTTCAGAAGCTTAATTAGCAGTTTAGAAACAGTAATTATCACACGAAGAGCACTAGAGGAAACTTAATAGAGAAAAAGGCATATGCTTAAGGTGAGCATTTAGTCTTTTTTACCTCTTTGCTACCTCCAGAGAAATCACTTAAAAACAATTACCAGCATAATTTTTACACATGCTCAAGAATTTCTTGTTGAACTCAGGCTGCTGACTGGATGAGTGTGAGGAATGATAAGTCCTCTAGGTGTTTTCCAGCATGAAACCAGCTAAGCCACTCCTCAGCACCTCCACAGAAGCTCAAGAATATTGTGTAGCACCAGTGGAGCTGCTGATTTGAAAGGAGGGGAGCCCACAAATACATCTGTTAAGCTCTGCCCCATGTTACCCTGCACCAACATAGAATCTTAAAGTCATTAAGGTTGGAAAAGACCTCTAGAAAAGATTACCTTGTCCAACCACCAGCCCACCCCCCCACGCCCCCTGCCCACGTCCCTCAGTGCCACATCCACACGGCTCCTGAACACCTCCAGGGGTGGTGACCCCACCACCTCCCTGGGCAGCCCCTGCCACTGCATCACCGCTCTTTCTCAGAAGAAATTCTTCCTAGTCTCATCTGCTATAGGTTAGCTATGTCTGAGCTGCTCCTCCTCTTTCTGAACGGTTTGTGTGGGTGCTTCTCTGTCGTGATTGTTGTCTGTATGCACTTTCATACCTAGCAGAAACGTGAATACCGCCCTTGTTTTTCTGCAGGTTCCTTGTTTCAATAGTGTACTTGAGGTGGCCAACATGATTTCATTGTACATTTAACTTAGTATCTTCTCTGTTTCTTTGTCATGAAAGAACCACCAGAATTATCTGACAGGGAGCATGCTCCAGCCGCTGCTGAAGTTAAGGAAAGACTTCCCAAGGGCTCCACCATTAGCCAAACCTGGCTCTTAATGTCTGACTGTGTTCTGTCTGCTTATACTTATCACTGGTCAAAAAGTCTTAATCTTTTCTCCTCCTTTAAATGAAAACCTTCTCACACTTCTGATCAGTTTCATTGCCCTTTTTGGGAAGCTCTTTCTGCTAGATCTTTTTCTTAGGATGACCTAAATACTAAATGCACTGTTTAAAATTGATTTTCAATGTCAAATTCTGTCCTTCTCTGACAAAGTGCCATGTATTTTCCTGACTACTCCATTAGTATGCATTAACTCTATTGCAGCATTGGCATATAGCTAGTTTCATACTATTAATGACTATAACATAAATGTACATGCTTGCTTTCTTTTTCAAAAGTGTTGTCTGTGATTACATTGCTTATCTCCACACAAGCCGCTTTATCTCTTTCAGGGTTTCAGATTTCTGCCGCTATCTTTGACACTGGAGAATTTATCACAAAGCTCCTAGAACGCTACTGGACTGTTTTTCTTCTCCACAGACTTCCAGTCTCTGTCATATGATGGATGTGCTAAACACTCCTGCATGTAGCTGTGTAAAACTCAGAGAGCACATTGCCACAAATAATTCCTGTGCAGCAAGCAACGTATGATAGGGCTCCCAGGGCTCTTCCACGTGAAGGTGGATGTAATATTACTTGATAGTGGTCACATTCTATGAAGTAGAATGATTACTACAGGTAGAAATGAATTATTTATTCTTGTAAGCATGTGTTAAAGACAGAGGAATCTTTGCCTACATTTTGGATACCAAAAAGCTTAAGACAGCATAGGAAATAGGTGTTTTGGTTTTTTTTTTCCCCCACTATTTGCAAATTAGACATTTTCCAGTTCATGTCATCTCTTATGACACTTCAAGCTTTTGCCTGCTGGAAGGGAACTAATAGAATACCTTTGGCATTGTTTCTACCGGGAGCAAGGTTTGTCTCACCCTTCTGGTTGAGTGTCAGGCAGTGTTTTATGCATCTACTGAAAGGCTAACTTTCATTCAGACTTTAGTGATCTAGTGAAATAGTGTCTTTTTAGAAATACAGGCATTCGTGTGCTTTATTTCTTTCCTTAATGAAACATTTATTTAATGAACTAATCAGTAGTGCTTGGTAAAGCCTAGCAATCAGTAACAACATCTGGGAAAATTTGTAGTCACAGGAGTCTTGAATTTAGGTGTTAACAGTGATGTTTTCTCACTTCTAAATTCCCTCCTGCTCAAATGATCTGTGATCTTTTCTTATTCTTCTTCCCCCCCCACCAAAAAAAAAAAACCCCCCCACCCCCATAATTCTGTATCAGAATTCAGAATCTGGGTAATAAGATTTCTTAAATATCCATATATTTTTTGAGGATGTATGATTTAATTGGATCAAAATGAAAAATGCAATTATTTAATCTAAGCTAGACTTTCACTTCCTTTTGAAATTAAGGATTAAGTATTAAACACTGCTCTATGACATAAAATCTGTGGTTAAAATGACTTAAATTGAACTGAAAGGCTTTAGAAGAAGTAGTTTATCATCTGAATACTAATGCTCTATTTTCAGTTAATTGAAGAAAATTTCAAGGTTTTTTAGTTTGAAAATTTTGTCTTGCATGTGGTTTTAGAGGACACTATTTAGCTTTTGTGAACAGTATCTGGTTTTAGAATGACAGTAGGTGAGGAAGATGCTTAAGTTGATGGACAACCATCTGGAGATTACCAAAACAAAATTTGGTCTCAATGTCCTGGTTTCTGTTATTTTTCACCTTCTGTCTACAGAACATTTTAAAAGATCTGGCAAACCTTTGACTACTAGGATGGGGAACTCTGTATCCAATTATCTATGTGACAGGATAAGCAATGTACACCAGGAACCAAGCAAATCTCTGTAGTTAGTCAGGAGCTATTACCAACAGCCACGATTTAGCATTAGTCTAAAACTACTTAGTTTTGTAGCCTTCAGAGATATCCAGCAGCCCGGGATTCAGGGATCCAAGAATACACTGATTCAAAGATAATCAGCTGGATCTAAGATTTTGTCCTGGATTTTTTTTTTTTTTTTTTTTGGTAGAAAGACTTGTAGAAAATATTTAGAAAATACTAAATTTTGTTTCTTCTTTAATGAAGAAGTTGGCTGTTTACAAGCATACAGTTCTGTGCTGTAACCATCCTAGGAAGTGCTGGTCTCTCCCAATTTCACTGCAAGCAAAGCAAAACCTGAAGACATGGCAAAGTTTGAAATTAAAGAATTATTTTCGATCAGCAGATGATGAATATCCCACTTAAAGAAATAATGAGCTCTGTAAACTTCATTTTCTGCTTCAAACAGAATGCTTTCTTCGTTTTAAGAATCATCTTGAGCACAGGCATGATGCTTCTACCTTTCAGTGCCGAGTGAGATTTTAAAAGCTTGTGCTGGAGATAGATAGATGAAAGTTTGATCAGTTTCATCCTTCACCATCAGTTACAGGTGAAAGATGCGTTATTATCTAATGAGGATCTCTGTCTGCTATTGTACATTTTGTCTTACAAAGTCCACTCTGGTATTTACCTACCTGGGCTTGTTCAGCCTAGAGAAAAGAAGGCTGTGGGGTGATGTAATTGCAGCCTCTCAGTACTTAAAGGGAGCCTATAAACAGGAGGGGAGTCAACTCTTTGAAAGGGTAGATAGCAGCTGGACAAGGGGAAATGCTTATAAGCTGAGGGAGGGAAGATTTAGGTTGGATATCAGGGGGAAGTTCTTTATTAGAAAGTGGTGAAGTGCTGGAACAGGCTGCCCAGAGAGGTTGTGGATGCCCCGTCCCTGGAGGTGTTCAAGGCCAGACTGAATGGGGCCCTGGGCAGCCTGGTCTGTATTAACTGGGGAGGTTGGTGGCCCTGCACGTGGCAGGGGGGTTGGAGATTCATGATCCTTGAGGTCCCTTTCAACCCGGGCCATTCTGTGATTCTGTGAACATATCTTGTATTATTTCAGTTTGTCTTTGTTATTTAGCACCTACGATAAGAGCAGAATTGAAAGCGTGATAGGAAGGTGTCTTTTTTTTTTTCTCTACTTATAAAATGAACCTACTGAAATGATTTTTCCCAAGGAATGTATGGCGTAAACAGCCAAATGTAATCTTTTCCAGCATCACCCAGCACACAGGGTAAGTAGCCTTAAGTTCTTGTATCAGTGTCTATTGTAATTATTGATGCTTGGCTGGTAGTTGTGACCTTTAGAGAACTTTGGCTTTGTGAAAAATATCACTTCATCTACTTTTCTTGATAAGCATAACTATGAAGGAAAACATTTTATGAAAACCAAAAGCCAACAAATGCCAGACTGTAATTTAAACATCTCAGCCTACAGTTAAACTGGATTACAAATTACTACACTTACTTACTTGAATAAGCAAATAGCGGAAACCAGCAAAGATGAGCAGCAAATAAAGAGGAGCACACTGAGTAGGTATTGTAGCTTGTTTTAGTCAGAAGGGGTTAAATAGTTATTCTGCTAATCCTTATGGCCCTGTTCTACTGTTATAAGGATTGAAACATATTGTATTCCATATTGCTATGTTCTTATGTATTTTCTTGGACAAAGATAACTATTTTTCATTTTTAACGTGCTGTCCTTTGTATATCATCATTGTATTCCTCATGATCACAACAAAGTACTCATGGCTGTCATGCTGTTGTCCATGTTGCTTGAACTTGACAGGAACTGTTACACTGGAGAGAGCTCAACTTTTCTTCTTGAAGCCTAGAGCAATATAAACATTGCCAGTCTGAAAGGAGAATGATCTGACATGCTGCTTATAGTGGAATGCATTCAGCCCAGCAGACGTTCAATACTCATGAACCCTATGTCATACTCTGCCGAATCCTATTTCACGAAGTGAGACTGGAGAATAGTAGCTAATAATGTTATTTTATTAAGCTCACTCACAAGAAAATCTCAGATCCTGCTATCTGGACTCAGTGCTTTGCCTTTCAAAATTATTTTGGCTTGTACAGCCACACTTCACAGTCTTACATAAATTGTTAAGTAGAACAGAAATGGAAGACAAGGAGTTGTTGGGATGGGAAAGAGAAGGAAACCCTACTACCATAATCACAATTCTGTAGCTATGGAAGATTGTGTCTGACAGCAGCTATCTTCATGTGCATCAGTGCTTGACTTGATTTAGTCTTGAGCAATTTTAGGGTGTGGAGGCAAATCTTTACCACTTCTCTCTTACGTAAGGGTGCTTTCAGAAGTGACGGTACTCTTTATTGAAAAACAAAACAAAATGTTCTAAACTTTTTTTTGTTAAAGGAGGTGAAAGATCTTCTGGAGTAGAGTAGAACTCATTCAAATTGAGGGCAGAGACAGGGATCAAGACAGCACCATCTATATTCAGGAGTGTTCCTAATCATCATCACCAATGGTATTGGAATTACTATTCAGACTGCACACTCATTAGCACCTTGGCAGCTTGCTAGTTCACTAGAACTGGCAAATAGAAAGAAGTGCTTGGTATTAATAAGCTGCAGGAAGAAAATATCCTCAAAATTACTAAATGTTTTTCAGCATCCCAAAAAATCTTATCTGAATTACATTCAATTTTCCATGCTGGCATCTTTGTATTGATCCCCATAACATGCAGTATATTAGAATAAAAATGCTGTTAATACTTCGGCAGTGGTGTTTCTGCTCCCTGATCAGAAAGAAACTGAGGTAGAGAGGCTGCATAACCTTTGGAACTCAACCAGAGTAGTCACTGACAGAATTGCGATTTGAACCTAAATGATCCTGAGCCCCTTCTTCAGGAGCAATCATGAATGGTACCCTGCAAAGAACATTAGGAATATCTGATATGCCACCTTCATCAACAGATTCTGATGAGAAACTGAAGACAAAACTGTCAGTGCTCATGATACTATGAAAGCAACAGTCTGTGCACACTTACTTAGAGTCCCAGGAAAGTAAGTGACAGAGGATGAAATGAAAATCCATATCCTTGTGTGAAAACTGTGTCTCTGCAGGTATTAGTTTAGGCATACAACTAGCCAAATGTGGAAGGTATGCTTTTTTTTTTTTCTGAGAATGCATTAATGCATTAATGTAATTCACTTACAGGAGAGATGGCTAAACTTCATACCAACAATTCCAGTGAAAAACAATGGAATTATGTAAACACAGATTTCTGTAACTGAGCTCAGTCCTGTCAATACCTATGACTGTAATTGCCTCCAAAGCAAGCCACTTTTTTAACCACGCATGCTGCTACTCTGCTTCTTATATTCACTTATTTTGTTCTCATTTGGGAATGGATTATATTGTCTGGTGAAGAGATCCGGGGAAACTGCTCAGTGTTAACCATTGCTTCATTTTGTCAAAATTATCTTTTAATTTTTAACTTTTCTGGATACCAAACTTTTTTTTGAGAGCAAAATGAGGACAGATGACTATACGACAATGTATATAAAACCCATATCCATATAAACAATATCCATAACTATTTCCTTTGCTCCATCCGGAGTCTCTGTGCACCTAAGATATCAGCACTCTATATTGTATGCATTATTTCTTTTCCTGTCAGACGTTCCCGTCATAAAGGATGAGTTTGAAATTCTATTCACTATTTTGTGGTGATCAGAGGTAATTATTGTAACTGGTTGATAACCAGCGAGGGTCACTTTAGAGAAATCAGCAGGAAAGCAGAAGATATATAAGGTCATTTTAATCAATTTTTCTTCTGAAAATCTTCTCCAAAGGTCTCTCACTTTCAGTAGTATACTTAGCCGTCAATGCAACATTGATTAAAAAAAAGTAGCAATGAATATAAGTAATCTCAAAGACGTTTCACAGCCTATGCATAAGTTAACATGTCATTAGTCAAAATATAGTGATTGTCAATAAAAATTACGATTAGTAGACAATTATAACACAATGACTGATGTTTTCTCTATTCATAGCAGAAAATATTTTACCTGTAAAAAACAGCTGGCATCTTAATTATAGCCACTGTGTTTTACTATCTGGCTGAAAGCAGTTCCACTAAAACATACAAGAAGGAAGGTGGCACACGTAGTATGTATGTGTTTATAACCAGAACACTTGAAAGTAATACCATTTTGGCTTCCTGGTCAACAAGATCTGTATCCTTATGCCAAGCAGTCAAGGAGCGACCTTCTCAGGAAATGGTGGTATTCTCCTAACTACTATTTTACAGAGAGATATTTACAGAGGTAGTCATGACAGGTGGGATAAAAAAAGAATAAATAAATTGAAAATATCCATTAAAAATAGTGTTCTTGAAGTTTAGGTAAGTCCTGCTTTAGCATTCAGATAAAAATTCCTTTGAATTCATGAAAGATACTTGAGATATGCCACTTGTGTTTGGAATTTGTGTCTAGAGCCTCTGCTGTTGTAAACAACTGTAGTGCCACTGAAATCTGAGCAGTTACACCAGTCTACAGCAAACAATGATCTGGCTCATGATGTTTATACACAAAGCCTGCAGAAGGCACAAACTGCAGTAGTACATAAACGTGAACTCATAACCTGAGATATATTGAACCACCAGGTCAAATCTCAATTACGTTTTAGAAGGCACAGTGAGAAATTGAAAAAATAATAGAAACAGAAGGCTGAAAGTCAGCAAAAAATGAGAGCTCTTCTGAGAAGGATTTCTTTCATGAGCTCCCCAACGTTTATATTCCTTGTTTATCAAACAGAAAATTAAATTGTCCAATAATAGCTACCCACAGAGTGCTTAGTTCTCTGTTGTTTTGTAAGACACATTGAAAATCATCAATAGAATCTGCAGTGGAAAGTAAGTTAAATCTTATGGCTGAAATTCTACAAGTATAATAAATCAATAAATAATAAATTTAGATGTATAATGCTTTTAGCATTGTCAGCATGACAGTAGGAGAAAGAAGTATTTTTGATAAAAACAAGTTTGCTGATGAACTTGAGCTGTAGCAATAAACATCGTCTCCAAAATCCGGAGAAGAAATATCTTGGTAACCTGCCAATAGAGAATGTAAAAATGAGGCTTCTAAGAATTTTATTATTGTTTATTCCATTATTATACTTGGATAAAAGAAATGGAAGTGAATGTATACTTATGGTAGCATCTGTATCTGAAGGTTGGAATGCAGCTGAATATATCCAAAGCTATTTATTATTTGGAGGAAGAAAGAGAATCAGCACCATCCTTATTTTCCAGAACAGAACAGAGGTCATTTTACAGATTTAGTAGGCTTTGATTTTAGAGATCTGTTTCTGGAAAGGGCTTTTGTTATTGGTATGATTATTGCTATTCTTAATAGTGAGCAAAGAAAGAACATAACACAGCATCTTACTTTGAGCCCAAGTATTCTTGTTCAGTTTATTCTTCAAACTCTACAATAAATACCATCACTACCATCCTCCCTAGTTTCCAAAACACATCTTTCTTAAATTCTATTTCACAAAGGTTCCACAAAAGCCTTTAAAAAACACGTGTAAAAATACAGCTTGTTAAGCTGAGGGAGGACAGTGTTAAAAATCTGCAATGATATTTCTCTCATTTGTCAAACCTAACTGCTTTACTTTCTCTTGACAGAAAACGACTTATCTAATTGTTGTAAGCTGCTTACAGCTCTCTGGAATATGATGGATCTAGGCATTCATTGATTTGAACATACTTTTATTCTGCACAAACTTAAAAATGGGGAGAAGCCTCATTTTTTTTATATTTCTCGGAGTGGTTCGGCCTCTTCCAGCAGTATGAGTGTGACAAGTTAAACTTGTGCTTATAAACCTTGTTGGATCAGTGTTTAAGTATTGTGACAATTTTTGCACTCTTTTCTCTCATTTTACGATAGAAGTCCTGCATATTTTGTAGAAAATTCTCCTAAGTGGCATTTTAAGGCATTTTAATTTGCATATATTATAATATCAGTAAAATTAGCCTGTAGAAAAAATGTATGCATATATTATAAAATCAGAAGCCTGTAGAAATTATTTAAAAGTGATTATTCTTCAGTGGTGATGTCCTCAAAATTTGCAGAATGGTTTAGATTGGAAAGATATTCTTGTGGTCATCTGATCCACTTCTGCTCAAGCAAGACCACACAGAGCACATTACCTAATCAGCTTTTGAGTATCTCCAAGCAGGGAAACTCACAACATCTCTGGGCAACCTGTACCAGTGCTTAGTCAGCTTCACAGTAAAAGAGGTGCTTCCTGATGTTTGGACAGAAACTCCTGTGCTTCTATTTCTGCCCACTATTTCTTGTCCTGGCACTGGGCACTACTGAAAAGAGCCTGGCTCCATCCTCTTTGCACCTTCCCTTTAGATATTCATTGTTTAGATATTCATTGTTAAGATACTTCCTGAGCTTAATCTAGGCTGAAGAGTCCCAGCTCTCTCAGCCTTTTCTCATATGAGAAGTGCTTTGGACCCATCAGGATTTTAGTGGTGGCTCTTCACTGGACTGTCTCCAGTACGTCCATGTCTTTCTTGCACTGAAAAGCTTAGAACTGCGCACAGTGCTCCAGGTGTGGCCTCAAGATTGCTGAGTAAAGAGGAAGAATCACTTGTCTTGGCCCGCTGGCAATGCTCCTACTAATGAAGCTCAGGATAACATAAGCTTTCTTTTCTGCAAGGGCATGTTGCTGGCTCATGTTCATCTTGGTATCCATCTGGACCTCCAGATCCTTCTCTGCAAGTCACAGAGCTGCTTTCCAGACATTATTGGTGCCTGGAGTTGTTCCTTCCCAGGTGCAGAACTTCACATTTATTGAACTTCATGAGGTTCCTGTCAGCCTGTTTCACCACCTTGTCAAGATTCCTCTGGATGGCAGCATGATCCTCTGGTGTGTCAGCCACTCCTCCCAGGTTCTGTGTCATGTGCAAAACTGCTTAGGATCACATTATCTAGATCATTAAGATGTTATACAGGACTACGTCCAGTAATGACTTCTGAGGTACATGACTGTTCACTGGTCTCCAACTGGACATCGTTCTACTGGTGGCCATCGTCTGGGCCCAGCTGTTCAGCCAGATTTCAGTCCATCTAACCTTTAAATTCACAGCTTGTCTATAAGGCCTTAATGAAGTCTAGGTAGACAATATCCACTTCCTTCCTTTCATCTACCAGGCTAGTCAATTCACTATAGAAGAAATGATTATATACGTTATATTAAGTAAACCTACACTTAATGTCCCATGACTTCAAGGGAAAAAGAATGTGTTGAAATATCTGCTAAATAAAAATGTTCGTAAAAACTTTTATCAAATGAAAACAAAAGGAAGAGCTCACAGGGAAAGCTGACATATTCCTTTCTCTGTACTATACGGCATCCATATCCAGCTCTCATTAGCTGTTAGATATTTTATATTTATCCTATCATTAGTCAAGAAAAGTATACCATAGGTTTATACCTCTTTCTCAACATTAAGGCAAATTGTTTTGTGGCAGATTTCTGTAACTCTTAAAATGCAGATACATGCTTCTCAGAAGTGATTTGGGAAGCTTGGAGAAACTCCAGGAGAGGCATCAAGAGAAAGAAACGAACTGATACACCCTAGACACAGTCTTTGTATCACTAAGACTTTCATGACATATTGGATAACATGTATTTATTCATGCACACTTCACACTAACAACTCAAAATGTATGCTTCAGTTGATTAAACGAGATATATTGTTGCATACAAAGATGTACAAGAGTACTATCTGTAGGAAACTTAATGGACTTGAATGACTTTAAAATGGTAAATAAAAATTTGAATAAAAGGTATAATTGCCTATTTACCAGATAGACTAGAGTAACTTCTGTATTGTCATTCTGGTCTGATGAGTACATAATATGCTCTAAAAAAGCATAATTACATACTTAGATGATAGACTAATAGCTCCATTGGGAATAATTTTGCTCTATTAAGTATGAATAAATATGTATTTACCCAAGATGAAGCATTACTAGTCTCCTGAGTGAAGGATAAGAGTGGTTGCTTTCTACTTAAACATGAAAGAGTAATAATAATAATAAAAAAATATTTAAAAAAAATACAGCAAAGAGCATGAAATAAAATATTTTTACCTACTAAAATAACCACATAAAATAAATATAATAAAAAGATTTCACAGACAATAAACCATTAAAACAACAGTTTTCTGGGCTCTCTCCAGATACAGTCTTCCAGCTATAAATATCCACAGGTGAGAAAGTAATTCTCCTTCTATGGCAAAAGCCAGAAAATAATTTCCTTCCTCACAGGACAACTTGTGCTACAGAGAAGAGATGGAATTGTCAGCTGGGGCATACTTATTTCTCTAGGGCTTGGAGTGCCTTAAGGAGATAGTCCTTACAGATGTTCTGAGCAGCTGCATAAGCAGTTCCACACTGACCTGTGCCAGATATGGGAGATGCACCCAAACTGTCTTTGAATACTCTAGAGAAATGCTCTGCATCCATTTGCAGCTAGGTACTGTGAGTGTAATTCAACTGCCTGCTCCAAGAGGGGCTAATTTCAAAGTCACATCAAGTTGATCAGGCACTGCACAGTCAAGTTTTGAATATTTCCAAGGACAAAGGTAAGATAAGTCACAGGGCAACCTGTGCCAAAGCGTGAACACCCTTATTGCAACCTTCTAAGCTTACGGCTATGTCCTTCTGACTTGTGATCATTGCCTTCTTTTCTTTTGCTGGGTACCTCCAACCATTCTGACTCTCTTCTATAATATCCGGAGTCAACTGAGGAAAGCAAAATTTGTCCCGCTGAAACCATCTCTTCCCCAAGCTGAGCAAACCAAGTTTCCTTGGCCTGTTATTGTACAACACATGCTCCAGCTCCTTTGCGTCCTAGTATGTCGCCAAACTTACTATGGTGTCTTGGTATTTCTCTTGTCAGTCCTCCAGCTGGGGTCTCAAAATTGCTGCAGATAGGGGAAGCATCACTTCTCTTGAGCTTCTGGTTACACTTTTACTAACTTGGCCCAATATGCAACACTGCTGCAAGGCTGCGCTGCTGCTTGTATTCAACCAGTGTGCAAACAGCACTTCCAGATCTTTCTCTTCAAACCTTAGAATTATAGAATCAGAGAATACCCTGAGTTAGATGGGACCAGTAAAGATTATTGAGTCCAACTCCTGGCTCCACATATGACCACCAAAAAATCCAACACTATGTCTGAGAGAGTTTTTCACATGCAACCCTGTCCATGACAGGGAACTGGATTTTGATGAACTTTAATGTCCCTTCCAACCCAAGCCATGCTATGATTCCATAGTTCTATTCCTGATTCTTGGACTCTGGTGAATCTATTCCATGTCCATCACACACTGATGAAGAAGTTTATCCTAATATCCCATCTGACCCTCAACTGATGCAGCTCCATGATCCATGAGGTCCTGTTGCTGTCAACATAGAGAGGAGATTAGTGTCTCCTCTTCTCTAGGCTGAACAAGCCAAGGGAGCTCATCCGCTCCTTGTATGTCTTGCCCTTGAGGTCCTTCATCATCATCAGAGTTCTCCATGCACATTCAGTACATTTCTCTATGTAATTGCATGCCCTTGGACACATACCATTTCTCTGATGAAGCACTACAATAGTAAATGACCAAGACTGTGATTTCCTGCGCAGAAGCTCAGGGAGATGAAAATGGCTCTCCATCATCAGGAATGCAAGAACTAAGATGGTTTTAATCCATTTACTAGTCCAAATTTAGACTGTGCCAAGTCTAATATACGTTTAAACAATGAAATGAGTTTATATGCAGCTGGATTTTGATTCTTTTTTTTCCCAAGAGTTTGCTATGGAATGACACACAATACTGAGAGTAGATGGCTAAAGGCATCCATGGTGTCTAACAAAAGACACATAAGATAGAGCCTAAGGATGAGAAAAGAAACACTGTAATGCTTCCTCATTCTGAGATTCAGGCTTATTTTCTTTGATAACTGTTGAAGGGACTTTTTTGTATGAAATTGTCTCAATTTCTTTTTAAATTCCTGAGAATGCTTATGGCACTCACAAGCTTCAGCGGTATGGGATTTCAATCCTGGGCAACATGGTATATGGTGGTAACTTGTTTGCCTTCAACCCATTACTTTCATGATTTATTTGCTTTATACTGGAAAACAGTGATTAATCAACCTTTATTTCTGTCTATAATATCACAGCTTTATAAATATCATGAAGGTCATTTATCTTCTAGGCTGACAGGTTCTAGTCTACATATTCTCTAATACATATTCTCTTCATGTATGGAAGCCCCAAACCTTAACCAGCTTTGTTACGCTTTGCTGTACCTTTTCTACTAGTACAGTATTCTCTTCTTATGGGGATGGTAGCTGTACCCACTGAGGGTATAGCTACCATCTAGATCTATACATCAGCCTGGTGACGTTTGTTCTTTTGTTCTCTCTTCTATTTGCCTTTTTGACCACTGCCAAGCTTTGAGCTGATATTTTCACAGAACTACTTATTATAATTCCAAGATCTCTTCTCTGAACAGTAATTGCTAGTTCAGAGCCCCTCATTTTGTATGCAAAGTGAGGGTTGTTTTTCTTCTTGTGAATCACCTCACAAACAATGAAATTCATATGCTGTTTTATTCACCCATCATTCTTCTAAGAACCTTTTGCAGGCTGTTGCTGTTGATTTCTTTTTTTCTTATGACCTGTGCCATGAGTAAGTTAGTATCTTCTGCAAATTGTCACTGTACTCTCTTCTCATTTTTCAGACCATTTAGGGTTCTGTTTGTTGGCATAGGTCCTAACACCAACCTCTCTCTGACTGCAAAAATATTATTTGTTCCTACCTATTGTTTCATGCCTTTTAATATGTTAGAAATCCCTGAGAGGAATTTCTCCTTTTACACATCAGCAGCTGAGGCTGTAGAGGAGTGTTCTGCTTGTGGAAGAGGAGAAAATAGTGATGATATCCTTCAGAAGAGGAGGTAGACCATGGCCTGTGATTGCCTGCGTACTCAAACTCCTCAGACCACATCAGAGGACTCATGGATTTGTGAGGCACAATTTCTCTTTGCATAAAAATAATGAGATCTTCCCCAGTGTCATATCTGACTGTGCATTTATGGATTTGATTCTTTAGCACAGCCTTTGTCACTTGTCCCCATGCTGACATCAAGCCTATAGGTCTTCACTTGTTAGTAATCAAAAACAACAGAAATGATGCTGCTAAAAGCAGTTAGAGAAAAGAGGTGGCCATGTTGTGTTTGTTTGTTTGTTTGTTTGTTAGTTTGTTTGTTGTTTGCACTTTTCTGCTCTGGTTCATCCTTAGTGTGTTCTCCTCCAGCATATCTATCACCAGTTGCTATACAGGGTAGAGTCCTAGTGTAGCTATTCTCCCTTTACTAAGAAAATATGAGATGCAATTAAGAAGACTGAGGAAGCTCCCTCATGTAAGGATATGACTGAGTCTTCACAGAATCACAGAATCACAGAATCAAAGAATGGCCAGGGTTGGAAGTGACCTCAAGGATCATGAATCTCCAACCCCCCTGCCACATGCAGGGCCACCAACCTCCCCATTTAACACTAGACCAGGCTGCCCAGGGCCCCATCCAGTCTGGCCTTGAACACCTCCAGGGACGGGGCATCCACAACCTCTCTGGGCAGCCTGTTCCAGCACCTCACCACTTTCATACTAAAGAAGTTCCCCCTGACATCCAGCCTAAATCTTCCCTCCCTCAGCTTATAAGCATTTCCCCTTGTCCAGCTGTCATCTACCCTTTCAAAGAGTTGATTCCCTCCAGTTTATAGACTCCCTTTAAGTACTGAGAGGCTACAAGTGCTCTCATGAATAAAAGTTTTTCACATTTAAAAAGTGATTTAAAGGCTTCAGATTTGTCTTATTATTTATGGACGCAGCTTTATACTGATATTTATTAAAGCACACTTTTTTTTTTTTTCCCCTTGTCCTTCAGTATTCTAAAAAGGTAAATAGTAGTTTCATAGGATACTTGAAGCTTGATGTGTGCCATATGACAATAAGGTTGCCATGGAGACTTCTGATCCTTGAATACTGGTGTAATTAATGTAGAAGAATTCAGCTCCTTTTATCTGCATGAGAGTTACAAGATGGTTTCTTCTTTTTTGTAGACTTTTTTTTTCCTAGTGAATGTGCTTGCTTGGTGTAACAGAACAAGACATGTAAATCTGCAAAGTTTTGTGATCTCTGAAACAATGCAGAAATTATGAAAATACAGTGTTCACTGCTGCAAGTAAAGACTAGGATTACAGCCTTTGTGAAAAATGTATCAGTAAGAACACAACAGCAGCTTCTTGCAGTAGGATGCATACAAAGCAGGAGGAAAGCCGGAAATAGGATGAATCACAAAATGGCAGCCCCCCCCCCCCACCTCTTTTCCTTGTAGTAGCTGTAATAATTTGTCACATATGGTATGAAAATATCTTTCTAATTGATTCATTAATAGATTAGTAGTCACCAAGCGTATAGAAACTTGATCCAAAACATTTCCTTTACTCACCATGACGTAAGTAAACATGTTGTTGTTTTGACATTATCACCAAAAGCAACGGTGTATGAACAATGTAATGTTTTGAAAAAAAATGAAGTTTCACATTTGAGAGCTGCTGAGTGAAAGGAGGGACACTGACTTAAAGTTACAGGAAAGATTCTCGTGCTATTCTGTATCATTTTTTACTTACATTTGAGATGCTCACCAGGTTTGGAGCAAAGTTATGCATTAAGGCCACTTCATTTTTTCTTTCCATCTTATCTATCATTAGGAATTCAGATCTCGCCTGAACTGAGTGATCCTTTTTGCTGTAGAAATAAGGAAACCATGACTGCACAAGAGTCAAGAAAAAGAGTTACCACAGTGAAATAGATTTGCAATGCAATTGTTTAAAAGTAACTTTTGCTTGTTTTTTCTGCACCTATTTAATTTCAGTACCTCATGTTCTGTATAAATCATCACGGCTCTGTTAAAATTTCTATACTCTTTAAGTTTTACTCAAGAATTTGAAATAAACAGCCATTAGGCTGTCTCCCAACAAAACTTCCTTTATTTCTGGTTTTATATACTCCAGGGTATGCTGTCAGTAGAAAATAATGTACGTTCTCAATTCACATTAATTAACTTGATTCAGATGTGAAAAGATGCTGAACTTAACTTACTTGTCTTTTTTTTCCTTATGGAGACATAAACTAAAGTACAAATCAGGTAGAATTTAAGGACAAGTCTATAAACACAGAAGGCATTGCCTTTCAAATTCTTTGATATGCTCTCTGATTTTCAGTAGAGCTTCAAGCATTCACAAAAGATTTCCTTTTTCACTTGCATACCTCCATCTTCTCTGCTACTTTTGACATGTTAATACAGGAGAAATAGCTACTGATAAAAGCCATATAACTGCCCTGATAAGTTTTTTTTAATTGAAGTAAACAAACCTCAGCTTCCCCTTCGAGATGTGGCCCAGTCTTACATCTACAGTGGATGCATCAAGAAGACTTAGAAAGAAACAGACTTCAGGAGTAGCAATCACTTCTTGTGTACAGTTCAGAGAGGCCAGTCAGAGCGACAGCACATTAAAGGGGCTATTGGTAAAAAAAGTGCTTTGAGAAAACATACCACTTCTGCTCTCTGTAATTGCTGGCCTTTTGAGTAGGGAATATATTGGAAAATGGAGGACACAGTCTCAGTTTCTGCTTCCCCTTTCTTGGGACCCACGTATTCAGTATGCAAGGACCTTACACCTAATGAATAAAGATGCCTGAAGACCATGAGGATGCTTGTGCCAGGCTGCCTGGACCCATCATAAGCAAGTCTCTTCTCACTCCCCAGCTTTCAACTTTTAATTTATCCTATCTGTTAAGACTGAAAGTATAATCCTTTATTCCAAACACTGAAGAACACCTTATGTAACTGAAACCCTGCTCTCTAATTTTATGGATAAATTAGTAGGTCACATGTGCCCACAGACAATGCAGCTGGCACACACGTTATTGTCCCTTGCTTTCATAATAATTATTGTGAGCAGATGGTTTCAGTGGTGTGCCTCATGCCATCAGCATGGGATCCCATTGTTGGCTGCAACAGTAGTATAGAAAAAGCACAGAAACGCTGGAAATAAATCCTTCTAGGAGACAGGGGTGGTCAGACCTCTCTACACAAATATGCATTCAGGTATGCTGGACTCTAATATTATAGCTATGTTCTCTGTTGTGGTGAGAGATACACCAATACATTTGGTGGTGAGAGATGAGACGAAGAGTAAAGAAATGCCGCTGCATCCATGACTGTGTCTCTGTGGCTGCGTTAAGTGTTAAGGTAACCATAACTTGTTGCCAAACATACAGCTTGTGTTTGCACTTGATGCTATTCTAATGTAGCCATTAAGAAGCTTAAAACATCAGATTCAGATTTCTGCAGCCCACACAGGCTGTCATAAATGAGCTCCTCTCATGAAATGGACATACCTTGTATTTTCATTTCCTTTTTTATTTAATTTCTGAGACTCCTTCTGTCTTAATTTGCAGAATTCTCTTGAAATGGAGTTATGAAATGATCTGATAAACAATCAGAGCCAGCCACAGACTGTCTGGCACTTGTAAGTGAGACTAATTACAATGATCCATATGGAAGAAGTGGTGGGACAGACCTTTCTATTTGAGGGACTTTTACTGACAAGAGTTTTGAAATTTCATTTTCCCTTGCAAAAAAAATTTGCCAATAGAAGCAGATCTTCTTGTTATACATTTAGACAGAAAGGTTACTAGCGGCATTTGTCGTCCAAACATTGCAGGCAGAGAGCTCAATTTGAGGCAAAGTGACTGTAATGTGGTATAACTCATTCATTCTTTGTTTTTCTTTGTTTTTCTTTGTTTTTCTTTGTTTTTCTTTGTTTTTCTTTGTTTTTCTTTGTTTTTCTTTGTTTTTCTTTGTTTTTCTTTTCTTTTCTTTTCTTTTCTTTTCTTTTCTTTTCTTTTCTT